>CM063499.1:44554590-44619590 GCA_032207245.1 Pardosa pseudoannulata
AAGAAGCCTTCAATGCAATCAATGCCTTGCGTCAATATTTTGAAGGACAATTTATTGCCCGTATTACCGGAAATGAAGAAATCTGCGATTCCGACGATGGAGAAGAAATCGTCCAAGCTTTTGAAAAATTGAATGAAAAAGAAGCCTTCAATGCAATCAATGCCTTGCGTCAATATTTTGAAGGACAATTTATTGCCCGTATTACCGGAAATGAAGAAATCTGCGATTCCGAAGACGGAGAAGAAATCGTCCAAGCTTTTGAAAAAGTGAATTAAAAAGAAGACAATCAATGCCTTGCGTCAATATTTTAAAGGACAATTTAAATCTGAAGATTTCCTTCAATATCTAACGGATATGGAATCAGTGAAAATGAAAAATTCCCAAATGAACTTGAAACAGGCGTCAATCAAAGACTTTTTTTTCAAAAATTCAGTAATGGAAATACAAATAAATAGAAGTGTTCTCTAGGTATGTACTGTTGCATCATTTCTTTGCTCAATTTGTTTTTATTATATTTTCAATTCGTTACAACGACCTTTCGTTACAACGACCATATGATGTTGGTCCCCCAGGGTTCGTTATACCGAGGTTTTACTGTATTATCTTTCTATATTGGGTGATAAGAGCACAGATCAGTTTTTTGCCACGGGCGCTAAAGGAACTAGTTACGGGCCTGATTAAAAGAATTTTATTTTTTTATAAACTCTCCGCCAGTATTTTTCTATGTTCTAAAAATAACTAAGAATGACGCCGATTAAAAGTTTCCTTCACTCGTGCTTATTATCGCCAATTTCGGCAGATTGCAGTTTCGTTACTTTTATCATTCGTTTACTCTCTCAGTGACGCTTTTTTATCGGTAAAATATAATTATCCGTCTATAGGCGCAGAATCCTTTTCATTCTTATCGTGGTTTTAAGTAAACATCGTTAAGGTTCTTTATCAACAACATGCGGTTTCCTGGCAATAATATACAGATGTATAATTTATTTTTATCGAGAGGAATAAAGCAATAAACATTCTGGTGTCCGATGTATGGCTTGTGTTTCTTTGAAGAAAATTATCTCTGGTGTATGGATTTTTGGAATAGTTACTTTAAAGTGAAAAGTAAACTGTAAACATGTTTTTGTTCCATTTTATGTAAATTATTTATAACTAGCATATAGCCCGTCCTATGACGGGATTAGAAAGTATTTTAATTTTCCAGAATTGTAAAGTACCCTATGAGGCGTGTAAAAAAAATGGTTTGTTTTTTGGCTGAGAATTATCTTGTACGCTCTCAATAATTTCTTTATTGTTTATCATCACACTTCTCTAAAGTCTCCCAATACTGAGAATGCAATATACTGTGATACTGGAAAAGTTACTTTAAAGCGGAAAGAAAACTGTAAGCATGCATTTTTGTTCCATTTTTTGCAAATTATTTATAACTAGCATATAGCCCGTCATATGACGGGATTAGAAAATATTTTAATTTTCCAGAATTGTAAAGTACCCTATGAGGTATGTAAAAAATGGTTTGTTTTTTGGCTGAGAATTATCTGGTACGCTCTCAATAATTTGTCTATTGTTTATTTTCTCACTTCTCTAAAGTTTCTCGATATTGAGAATGCAGTATACTGAGTTACTGGAAAAGTTACTTTAAAGAGGAAAGAAAACTGTAAACATGCATTTTTGTTAAATTTTTGCAAATTATATATAACTAGCATATAGCCCGTCGTATGACGGAATTAGTAAATATTTTCATTTTTCAGAATTGTAAATTACCCTATGAGGCATGTGAAAATTGGTTTGTTTTTTTGCTGAGAATTATCTGGTACGCTCTCAATAATTTGTTTATTGTTTATCTTCACACTTCTCTAAAATCTCCCGATACTGAGAATGCAGTATACTGTGATACTGGAAAAGTTAATTTAAAGTGGAAAGAAAACTGTAAACATGCATTTTTGTTCCATTTTTTTTGCAAATTATATATAACTAGCATATAGCCCGTCATATGACGGGATTAGAAAATATTTTAATTTTCCAGAATTGTAAAGTACCCTATGAGGCATGTAAAATATGGTTTGTTTTTTTCTGAGAATTATCTTGTACGCTCTCAATAATTTGTTTATTGCTTATCTTCACACTTCTCTAAAATCTCCCGATACTGAGAATGCAGTATACTGTGATACTGGAAAAGTTAATTTAAAGTGGAAAGAAAACTGTAAACATGCATTTTTGTTCCATTTTTTTTGCAAATTATATATAACTAGCATATACCCCGTCATATGACGGGATCAGTAAAGATTTTAATTTTCCAGAATTGTAAAGTACCCTATGAGGCATGTAAAATATGGTTTGTTTTTTTCTGAGAATTATCTTGTACGCTCTCAATAATTTGTTTATTGCTTATCTTCTCACTTCTCTATAGTCTCCAGATACTGAGAATGCAGTATACTGAGATACTGGAAAAGTTACTTTAAAGCGGAAAGGAAACTGTAAACATGCATTTTTGTTAAATTTTGTGCAAATTATATATAACTAGCATATAGCCAGTCGTATGACGGGATCAGTAAAATTTTTAATTTTCTAAAATTGTAAACACCTTATAAGGTAAATAAAAAAATTGTTTTTGTTTTAACTGATAATTATGTGGTACACGCTCAATAATTTGTTTATCTTTACTGACCGCATGCTAGTTGCCAACTTTAATTTATCTTGTGATATTACATGATAGGATGGACAGCAGAGGTTTTAATATTGACAGTGATTATTCGGCGGTATATATGAATGGTGTCCAAAGTTTAGCAAATCGATTGCAAACCGTATGGTTACGTACAAAAACCAAAAACACAAACGAACAAACTTGTTAATTTTCAAAGATATAAAACTTAAATGCTAGATATTTATTAGTCAGTGAAATAGACTCCTAGATTTTTGTGAAAAGAATTTGTTGTTAATACCGGTGATAAAATTTTCATTGCAACAAAAAATAATCTATGATTAAGTTTAAAATTATCGCATATGTACCTAATCTATTATTTAAGCGAAGTATAAAAGAAATTTATTTACGTAATATCTAAATTCAGCGATAAAAAGTATGAAAATAATGCAGACGATATTTGAATAATTTAAAATAAGAAATGATTAAATGAGTTTGTTAAAGGAAGGATGTCATAATGCTAGAAAAAAATTATCTTTTTACCTTATTTATTATGTGATTAATTAATAAATTTAATCGCCTGTTCTTAACTGGGGAAAATTGGGCTTGAAATAATGGCATGAAACACTCGAAAAGGGTGGAAGGGATGGATTTCGAACGTTTTAAAGACAACAGTATTATTTGGTGTCATATGAAGCATATTTATACCAATTTATTTTAGAATCGGATCGATAGTTTAGAAGATAAACTTTACTCGCTTTGAATTTTGCTAACCCTAACTCAGCTAAGCAAGTTTCAGATATTTAGCTACGCATTACCTTGAAAAATTTCTCACTCAATCTCATGTTTAAAAATATATTTGAATGTAAACATGCCAGAGCTCGAACAATTTCTCTCATATGTTAGCATATCGATACAGGAATTCAAAGCGGACAGTACCGAAAAACCAAAATGAAACTTTAAGGCGCTTTATAATCCTTTCAAGGATCCTGAGAGGAAAAACTTTGAGCAATGTACTTATAACGCATGGTAGTATAAAGGAGTTTCACCAGGACACCTGCATTTCGGAGTCGGACAAATGACAAAACACTTAATGGTCTTTTCTTATGAATAAAATAACAGCTTGTTCATCAGGAGACTGGGATGAAGAGAACGTGGTAATTAACTCTTCTGGACGTGGTTGCAATAGTTATGTAGCGAACGTACTTTTTGATATATGAACTGAAACATACTTACGTGAGTTTCAAGTTCAGAGGCTTTATTCATATTTATGATATGGCTTTTTATAACAGCTTTATTAGGTCATCATGTCTTTGGAGACAGGATACGAACAGGGAATAATGATTTTAAAACATAATATAATGTTATGATTAAACATTATATAATGGTCTTGTCAAACAACAGGAAGGCAATGCCTGCAAGCAACTTGTAATACAATATAGACAGGTCAGCTAGTATGAGTTGAGGTTATGGTTATTCTTCTGTTTAAACCATATTTAGAAATTTCTAAAAGAAACTAGATCAAACTCAAGCGTTTGTGTTTTGTGCCAGACTAATAATTTTCCCTTGTAGTTCTGTGCATACGTATGTGTTCTGAATAAATGATCGTTGAAGATAATTCAAATGTATATGTACGTACATAGTCAAACTTACTCATAGGTATGTCACCGGTATAGATATGTTGTGAACGCATATCCATATGTACGAGAAAGTAAAACTTTTGTGTCTCATTTGTACTGACAACAGAGAAGTAATTCCTGCAAGCAACTTGTAATATATTATAGACAGTGAAGCTAGTATCAGTTGAGGTTATTCTTCTGTTTAAACCATATTTAGAAATTTCTAAAAGAAACTAGATCAAACTCAAGCGTTTGTGTTTTGTGCCAGACTAATAATTTTCCCTTGTAGTTCTGTGCATACGTATGTGTTCTGAATAACATCTAGTCTACTTCAATACTTGGTTATTTGCAGAGCCATTAAGATTAGCTGCTAGATACCATGTCCCTCAAGGAGTTTTTCCTGCAAAATCTGATCTACACGATCCTTCTGTTAACCAAATCCTCCCGTTAAGACACCATAAAAATATTTTATTTCTCCCATTCTGGTATACGAGAGACAAAAACTACTTTGCTAAGTTTGATACTGATTAGCTAATTTGGTCTGCTACAATCATTTCAAAACTCTAATAACTTTCTAATCCAAGCTATGCAAAAAGTGTCAGTGTCTAAATTATTTAGTCATCTTCCAGCTAGTCTACTTCAATACTTGGTTATTACAGAGCCATTAAGATTAGCTTCTAGATACAACGACCCTCAAGAAGCTTTTCCTACAAAATCTGATCTAAACGATCCTTTTGTTAACCAAATCCTCCCGTTAAGACACCACCAAGGTGTTTTATTTCTCCATTCCGGTATACGAGAGACAAAAACTAATTTGCTAAGTCTGATACTGATTAACTAATTAGGTCTGCTACAATCATTTCCCAACTCTAATAATTTTCTAATCCAAACTGTACAATGAAATGTCAGTGTCTAAACTATTTGGTCATCGTCCAGATAGTCTACTTCAATACATTGTTATTGAAGAGCCATTATAATTAGCTTCTCGATATCACGCACCTCAAGGAGTTTTTCTTGCAAAATCTGATCTACACGAATCTTCTGTTAAACAATGCATCCCGTTATGACAACATAAAGATATGTTATTTTCCCCATTCCGGTATACGAGAGACCAAAAACTAATCTGCTAAGTCTGATACTGATTATCTAATTGGATCTGCTACAATTATTTCCCAACTCTAATAACTTTTTAATCCAACCTATGCTAAGAAATATCAGTCTCTATACTAGTTGGTCATCGTCCAGCTAGATTACTTTAATACTTAGCTATTGCAAAGCCTTTAAGATTAGCTTCTAGATACTACGTCCCCTCAAATTGTTTTCCTACAAAATCTGATCTACATGATCCTTCTGTTAACCAAATCCTCCCCTTAAGACACCATAAAGATATTTTATTTCCCCCATTCCGGTATACGAGAGACAAAAACTAATCTGCTATGTCTGATACTGATTAGCTAATTCTGTCTTCTACAATCATTTCAAAACTCTAATAACTTTCTAATCCAAGGTATGCATAGAAATGTCAGTCTCCAAACTAGTTGGTCATCGTCTAGCTAGTCTACTTCAGTACTTGGTTATTACAGAGGCATTAAGATTAGCTTCTAGATACCACGTCCCTCAAGGAGTTTTTCCTGTAAAATCTGATCTATAATTTCCTTCTGTTAAGACACCATAAAGATGTTTTATTTCTCCCATTCCGGTATAAGAGAGACAAAAACTACTCTGCTAAGTTTCACACTGATTAGCTAATTTGGTCTGCTATAATCATTTCCAAACTCTAATAATTCTCTAATCCAAGTTGTGCAAAGAAATGTCAGACTCTAAATTATTTGGTCATCGTTCAGCTAGTCTACTTCAATACTTGGTTATTGCAAAGCCATTAAGATTAGCATATAGATACCACATTCCTCAATGAGTTTTTCCTGCAAAATCTGATCTACATGATCCTTCTGTTAACTAAATCCTCCAGTTAAGATACTATAAAGATATTTTATTTTAACTGTTTCGGTATACGAGAGACAAAAACTAACCTGCCAAGTCTGATACTGATTGGCTAATTTAGTCTGCTACAATCATTTCCTTACTCTAATAACTTTCTAATCCAAGCTGGTGAAAGAAAGGTCAATGTGTAAACTATTTGGTCATCGCCTAGCTGGTCTACTTCAATACTTGGTTATTGCAGAGCCATTAAGATTAGCTTCTAGATACCCCTTTCCTAAAACAGTTTTTCCTGCAAAATCTGATCTATACGATCCTTCCGTTAACCAAATCCTCCCGTTAAGACACCATAAAGATGTTTTATTTCCCCCATTCCTGTATAAAAGAAACAAAAACTAATCAGCTAAGTCTGATACTGATTAGCTAATTCGGTCTGCTACAATCATTTCCCAACTATAATAACTTTCTAATCCAAGCTTGGCAAAGAAATGTCAGTCTCTAAACTAGTTGGTCATCGTCCAGCTAGTCTACTTCAATACTTGGTTATTACTCTACTTCAATACTTGGTTATTGCAGAGCCATTAAGATTAGGTTCTAGATACCATGTACCTCAAGGAGTTTTTCTTGCAAAATCTGATCTACACGATCCTTCTGTTAACCAAATCCTCCCGTTAAGACACCATAAAGATGTTTTATTTCTCCCATTCCGGTATACGAGAGACAAAAATATAATGGAATGCGCGCACGCACTGCCATTCTAGTTTTTTCTCTGATTGTCGAACGTGATTCAGATTGGAATGACCGATAACGGTTCAGTCGATGAGATGGTAATCAGACAGTACCAGCGCTAATGATAGTTTGCCATCTTTTCAATAAGTGTAAATTTTCACACTTCCTGTCATTACTACCCCCTCGTCCGGAGGGGTGTGGAGCGCTTGGTGCACTGCACTTATGGTAATCGTGTTTGTCTTACCGTGGGTGAGGAATCGTTTCCAGAACGATTTGCGGTTATTATTATGTCCCCCCAGACATCATCTTGGCCTTCACCTCCCCCCCCTGTTATCACAGCTTTTCATCTGGAAGCATGAGGAGATTTACGACCGTCTGATTTGAAGAAAAGTTGTTTGACTTTTTCTTTAATATCTTTTTCTTCGAGGGGCGAAATGTCCTCGGCTGTTTTGCAATGAGGCGTTTGGATGTAATTGTCTATTCAATATACGATTTTCGATTCAGAGTTTTTGTTCGAATGTTCTAAGTTTTCAGATCGCAGAGAAATATCTAGAACAATTATTTAAAATTTTACCACATCCATTTAGCAGTTTTATACGTTTTCGTAAATGAGATGGAGTAAAACATCGATACATAAATTAATGCCGATATTGAATGGCATTAATTTATTCAACTAATGGCATTAATTCCACCAAAGACATTAATGCCACTAATGGCTTTTATTTATGCCACTATGTAATGAATGTTCTAATGAAAATAAATAATTATAAATATGCATATATTATTAAAACAAATTACGATCTTTAAATATGTTTTTATTTTGGTTTCAAGTACCACAATAGTTGGCATAGAGTAATTCATCAATATACAAATTAATGCCATTATTGAATGCATGCACAATCTAATGAATATACTAATGAAAATAAATAATTATAACTGTGTATACAAATTACGATCCTTACAGATGCTTTCATTTTGGTTTCAAGTACCACAATAGTTGGCATAGAGTAATTCATCAATATACAAATTAATGCCATTATTGAATGCATGCACAATCTTATGAATATACTAATGAAAATAATTAATTATAAATATGTGTATAATATTAAAACAAGTTAAGATCATTATAAATGTTTCATTTTGATTTTAAGTACCACAATAGATGGGATAGAGTAATTCATCAATATAAATATTAATGCCATTATTGAATGAATGCACAATCTAATGAATATACTGATGAAAATAAATAATTATAAATATTTATTAAAACAAATTATGATAGTTATGGATGTTTCATTAAAATTTTTACTGACTTACTTCAACTTGTGCGTAGAATAAATTTTAAAACAGAAAATGGAGTTGAATAGAAATTTTTGCGCTACAATTTTGAGCAGGATTAATCAAGAAGAATGCTAATAGTTGGCATTTATGATCAGCTAGTATTCATTTTAACAATAGCAGATAATTTAATAGGATGAAGAAAAAATGATTAAGTAATATTTTGTTTTATGTATTAAATTTATATCAAATTATGAATGATTAACATTGGATATCTGTACAAAATTATTATGCGATATTGAATTTTAACAATACTACAAAAAATGGGAAGTAATGGATTTTATTCAAATATCATATATTTTAATGAAAATGAATGTTTCATTGACACAAATAAATACCATTAAACTTAACTTAAATATACATGAAAAAAAAAAAACAGTAAATCCTAACAATAACAGAACAAGAAATGAAGTAGATACATTGAAAAAAAAAAAAAAAAAAATAAAAAAAAAAAAGTATGGGTCTTTGAGATGATCCTATCACAATGCGTGAAAAACAGCGCACTGAAAAATGATGTATGCTTTTCTTAGAAGTATGGAGTTTAAAAAACCAGTTGGAAGAAAGCAGGAGTAACAGCAAAATGGTATACCACTAACTTCAATTTCAAGCGTGATGTTAGGGGACTAATGCTTCACCCTGCAAATGCATATACAAGATAAATTGGTTTCTGATGGTGAAAAGACAACGCGCATTGAAAAAAGAGAATGCGTTTTCTTCAGAAGTATGGATTGGTCAAAATCGTTGGAAGGGAAGACAGAGTAAAGCAAATGGTATACATAAATATCTTTACAAATTCTACAAGACGTGAATGTTAGGGGACTAATGCTTCACCCTGATATTTTCACATACAGCAAACAATGAGTTTTGAATGGTGAAAGACAACGCGCATGAAAAAAGATGTATGCTTTTCATCAGAAGTATAATGAAAAAGCCTAAAGTTGGAACAGAAGAATGTAACAGCAAACTAATATACCACTAAATATTTTTTTACAAATTCTAAAAACGTGAATGTGACTAATGCTTCAATGAAATGCATCTCATACAGGGAATAACAATGAGTTTATGAATGGTGAAAAGACAACGCGCATTGAAAAAAATGATGTATGCGTTTTCTTCAGAAGTATGGGATTGGACATAGCCATCAAGTTGGAAGGACAGAAGACAGTAACAGCAAACTAGTATACCACTAAATATCTTTTACAAATTCTACAAGACGTGAATGTTAGGGGACTAATGCTTCACCCTGACAATGCATCTTCACATACAGCGGATTAACAGTTGAGTTTCTTAACCAAAAACGAATTAAAATGATAGAACATCCGCCGAATTCACCTCATCTAGCTATGTGTGACTTTTGATTATTCTTTAATCTAAAAAAGAACTTACGTGGACGTCGTTTTCATTCAGAAGAAAAGATTGATGTGGCTATAAATGCATTTTTTCCGATCTATTCCAAGAAATGAATGGATTGAGACATTTATTCTATGGAAAATTCATCTAAAAAAGTGCATTGATGCTGAAGGAGCCTATTTTGAACACATCTAAAAATTTGTAAGCATAACTTTAAAAATCCAGTTGTATCTCAAAAATTTCAGAGTGACCCTCATATGACGGTTGATAAACCTCTGGACACGAAACTTAATCGATTAAAAGGATAAAATTCATTACATAATAAATCTGTACTAAATATGGTATAAGTTGCTTAAATGGATGAGAAACTTTAAAGTATTTCGGTGAATACCCCATAGATTTCAAAATCCAACTGCAGTGTGTAGTTTGCCAAATTATCCCTACCAAGCATGATGCTATAGTTTGTAAAGCTTTTTTTTCCCACGATTAAATGTATGTTGATAAATAACCGACGTTAAAACTTGAAAGCTATTAGAAACCTGCAGCCTGCATGAGAAAATTGAAACTCTAACTGAACCAATTCTTTTACTTTATTTAAGTTCCCACTGGAATCAGACATTACGAATAAACGTGTACCTTGCCTTACAACTTTTTTTTTTACAGGTTGCATGAACTTTTAAATAATACGAGTAATTGTTTCAAATACCAGAATTGTTTATGTGGCCGGATAAAATTTGGATTATAATTTAATGAAACATGTTTAGTAACGTGAAATAACAACTCTGATTACATGTGTTTTACTCGCTGTGATAATCACCAATCCCGATAAGATTCATTGTTCTGTGTCAATGCCTCTAGAATTTTATAATTTATTCATAATATATTATATATATATATATATATATATATATATATATATATATATATATATATATATATATATATATATATATATTATATATATATATATATAATATATATTGACATATATATAGTATATATGTATATATATATACATATATATACATATATATACATATATATATGTATTTATATTTTATATATATATATATATATATATACACAATTATAAATGTATAATATAATTTATATATATAATAAATATATATATATTATAATTTATTATATATAATATCTATACATATATTTATGTATATATACATACATACATATATATATACATATATATATATTATAATACATGTATACATATATATATATATAAAATATACATTTATACATATAAATATTTATGTATAATATATATATATTTGTGTATAATACATATATATATATACATATAATCTAAATAATATATACATATACATAAACATACATAAACATATATACATATATATACATATATATATACATACAATATATAAATATATTTATATATATATTTATACTATATATACATATATATTATAATATATACATATTATACATAAATATACATATATACAATATATATTACATATATATATATATACATAATATATATCTATATATAATATATTATATATATATACATATATAATAAAATATATTATAACTATATAATTCATATATTATTATACATTTACATATATACATATACATATATATATACATATAATATATATATTACATATCTTTTATATATACATATACAAAATATAATATATATATATACATTATATATATATACATAACTATATAAATATACATAGACATATACATATACATATATATATATATTATATACATATACTATATATATATATAAATATATATATATATATATATATATATATATATATATATATATATATATATATATATATACATAAACATATATATATATATATTTAATATATACATATTATATATATATACATATACAAGATATATATATTGCATATACATATATAACATACTATATATATTTAAATATATTACATAATCTAATAAAAAATATATTATAAATATAAAACATATTATATATACATATACATATATATCTATATACATATACATATATATATACATAAACTTATATATATCAATATACATATATATATATATATATATACATATATATATACATAAACATATACATATATATACATATATATATTTATTATACATATACATATACATATACATATATATATAATATAATAATATACATATACATATAATATATATATATACATATATTATTATATATATATCTTATTATATATATATATATATACATATAATATATATATACATATACATATACTAAATTATTGATTTATTAATACATATACATATTACTAATATCTACATATATAATTATACATATTATATATTTCTTATTACATATAACATAAACATATATAAATATATAAATATAATTATAATAATAACACATACATATATATAATAACTATATATAAATATATATAAATTATCTATATTAAATAATAATATATATATAATATATATATAATATATATAAATGTTATATACTATCTTATACAAAAATTTAATTTTTTAATATATATAATTTCTATAAATAATATATAAATATATAATATAAATATAACATATTATTATAAAAACAATATACACATAATATATAATATTATACAAATATACATTCTATATATAATATACATTCTACATATATAAATATAAATACTATATATATAATATTACATATATATTTATATATAATATATATGCTAAATATATATATTATACATAAATATATAATATATCTATATAAATCTCTACATCTTAAAATAACAATATATATCTATATAATAATATTATAAATTATATTAAATATATCATAAATATTATATACATTATTATAAATTAATATATAAAAAAAAAACATTCATTATATATATAACATATATTAAAATAAACATTATATTTATATTATATGTATACATTATATATATAAATATATATATATAATAAATATATACATAAATATAATATCATATTAACAAAATATATATTTATACAATCTATATATTATAATATAATATATTTATAAATAAAAAAAATATTACATAATATTATAAACATTTACATTACCCATATATCATATAAAATTTATATCATATAAACATATCATTATATAAATTTATATTACTATAAAAATATATCTTATTATACATCATCATATATTATAAATATAATATAAAAATAATAATATATATATATATAATATAACAATATATAATACAATATATAACATATTATTATATACTTATAACATTATTATATATACATATATAAATATATTATATATATAAATATATATTTTTCTATAAATCTATTATTATTATATTATATAAATTATATTATATAAACATAAACTCTAAATATAAAATATATACATATATATATATAAAATAAATATAACCATTATATATAACAATATACATAAAAAAAACATACATATATATATATAAAATATATTATATATTATAACATATATTTTATATATAATATATATATTATACACATATTTACTATATAAATATTAATATATACAATAACTTATATTTTCTAAATATATACATAAATATATATACACATTATATTATATATTAAAATATATATTATTATACAATTTATAATATACATTTAATATTCATATACATTTTATACATATGTTATACATATACATATATAATATACACATATCCTTATTTTTTTTACATTATATATATCTATTTATTCTACATATATTATACAATATACATTATTATTATATACATATATATAATACATATAAAAATATAAACTATATAATATCATATTTTATTATACATATATATATATATAATTATCTATTTATACATATATATATACATAATATCTATTTCTTATATATAATATATATATATACATATTATATATATATATACATATATCTCTATAATATATTATATACATATATATGATATATATACATCTATTATATACAAATATATATATATATACCTATATACATACATATATATATATTTATTATATATATAATATATATACATAAATTATATATATATAGATATATATATTATATATACATATATATATATAAATATATATATAATATAAATATATATATATACATATATATATACATATACATATATTACATATTTATATATATATATATATATAAATATATATATACATCTATCTATAAAATAATATATTATAAAATATCTAATATACATATATATATACATATATAATATATATCTATATATATATATAATATTATATATAATACATATATATAAATATATATATACATATATACATACATATATATATATATATTATATATATATTTATATATAATATATATATATACATATATATATACATATATTATATATAGTATATATATATATCTATATTTATATAATTATATATATAATATATATAATATATATACATATATATTACATATTTATTATACATAATATATACATATATACATATTATATATATATATACATAATATATTACAGATATAATATATATATATACATATTTATATATATATATATATATATAATATATACTATATATATATATATAATATTTATTATATATACATATAGCATATATATATATACTAAATATAATACATATATATATATATTTTCTTTATATATATATATATATATATAATATATTATTTATATATTAATATTATAAGGTGAAATAGCGAAATCTGGAGAATGTCGACTTTCACCGGTGAATGTCAGCATTCACGTAGCCGTTTGGTGTGTGTCCGAAATTTTTGCTAAAAACCCTTATTTCTGATTTACGCCCGTCAATGTTGACTTCATAATGATGAATGTTGAACATGTGGCATATTTATATTTTCTTCTTCGTAATTCAGCCAAATATATAGTACTAGCATATATAACTGTTGAACTTAAAACAAACCGAACACTCAGAGAACAGAAAATCATATCAATAATTAATTTCATTATGGAATTGACGTTATACTATCTTATTTGTTGCAACAATTTAAACTGTTAGAGCAATTCGAATTGCACGAGAGTCTCTTACATTTACAATGACATTTAGTAACGAAACATTTCTTTTTGCTATGACAGTGTTTATAGTGCTCTCAGCGACATTTCTGCAAAAGAAATCTCATCTATGGAAAGTAACTTTTCCTTGCAAACTATAAATTGATTACTGGTATAAAGTTGCTTGAGGATACCATTTTTGCTTACTAATTTATAAAAGTCGGAATCTTTATTCCAATAACAACCGCCCATACATTTCAGACATCTGTACGACCACGGTCGACGTCAGTTACTTGTATTCGCACAGTGTCACCAATTTGAGCAGGAGGAAATTTCCTTTTTGAGGTTTGTAAAATTTTCTTTGCATGCATTAGAAGATTATCTTTTGCGGCAGCTTTTTTAATAGAAATAAACTTCTGTTGTTTAGTCAGGGCTTGATAGAAAGCGTAGTAGGTTGAAGCTCCTCTTTGATATTTTCCTTTGGATTGAACACAAGGAGTTTGGAGTATTCCTTCATGTTATGTGCGATTTTGAAATACATCATTATATGTTTTAATAATAAATTGTGATTTAAAAACGAAACAAAAATATTTTTTCAACATTCACCATCAGTGCATGGGGATTGTCGACATTCAGTGGTGATAGTCCAAACATATAAGATTATAATAATATATCCCATCGATGTATTTGGTGTATGTCGACATTCTCCAATTCCGGGCATTCACAGTATCATATGTATATTGTAACAAATTCTCGTTACATTAAATTCCCAGTTACAGACTTATGTACTACCATGAGAAAAAACGTCATAAGGTAGAAATACCGAACGAGCCTTTTGTGAGAACTTGAATTGAGCTCATCTTTACCTTGTGAAAGGACGTTGTTTCGCACAGAATAGGATGTTTAATAGAGGATTGTTAACATCAAGGACCATCTTAATCATTCTGTCTGAGAAATTCATTGGGATACTGGTGACGTGTTTCCAGTGTTGGTTTCAACGGCATCCCAAAGGAATGTGGTGGCGGTGTTGGTCAGATACTCCCACGGAACTGTGCAGCAGGTAATAAAAATTCAGAGTTTAAAAACGAACAAACATTTTATTACGGGAAAAAAGACAACAGATCAAACTTTAACACATTTCGTTATATAGACAAAGCATTAGACTGCCAGAGAAAAAATGAATCTTCTTCTGTCGCCGTTGCCACAACATTTATTCTACAAAATATAAATGAATAATTAACGAAGAAGTTTGCCTGAAAAAAAAAACTTGAAATTAGGATTAAAGTTAATCTGTGTGCATCTTTGTCGGCACCACAGGAATCTCACACGACAGAAATCCTCTACATTATAAGGGAAGCAGCAATACTTTCCTACCTTGTTCTCCAAAGGTTTTTCCTGAGACTTTGATTAATTATCAGCGAGATTGCTTCCGATTACTACAAACTCCCCTTGGA
Organism: Pardosa pseudoannulata; assembly: GCA_032207245.1. NCBI lineage: Eukaryota > Metazoa > Arthropoda > Arachnida > Araneae > Lycosidae > Pardosa > Pardosa pseudoannulata. The sequence continues at coordinate 44,570,726 of CM063499.1, forward strand.
ACCGGGCTTATACCTGTCCGTCTATAGTTCTACAAGTGGTTCTACACCACGTCATCAACCAGATGTCCGATCAGCTGAGATGGAAATCTGCGGGCAGACTCCGATATAAAAAGACGGGGTTCGTATCCCAGGGTGATTTTTAGACCGATCGAGTATGAACTCATCGGCTGATAACGTTGGGAGAGTGTCTGAGAGTGTCCCCCCTTTTTTCCGACGATTAGGGAGCTGATTCCGGTAACGATCATTTCAATTATAGATAGCATCGTTTTCATTTGTCTTCAATTTTAACATTTTGTGTTTCTAATAAAGATCTTTAGTCTGTACGTAGGCCTCCGCTATCCTTTTTCCAGTTCATTTAGAGCTGATTATGCTACAAAAAATATAATGGCAGTAAAGACGACAGTATTTTTTGCTGTGATATGAAGCATACTTATAACAATTTATTTTAGAATTAGATCTACAGTTTAGGAGAAGATAAACATTACTCGATTTGAATATAGCTAACTTAACTCATAAGAACAATACATACCTCTACTTATTCCAGGTCCAACCGCTTCATAATAAGAGGAAAAACTGACATCTATCTTAGGCTGTTATTATAGGGGAACTCATCCAGTTGACAGGTAACACGTATACCTTTATTTAAAATAAAAACTTGTTCTAAGATAGAAATATTTGATTTATTTCTGAATTTTGTATAGATTTTTTTGATTCAGAAAAGAACGTATCTTTTACATTGAGTGGAGACAAATGTACATCTCTATATAAGTTAGACATAAAAGATAGATAGACACTTAAATTATTGAGATTTAATCTAGATGATTTAATGCTCTATTCTCTTTGCTATTTTGATAAATGGTTTTAAACAGTGAAATGAAACACTGTTACACATCTAGGAGAAATGAAGTAGAAATCTAGGAGAGAAAGATCTTTTGAAGAAAAACAGAAAGTGTTTAACATTGTAATAAAATATTAATATTAAAATTAAACAGAAATCTAGAGGAGAAAACATCTTTCGTTGAAGAAAAATATATTAGTCAGCTGTAATAAAAATATACTGAAACATAGAAAATCATCAATTTTGTTTTTTTTCGCACTAAACATTTCCTTTAGTCTTTTAAAATATATTTTTTGAAATATATTGAAACAAAATCACTACAATTTGAATTATTATAAACAGTGAAATAAAACATTGATAAATATCTAGGAGAAATGAAGTAGAAATCTAGGAAAGAAAACATATTTCGTTGAAGAAAATAAAAGAATACTTTGTCAGCAGTAATAAAAATATACTAAAACATAGAAAATCACCTCAATCTTGTTTTTTTTTGCTCTAAACATTTCCTTTAATCTTTTTAAATATATTTTTGAAAGTTATTGAAAGAAAATCGCTACAATTTTAAAGGTTTTAAACAGTAAAAAAAATATTGATAAACATCTAGGAGAAATGAAGTAGAAATCTAGGAAAGAAAACATATTTCGTTGAAGAAAATAAAAGAATACTTTGTCAGCAGTAATAAAAATATACTGAAATATAAAAAAAAATAATTCAATCTTGTTTTTTTTTCACTAAACATTTTCTTTAGTTTTTTAAATATATTTTTTGAAAGATATTGAAATAAAATCACTACAATTTTAATGGTTTTAAACAGTGAAATAAAACTTTGATAATCATCTAGGAGAAATGAAATAGAAAGCTAGGAAAGAAACATCTTTCTTTGAAAAAAAGATTATTTAGTCAGATGTAATAAAAATATTCAGACACCTAGAAAATTACCTCAATACTGTTTTTTCGCACTAAACATTTCCTTTAGTCTTTTAAAATATATTTTTTGAAATATATTGAAACAAAATCACTACAATTTGAATTATTATAAACAGTGAAATAAAACATTGATAAATATTAAACAGAAGTTAAGGGGCAAAAAACGTTGATTTTTACACATCTAAAAACATCTATTAAGAAATACAAACAGGTAGATGAATAAAAACATAATTTTATGAAACTATTGCTAAAATATATTTACCTCAATCCTTGTCTATGCAGTTTTTTTGTATAATATATATTTGACTATTCATTTTTGAATAAGGTACGTGACATTTGAAATTACAGGATAATTCATTCACGTTGTAAGATTGCAACTTCCTTACAATATATAATATTCACACAGAAGTTAAGACAGGGACAAATCGTAAACTTTGATTCTATATAAAAAAATATCTATTAAAATGTACAAGAGTAGATGAATAAAAAGCTACCTTTACGTAAAACTATTGAAAATAAACATTTTTATGAAAACATGTGTCTGTGCAGTTTATTTAGTAAATAATATTTTACCTAGCGATTCATTCTAGAATAAGGTTCGTGACATTAAAAATTACAGTAAATAATTCATGTGTCAGGATTGCAATATTTATAATAATAAATATTAATAGACGTTAACACGGAGACAAACCGTAAACGTTGATTCTATATCAACAAAAAATATATTGGAAATACAAACAATTAGATGAATAGTAGTTGAACATAATTTTATGTCAAAACTATAAAAATATATTTACTGTTGAAAGCCTTGGGTCTATGTAGTTTATTTAGTATAATATATATTTTATTCAGTTTCATTTCTAGAATAAGGTACGTGACATTAGAAATTACACTGCAATTTTCACGTAGTACGATTGCAACTTCCTTATAATAAAAATATTACACATTAAGAGGAGACAAGAAACGTTGATTTTATATCAACAAACATTTATTAAGAAATACAAGCAGGTATGATTAGTATATCAATATAATTTTATGTCAAACTATTGTTATATATTTACTGATGCAAGCCTTTCTATGCAGTTTATTTAGTAAAATAATATTTTACCTACTGATTCATTTCTAGAATAGATATGTAACAATAGAAATTACATGGTAATTCATTCAAGTTGTAAGATTACAACTTCCTAATATATAATATTCACACAGACGTTAAGACAGGTCGTAAACTTTGTTTCTATATCTGCAAAACATCTATAATAAATATAAAGAAGTAGATGAAGAGTAGATAACACAAATTATGTCAAACTATTGCTAAAATATTTTTGTAATAAGCCTTGCATCAGTGCAGTTTATTTAGTAATATATTTTTTACCTAGTGATTAATTTCTAGAACAATGTATGAAATTATAGAAATTACATGGTAATCATTCATGTGTTAGGATTGAAACTTCATTATATAAATATTCACACAGTCGTTAATGCGGGACAAACCTTAAATGTTGATTCTAGATCAACAAAATGTATGGAGAATACAACAAGTAGATGAATAGTATTTGAACATAATTTTATGTCAAATGTTGCTAAAATATATTTACTGATGCAAGCCTTGGTTCTATGCAGTTTTTTTAGTATAATATATTTCACCTAGTGATTCATTTCTAGAATAAGATACGTGACATTAGAAATTACAGGGTAATTCATACACGTGGTAAGATTACAGCTTCCTTATAATAAGATTTCAACTTTTTTATAATATAATATTCACCCAGACATTAAGTCAGAAATACAAAGAAATAGATGAAGAAGTAGATCAGCCCAACTTTATGTCAAACTATTGCTATTTTTTTTTTTTTTTTTTTTTTTTTTTGTAATGGAAGATTTGCATCAGTGCAGTTTATTTAGTAAAGTATATATTTCACCTAATGATTCATTTCTAGAACAAGATACGGGGTAATAAACATTGCATGGTAATTCATTCACATGATAGGATTGCAAATTCCTTATAATATAATAATATTCACACAGACGTTAAGACAAACACAAGCCGTAAACTTTGTTTCTATATCTACAAACATCTATAAAGAAATACAAAGAAATAGATGAAGAAGTAGATCAGCCCAACTTTATGTCAAACTATTGCTAAATTTTTTTTTTTTTTTTGTAATGGAAGCCTTGCATCAGTGCAGTTTATTTAGTAAAGTATATATTTCACCTAATGATTCATTTCTAGAACAAGATACGGGGTAATAAACATTGCATGGTAATTCATTCACGTGGTAGGATTGCAACTTCCTTATAATATAATAATATTCACACAGACGTTAAGACGGACAGAAGCCGTAAACTTTGTTTCTATATCTACAAATATCTATAAAGAAATACAGAGAAGTAGATGAAGAGTAGATCAACACAACTTTATGTCAAACTATTGCTAAAATATTTTTGGTAATGGAAGTCTTGCATCAGTGCAGTTTATTTAGTAAAATATATATTGTACTTAGTGATTCATTTCTAGAACAAGATACGGGGTAATAAACATTGCATGGTAATTCATTCACGTGGTAGGATTGCAACTTCTTATAATATAATAATATTCACACAGACGTTAAGACGGACACAAGCCGTAAACTTTGTTTCTATATCTACAAACATTTATAATAAATACAAAGAAGTAGATGAAGAGTAGATCAATACAACTTTATGTCAAAATATTGCTGAAATATTTTTTGTAATGGAAACCTAACATCAGTGCAGTTTATTTCGTAAAATATATATTTTACCTAGTGATTCATTTCTAGAACAAGATACGGGGTAATAAACATTGCATGGTAATTCATTCACGTGGTAGATTGCAACTTCCTTATAATATAATAATATTCACACAGACATTAAGACGTACACAAGCCGTAAATTTTGTTTCTATATCTACAAACATCTATAAAGAAATACAAAGAAATAGATGAAGAAGTAGATCAACCCAACTTTACGTCAAACTATTGCTAAATTTTTTTTTGTAATGTAAGCCTTGCATCAGTGCAGTTGATTTAGTTAAGTATATATTTCACCTAGTGATTCATTTCTAGAACAAGATACGGGGTAATAAACATTGCATGGTAATTCATTCAAGTGGTAGGATTACAAATTCCTTATAATATAATAATATTCACACACACGTTAAGACGGACACAAGCCGTAAACTTTGTTTCTATATCTACAAGCATCTATAAAGAAATACAAAGAAGTAGATGAAGAAGTAGATCAGCCCAACTTTATGTCAAACTATTGCTAATTTTTTTTTTATTTTATTTTTATTTTTATTTTTTTTTGTAATGGAAGCCTTGCATCAGTGCAGTTTATTTAGTAAAGTATATATTTCACCTAATGATTCATTTCTAGAACAATGTACGAGATAATAGAAATTACATGGTAATTCATTCATGCGTTAGGATTACAACTTCCTTATAATGATATTCACACAGGCGTCGTTAACGCGGGGACAAACCGTAAACGTTGTTTCTATATCAACAAACATATATTAAGAAATACAAACAGGTAGATGAATAGTAGATCAACATAATTTTATGTTAAACTATTGATAAAATATATTTACTAATGCAAGCCTTGGTTCTATGCAGTTTATTTAGTATAATATATATTTTACCTAGTGATTCATTTCTAGAATAGGATACGTGACATTAGAAATTACAGGGTAATTCATACACGTGGTAAGATTGCAAATTCCTTATAATATAATAATATTCACACAGACGTTAAGACAGGGACAAAACGTAAAAGTTGATTCTATATATTTCTACAAATATCTATTAAGAAATACAAACAGGTACATGAATGGTAGATCAACATAATTTTATGTCTAACTATTGCTAAAATATATTTATTGATGCAAGCCTTGGGTCTATGCAGTTTATTTAGCATAATATATATTTTACATAGTGATTTATTTCTAGAATAAGGTACGTGACAACAGAAATTACATAGTAATTTATTCAAGTGTTAGGATTGCAACTTCCTTATAATATAATAATATTCACACAGACGTTAAGACGGACATAAGTCGTGTTTCTATATCTATAAACATCTATAAAGAAATACAAAGAAATAGATGAAGAGTAGATCAGCAAAATTTCATGTCAAACTATTGCTAAAATATTTTTTGTAATGGAAGCCTTGCATCAGTGCAGTTTATTTAGTAAATATATGTTTTACCTAGTGATTCATTTCTAGAACAAGAAACGTGGCAATACAAAAACTCATGGTAATTCATTCATGTGGTATTATTGCAACTTCCTTGTAATATAATAATATTCACACATACTTTAACACGGGGACAAACCGTAAACTTTGTTTCTATATCTACAAACATCTATAAAGAAATACAAAGAAGTATATGAAGAGTAGATCAACACAACTTTATGTCAAACTATTGCTAAAATATTTTTGGTAATGGAAGCCTTGCATCAGTGCAGTTTATTTCGTAAAATATATATTTTACCTAGTGATTCATTTCTAGAACAAGATACGGGGTAATAAACATTGCATGGTAATTAATTCACGTGGTAGGATTGCAACTTCCTTATAATATAATAATATTCACACAGACGTTAAGACGGCCACAAGCCGTAAACTTTGTTTCTATATCTACAAACATTTATAATAAATACAAAGAAGTAGATGAAGAGTAGATCAACATAACTTTATGTCAAACTATTGCTAAAATATATTTTACTGATGCAAGCCTTGCATCTGTGCAGTTTATTTAGTGAAATATATATTTTACCTAGTGATTCATTTCTAGAACAAGATACGTGACAACAGAAACTACATGGTAATTCATTTATGTGGTAAGATTGCAACTTCCTTATAATATAATATTCACACAGACGTTAAGACGGTGACCGGCCGTAAAAATTGTTTCTATATCTACAAACATCTATAAATAAATACAACGAAGTAGATGAAGAGTAGATCAACACAACTTTATTTCAAACTATTACTAAAATATTTTTTGTAATGGAAGCCTTGCATCAGTGCAGTTTATTTAGTAAAATATATATTTTATCTCGTGATTCATTTCTAGAATAAGGTACGTGACATTGGAAATTACAAGGTAATTCATTAACGTGGTAAGATTGCAACTTCCTTATAATATAATAATATTCACACAGACGTTAATACGGACACAAGCCGTAAACTTTGTTTCTATATCTACAAACATTTAAAAATAAATACAAAGAAGTAGATGAAGAGTAGATCAACATAACTTTATGTCAAACTATTGCTAAAATATATTTTACTGATGCATGACTTGCATCTGTGCAGTTTATTTAGTGAAATATATATTTTACCTGGTGATTCATTTCTAGAACAAGATACGTGACAACAGAAACTACATGGTAATTCATTTATGTGGTAGGATTGCAACTTAATTACAATATAATAATATTCACACATACGTTAAGATGGGGACAGGCCGTAAACTTTGTTTCTACATATATAAACATCTATAAAGAAATACAGAGAAGTAGATGAAGAGTAGATCAATAAAACTTTATGTCAAACTATTACAACTAAAATATTTTTTTGTAATGGAAGCCTTGCATCAGTGCAGTTTATTTAGTAAAGTGTATGTTTGACATAGTGATTCATTTCTAGAACAATATACGAAGTAATAGAAATTACATGGTAATTCATTCATGTGTTAGGATTGCAACTTCCTTATAATGATATTCACACAGGCGTTAACGCGGGGACAAACCGTAAACGTTGATTCTATATCTCCACACATCTATTAAGTAACACAAACAGGTGATGCGGCGTTTAGAAATAATTGAAGGAAACTAAGCATAGAATAGGCTCGTCATATATTTATAGTTAAGCATAATTTTCCTCATGCGTTTGCAGCTGTCTTTAGAGAACAATTGTCCATTCCCTGTTAATATCCAACCACTGCTTTTCGTTGATGACTCTGGCAATTTTGTGAAATTATTGCTTGAATTGCCGGATTTGTATCTCATTATTCGGCTTTTTAGTGCTATTTATTTACAAAGCTTGAGCAAATAATCGTGTTGCTTTCTCTCCCTCGGTGCTAGAAGATAATTTTAGAGGTGAAAAATTGTCGCCCCTTAATCGCCATCGAATCATAACTGCAGTTTCCAGAATTGGTGAGCCTATACTTAACAAGCATAGCGGAAAAACAAATGAGATAGAAGCTGTAATACTCTTCCGTCTGTTAACCGTTTTGGATATTTTGTCCAGAAGTATTTTCTTGTCTTTATTACATTTTCATTTATATTCCGTTGTTTATTTATTAAAAATACTTCAATTATTCACATGGATTATACTTAAGAATATATGGCAATGTTAACAACAGTATGTTTGCAATATTTATATAATTCTCGCTACAAAACATTCTTGTAATAAGTGAGAATAAATAATTTTTTTGGATAAAAGTTACTTTGAGATTATTACAAACTCAATTCGTATTTTTCAAAAAAACAAAAAAAGTATGCATTTTATTCTTTGCTTTTAATAAATATACAAGGAAAAATTTCAACAATTAAACGGATAAATTTAATATTTATTGTAAAATTATATAGCTATTTATTTGTGTCAAATCACTTAAAATTGAAAAATAAAACGCTACTACAGGATTAAAATATTTTTTTTATAATATTTTTCCCCATTTCTCCGTTTAAGAAATCTTAATCTTCTAATAACTTGGAAACCTCTTAAGAAGGATACCCTGTAAATTATTTTTTAAAGTACACAATAACATAAATTGAAATAGAAGATCAGAAACAAAAATCCCCCAAAACTACGAACTGTAGAACTTTATGACTGATGATCATTCATAAGCACATAATTCCCAGTTTACAGCCTCGAAAATAAATCACACCTTTTCCCTAATTATCAAACTAATAACCCTAACGAATGAATTATTAGGGCTTTAAAAATATAATTTACTCTGTAAATTCTTTTTTTAAAGTCCACAAAAACATAAGTTGAAATAGAAACACAGAAAAAAAAATCTCCAAAAACTGCGAACTGGAGCAGTTTATGACCGATGATCATTCATAAGCACATAATTCCCAGTCCTACAGCAGCGAAAATAAATCCCACACTTTCCCTAATTATCAACTTAATACCTCTAACGAATGAATTATCAGTGTTTTAATAATATAATTTACACTGTAAATTATTTTTTTAAATCCACAAAAACACAAGTTGAAATAGAAGGTCAGAAAAAAAATCCCCAAAACTGCAAACTGTAGCACTTTCTGACTGATGATCATTTATAAGCACATAATTCCCAGTTCTACAGCCACGAAAATAAATCACACCGTTTCCCAAACTATTAACCTAATAAACCTAACGAATAAATTATCAGGGCTTTAGAAATATAATTTACAATCTTAATTATTTTTTACAGTACACAATAACATAAGTTGAAATAGAAGCTCAGAAAAAAAAAATCCCCCAAACCAGTGAACTGTAGCACTTTATGACTGATGATCATTCATAAGCATATAATTCCCGGTTTAAAGCCGGAAAAATAAATCACACCCTTTCCCTAACTATCAACCTAATAACTCTAACGAATAAATTATCAGGGTTTATATAATTTACACTTAATTTACAATTTAATCACACTTACAATATTATAATTTACACTTTAAATTATTTTTTGAAAGTCCACAACAACATAAGTTGAAATAGAAACTCAAAAAACAAATCCCCAAAAACTGCACTTTATGACTGATGATCATTCATAACCATATAATTTAAAGTTCTAAAGCCCCGAAAATATATTACACGCTTTCCCTAACTCTCAACCTAATAACCCTAACGAACGAATTATCAGGGCTTTAAAAATATAATTTAACTGTAAATTATTTTTTTAAAGTCCACAATAACATAAGTTGATATAGAACTCAGAGAAAAAATTCCCCAAACACCGGGAACTGTACCACTTTATGACTAAAGATCATTCATAAGCACATAATTCCGAATTTACAGCCTCAAAAATAAATCACACCTTTTCCCTAATTATCAACCTAATAACCCTAACTAATGAATTATCATGGATTTAAAAATATAATTTACACTGTAAATTATTTTTTTAAAGTCCACAATAACATAAGTTGAAATAGATGCTCAGAAAAAAAATCCCCCAAAACTGCGAACTGTAGCACTTTATGACTGATGATCATTCATAGGCACATAATTCCCAGTTCTACAGCCGCGAAAATAAACCACACCCTTTCCGTAACTATCAACCTAATAACCCTAAAGACTGAATTATCAGGGCTTTAATAAAATAATTATGCTGTTAATTATTTTTTTAAAGTCCACAATAACATAAGTTGAAATAGAAACTCAGAAAAAAAATCCCCAAAAACTGCGAACTGTAGCACTTTAAGATTGATGATCACTCATATGCACATAATTCCCAGTTCTACAGGCTCGAAAATAAATCACAGTCTTTCCCTAACTAACAACCTAATAACCCTAACAAATGATTTATCAGGGCTTTAAAAATATAATAAACTCTATAAATTCTTTTTTTATAAAGTCCACAAAAACATAAGTTAAAATAGAAACTCAGAAACAAAAATTCCCAAAAACTACGAACTGAAATAGAAACTCAGAAAAAAATCCCCAAAAGCTGTGAACTGTAGCACTTTATGACTGATGATCATTCATAAGCACATAATTCCCAGTTCTACAGCCGCAAAAATAAATCACACCCAGGGTTTTAATAATATAATTTACATTTTAAATTATTTTTTTAAAGTCCACAACAACATAAATTGAAAGAGAAACGAAGAAAATAAAAAAACCCAAAAAACTGCGAACTGAAATAAAAACTCAGAAAAAAAATCCCCCAAAACTGCGAACTGTTGCACTTTATGACTGATGATCATTCATAAGCACACAATTCCCAGTTCTACAGCCGTGAAAATAAATTACACCTTTTCCTAACTATCAACCTAATAACTCTAACGAATGGATTATCAGGGTTTTAATAATATAATTTACACTTTAAATTATTTTCTTAAAGTCCACAACAACAGAAGTTGAAATAGAAACTCAGAAAAATAATCCCCAAATTCTGCGAACTCAAATAGAAACTCAGAAAAAAAAAATCCCCAAAACTGTGAACTGTAGCACTTTATGACTGATGATCATTCATAAGCACATAATTCCCAGTTCTACAGCCGTGAAAATAAATCACACCCTTTCCCTAACTATCAACCTAACAACCCTAACGAAGGAATTAGTAGGGCTTTAAAAAATAATTTACACTGTAAATTATTTTTCTAAAGTCCACAATAACATAAGTTGAAATAGAAGCTCAAAAAAAAAAAAAAAAAAAAAAAAAAAACAAAAAAAAAAAAAAAAAAATCCCCCAAAACCGCGAACTATAGCACTTTAGGACTGATGATCATTCATAAATATATAATTCTCAGTTCTAATTCCACAAAAACATAAGTTGAAATAGAAGGTCAGAAAAAAAAATCTCCAAATTCTGCGAACTCAAATAGAAACTCAGAAAAGAAAATCCCCCAAAACTGTGAACTGTAGCACTTTATGACTGATGATCATTCATAAGCACATAATTCCCAGTTCTACAGCCGTGAAAATAAATCACACCCTTTCCCTAACTATCAACCTAACAACCCTAACGAAGGAATTAGTAGGGCTTTAAGAAATAATTTACACTGCAAATTATTTTTTTAAAGTCCACATTAACATAAGTTGAAATAGAAGCTAAAAAAAATCCCCCAAAACAGCAAACTGTAGGACTTTAGGACTGATGATCATTCATAAGGACATAATTCTCAGTTCTACAGCTCCAAAAATAAATCACACCCTTTCCCTAAATATAAACCTAATAATCCTAAACGAAAGAATTATCATGGCTTAAAAAAAAAAATTTGCACTTTAAATTATTTTTTTAAAGTCCATAACAACATAATTTAAAATAGATACTCAAGAAAAAAAATCCCCAAAAATTGCGAACTGAAATAGGAACTGAGTAAAAAAATCCCCAAAATCTGCGAACTGTACCACTTTATGACTGATGATCCTTTATAAACACAAAATTCCCAGTTCTACAGTCGTAAAAATAAATCACACCCTTTCCCTAACTATCAACCTAACAACCCTAACGAATAAATTATCAAGGTTTTAATAATATAATTTACACTGTAAATTATTTTTTAAGGTCCACAATAACTTAAGTTGAAATACAATCTCAGAAAAAAAATCCCCTAAAACTGCGAACTGAAATAGAAACTCAGAAAAAAAATCCCCCAAAACTGCAAACTGTAGCACTTTATGACTGATGATCATTCATTCATAAGCTCATAATTCCCAGTTCTACAGTCGTAAAAATAAATCACACCCTTTCCCTAACTATCAACCTAATAACCCTAACGAATGAATTATCAGGCGACCCGGGAGGTGAAGGAGTCGTGATTCACGCATTACCTGGTTACTTGCAGCGTGACACAACAGGTGGGTTGTTGTTTTGCTTTTTTTTTTTTTTTTTTTAATACAAACCCCAAGTGTAATTTTCGTGCGATTGATCTCGTTTGATTACGAAGGACTCATATGCTGGTACAGGGATGTTGGATGTTGAATCAGTCAACGCCCACCTGATCTCAGATGCGTGCGGTTCATATTGGTTATCAATTTAAACTCTGGTTCACGGATTAATGAATGAGATGTTTGGTTTTGTGGGAGAGATCGTCGACGGATTTTGTTTTTCTGCGGTGAGGAATTTTTCGCTACAAAAATATTTATCTCTCGTCCCTGCATGTATGAATTTTGGAGTCAGGTCTTCAAGATTTGAGATCGAGATTTAAACTTCTATATCTTACAGAATTAAAATTCATTATTATAACACTGTTGTTCAGGCTGTGGGTTCGGCAATACTAGATTCTCTTGGAAAGGTAAAGCCTATGAGAGGAGATAATTTAGATTTATATAGTGATAGTCTTTCTATAATTAAAAAAACTTGGACATGTAATAACAAAATCAAATTTAAAACTCAGATACAGAAAGAATTCTTGAATTTTGGAGTCAGATCTTCAAGATCAAATTTAACAAATCAGACACAGAAAGAATGTATGAATTTCGGAGTCGGATCATTAAGACCAACTTTAATAACTCAGACACAGAAAGAATGTATATATTTCGGAGTCATGTCTTCAAGATCAAATTTAATAACTCAGACACAAAAAGAATATATGAATTTGGAGTCAGATCTTCAAGATTAAATTTAATAAGCAGTCACAAAAAGAATGTATGAATTTCAGAGTCAGGTCTTCAAGATCAAATTTAATAACTCAGACACGAAAAGAATACATGAATTTGGAGTCAGATCTTCAATATTAAATTTAATAATCATCCACAGGAAGAATGTATGAATTTCAGAGTCAGGTCTCCAAGATCAAATTTAATAACTCAGACACAAAAAGAATGTATAAATTTCGGAGTCAGATCTTCACAATCAAATTTAAAAACTCTGACACAGAAAGAATGTACGAATTTTGGAGTCAAATATTCAAATCAAATTTAATAACTCAGACACAATAAGAATGTATGAATTTTGGAATCAGGTCTTCAAGATCAAATTAAATAACTGAGACATAGAAAGAATACTTCAATTTCGGAGTCAGATCTTCAAGATCAAATTTAATAGCTGAGACACAAAAAAAGTGTATGAATTTCAGAGTCAAGTCTTCAAGATTTCAGATCAAGATTTAAAATTCTATATCTTCCAGAATAAAAATGCGTTATTATAATAGAGTTGTTCAGGCTGTGGATTCAGCAATACTGGATTCTCATGCAAAGATAAAACATTTGAGTGGAGATAATACAGATTTATGTACTGATAGTCTTTCTGTAATTAAAAAAATGGAATATTTAATACGTATATCAAATTAAAAAACTCAGACACAGAAAGAATGTATAAATTTCGGAGTCATTTCTTCAAGACCAAATTTAACAACTCAGACATAGAAAGAATGTATGAATTTCGGAGTGAGGTCTGCAAGATTTGAGATCAAAATAAAAAACGTCTATATCTTACAGAACTAAGATGCATTCTTATAATCTTTTTTTCTGACTGTGGCTTCGGTAATACTGGATTCTCTTGGAAAGATAATTCATTTGAGTGGAAATAATATAGAGTTATATATTGGTAGTTTTTCTATAGTTAAAAGACTGGAGCTTTTAGTTTCAAAATCATATTTAATAACTCAGACACAAAAAGAAAGTGTGAATTTCGGAGTCAGATCTTCAAGATGAAGTTTAATAACTCAGACACAGAAAGAATGTATAAATTTCGGAGTCATATCTTTAAGATCAAATTTAATAACTGAGACACAAAAGGAATGTATGAGTTTCGGAGTCAGATCTTCAAGGTTAAATTTAGTAACTCAGACACAGAAAGAATGTATGAATTTCGGAGTTAGGTCTTCAAGATCAATCTTAATAATTGAGACACAGAAAGAATGCTTGAATTTCGGAGTCAGATTTTCAAGATTAAATTTAATAACTCGGACACAAAGAGAATGTACGAATATTTGAGTCAGGTCTTCAAGATTTGAGATCAAGAATTAAACTTCTATATCTTACAGAACTTAAATGCATTATTATAATACAGTTGTTCAGGCTGTGAGATAAGCAATACTGGATTCTCTTGGAAGCATAAAGCATATGAGTGAAGATAATAGAGATTTATAAACTGATAGTTTTTTTTTTGTAATTATAAGTATTTGTAATTATACATCTGTAAAATCTTCATCACTTTTCTCTCTTAGTAATAGAAAGACTGGGTTTCAACTTTGACATAAACTTTTCTGTAAAAAATTTATTTCGTCCATAAACACGTAAAGTGTTTTCTTTCTAATAAAATAATCGCATTATATTATTTTATTGGTGATTAATAAATTAAATCACCAGAAGAACAATACTGACATTACATAACTATTTCAGCTTGTGTACTAAGTCATATACATCTATAAAAGCCTCAACTCTTTTCTCACTTAATAAGGGAAAGACTTGATGCAAATTTGACGCAGAAACTTTTCGGGAGAAAATTTATTTTTTCCATGAACATGTAAAGAGTTTTCTTCTTATTCTTACTATATTTAGCTTTAAAAACTAAATTAATTCCCCAAAAGAATAATCATGCAATTACTGTTTTTTTAGCTTGCAAACGAAGTTCATTATATACATCTGTAAAAGCTTCATCACTTTTCTCTCTTAGTAATGGAAATACTGGCCTTCAACTTTGACATAGAAACTTTTCTGGAGAAAATTTATTTCATTCATGAACACGTAAAGAGTTTTCTTCCTAATAAAATAATCTCATTCTTACTATATTTTGTTTTAAAAACTAAATTAATTCCCTTAAAGAATAGTCATGGCATTACGATAATATTTTTAGCTTATGTACTAAGTCTCTTATATACATCAGTAAAAGATTCACCATTTTTCCCTTTTAGTAAAGGAAAGTCTGGGTTTCTACATTAGACACTGGTACTATGTGGGGAAACTTTATTTTGTTCATTATCATATAAAGGGGTTTTATACGCAATAAAATTATCTTATTCTTACTATATTTAGTTTTAAAAACCAAATTAATTACCCTAAAGAATTGTCATGATATTGCTGTATTTTTTTTACCTTTCGAACTAAGCCCATTATACACATCTGTAAAAGCTTCATCACTTTTCCCTCTTAACAATGGAAATACTGGCCTTCAACTTTGACATAGAAACTTTTCTGGAGAAAATTTATTTCATTCATGAACACGTAAAGAGTTTTCTTCCTAATAAAATAATCTCATTCTTACTATATTTTGTTTTAAAAACTAAATTAATTCCCTTAAAGAATAGTCATGACATTACGATAATATTTTTAGCTTATATACTAAGTCTCTTATATACATCTGCTTCACCATTTTTCTCCTTTAGTAAGGGAAAGACTAGCCTTCAACTTTAGACGCATATATTATGGGGGGGACTTTATTTTGCTCATTAGCAGTTATTTTCCTAATAAAATGATCTCATTCTTACTATATTTAGTTTTAAAAACCAAAATGATTTCATTAAAAATTAGTCATGACATAACCATAATTTTTTTAGCTTATGTACTAAGTCTGTTATATTCATCTGTAAAATCTTCACCATTTTTCCCTTTTAGTAAAGGAAAGACTGGGTTTCAACTTTAGACACAGATACTATGGGGAAACTTTATTTTGTTCATTAGCATATAAAGGGTTTTCTACCCAATAAAATGATCTTATTCTTACTATATTTAGTTTTAAAAACCAAATTAATTACCCTAAAGAATTGTCATGATATTGTTGTATTTTTTTACCTTTCGAACTAAGCCCATTATACACATCTGTAAAAGCTTCATCACTTTTCTCTCTTAACAATGGAAATACTAGGCTTCAACTTTGGCATAGAAACTTTTCTGGAGAAAATTTATTTCGTCTATGAACACGTAAAGAGTTTTATTCCTTTATAAAATAATCCCATTGTTACTATATTTTGTTTTAAACTAAATTAATTCCCTCAAAGAATAGTCATGACATTACCATAATTTTTTTAGCTTATGTATCAAGTCTGTTATATTCATCTGTTTCTCTTTTAGTAAAGGAAAGACTGGGCTTCAACTTTAGACACAGATACTATGGGGGGAAACTTTATTTTGCTCAATAGCAGTTATCTTCCTAATAAAATGATCTCATTCTTACTACATTTAGTTTTAAAAACCAAATTAATTCCCCTAAAGAATAGTCATGACATAACCATAATTTTTTTAGCTTATGTACTAAGTCTGTTATATTCATCTGTAAAATCTTCACCATTTTTCCCTTTTAGTAAAGGAAAGACTGGGTTTCAACTTTAGACACAGATACTATGGGGAAACTTTATTTTGTTCATTAGCAGTTATCTTCCTAATAAAATGATCTCATTCTTACTACATTTAGTTTTAAAAACCAAATTAATTCCCCTAAAGAATAGTGATGACATAACCATAATTGTTTTACTTATGTACTAAATCTGTTATATACATCTGTAAAAGCTTCACCATGTTTCTCCTTTAGTAAGGGAAAGACTGGGCATCAACTTTAGACACGTATACTTTTGGGGGAAAATGTATTTTGTTCATAAACAGGGAGAGAATTATGTTTCTAATAAAACAATCTCATTCTTATTATATTTAGTTTTAAAAACTAATTGAATTCCCCAAAAGAATAATCATGACATTACCATATTTTTTTAGATTTTGAACTAAGTTTATTATATACATCTGTAAAAGCTTCATCACTTTTCTCTCTTAGTAATGGAAAGACTGGGCTTCAACTTTGACAAAAAAAAACTTTTCTGGAGAAAATTTATTTCGTTCATGAACACTTAAAGAGTTTCCTTCCTAATAAAATGATCTCATTCTTACTATATTTAGTTTTAAAAACCAAATTAATTCCCCTAAAAAACATTCATGACATTATCATAATTTTTTAGCTTATATACTAAGTCTGTCATATACATCTGTAAAAGCTTCACCAATTTTTCTCTTTTAATAAAGGAAATACTAGGTTTCAACTTTATACTCAGATACTATGGGGGGAAACTTTATTTTTTTTTATTAGCAGTTATCTTCCTAATAAAATGATCGCATTCTTACTATATTTAGTTTTCAAAACCAAATTAATTCCCCTAAAAAATAGTCTTGACATAACCATAATTTTCTTTAGCTTATGCACTAAGTCTGTTATATAAATTTGTAAAAGCTTCACCATTTTCTCCTTTAGTAAGGAAACGACTAGGCTTTAACTTTAGACACGGATACTTTTTTGGGGAAAATTTATTTTGTTCATTAGCACATAAAGAGTTGTGTTTCTAATAAAATGATCTCATTCTTACTACATTTAGTTTTAAAAACTAAATTAATTCCCCTAAAGAGTAGTCATGACATTACTTTATTTTTTAGCTTACTTACTAAGTCTGTTATATACGTTTGTTTCTCTTTTAGTAAAGGAAAGACTGTGCTTCATATTTAGACACAGATACTTCGGGGGGAAAATATATTTTGTTCATTAACGCATAAAGAATTACATATTCTAATAAAATAAGACCACTCTTACTATATTTAGTTTTAAAAACTAAATTAATTCCCCTAAAGAATAGTCATGACAGTACTATATTTTTTAGCCTATACTCTAAGTATTTTATATATCTGTAAAAGATTCAACAATTTTCTCTTTTAGTAATGGGAAGACTGTGCTTCAACTTTAGACACAGATAGTTTTTGGGGAAAATTTATTTTGTTCATTAGCACATAAAGAGTTATGTTTCTAATAAAATAATCTCATTCTTACTACATTTAGTTTGAAAAACTAAATTAATTCTCCCAAAAGAGTAGCAATGACATTACCTTATTTTTTAGCTTACTTACTAACTCTGTTATATAAGTTTGTTTCTCTTATAGTAAAGAAAGACTTGGCTTCAAATTAGACACAGGTACTTTGTAAAGAGTTATATTTCTAATAAAAAAATCTCATTCGTACTATATTTAGTTTTAAAAATTAATCCAACTAAAGTGTAGTAATGACATTGCTTTATTTTTTTAGCTTACGTACTAAGTCTGTTATACACATCTGTAAAATCTTCAACACTTTTCTGCTATAGTAATGGAAAGACTGGGCTTCAACTCTGACATAGAAACTTTTCTGGACAAAATTTAATTCGTCCATGAACACATAAATAGTTTTCTTCCTAGTAAAATAATCTCATTCGTACTATATTTATCTTTAAAAACTAAATTAATTCACTAAAAAATAGTCATGACGTTACATAATTTTTTAACTTACGTACTAAGTCCAGTATATACATTTGCAAAATCTTCAACTCTTTTCTCACAAAGTGGGGAAAATCTGGGCTTTAATTTTGACATACAAACTTTTCTTGAAAAAATTCCTTTTGTTCATAAACACGTAAAGAATTATCTTTCTAATAAAATAATCTCATTCTTACTATATTTAATTTTAAAAAGTAAATTAATTCCGCAAAAGAATAGTCATGACATTGCAATATTTTTTTAGCTTAAGGACAAAGTCCGTGATATACATCTGCAAAAGCTATACCTCTTTTCTCCCTAACTAGGGAAAAAAAACTAGGCTTCTATTCTGACACAGAAACCTGACTTTCCCTTCCCTCGATAGTACCTACGTATCTCGAAAGCGCTCCAAACCATCTAACAAGACCAAACCTGAGTGGAAGGTAAACGAGAAGCTCGACCAACGCTTAGAAGAAAAACGAAAACAAGACAAACAAAAACGAACTCTTCCGCGAAAAATGCATTTCGCCCATCAACACCCGTAGAAAACGATCATGATAACTTGCATACAGAAGGAAATAAAAAGATAACCAGCTAAAGAAAAAAAACCCACAGCAGATAATGTTCCACGGGAGGCGTCCCCTCTCACGGCCTGCTACATAAATCTTCCCTCCAAACGTTCCACGCATCCCCCCTTATTTCGAACGTTCGGGGGCCGGACTGGAGCTGACAACCTGTTATTATTTCGTCTGCAACGTATGCGAGATGATGCTCTAATGTAAACATCGTTGTCACGGTGTTTAGGGGGGTGATCGAATGATCCTGATAAACTTGTACGGATGAGAGATGGATAGGCCCATTCCTCTGCCCCCCTCCTTTTTGAAGGGGGGCAAGTGCCCCATACTTAACAAGGAAAAAAAATGATCGCAGAGGCTCCAGCTAACGACGTTCTTGCGTTTTTTTTTTCTCTCCTCCGTTCCAGCGGACGTATGGTTGCAGGCTATGTTCCACCAGATTTGAGTACATTAAAATAATTGCCGATTTGTAAAAATAGATACGCTAAATAGATAACTCGCTTATGGAATCACGGGGGTTGGTATTTTGGTTGGTTCGATTTGGAATGTCATCAACGAGAGACTTCAGTGCCTAATGGTGCTCCAGCGTCGAAATGTGGAAACGTTTTGCCATTTACATACCATTCGTAAGGGAGTTGCTTATGTTTTAACAGTGCTCGTTCTTTTTTTTTATCTGGGGAAGGGAAGTCTCTCACATTATTATTCCATTTCAGAGAGGCATTCCAGGAAGAGAATTTATTTGTTTAGAGACAGCCCACACTAGTTAAGAGGTGTAAGGGATGGAAATCACATGACCTTGATGTAATACCACAACCCATAATTGCATCTTACATCGCTATTTAAAGAGTTTTGCAGTTGTTGTTGCATATTCTCGTCCAGTACCTCCACCTTCTTAAACAATTCATTGGTTTACCTTCTTGACATACAAATAAAACGTAATTTGATTTCATCGATAAATATTTGATTTGGGCGATTCCAAAATTTATGTTCAAGATTAGAAACTGAATGTTTTACTTTGATATTTTCATTCCCATGTAACATTTAACCCTTTGACAATTTCATTTTTTTTTCCAGAATTCGGTCAAAAAAATGTTACTTTTTTTTTGTTCATTTTACATTTTTAAGTAAAGATATGTTATTAAAATTAACATTTCTAATATTTTTAAGCATTTGTCACAACTTTATTCCTTTCTATGAAAGCATCATAGAACTGAAGTTTACCTTTAGTCTCATCGATATCCAAGTTAATTTTTGGAATTCCAGTGATAACAATTCTAGGAGGCGGATCCGAAGAATTATCACAATTAATTTTAAAAAATTGTTTTGCTTGACTGATTCCATCTGTACTACTATCAGAGTCACTACTATCCAGATCATCTAGTAAACTTTCGCTACTATGATCTACAGATAATTCAGTTTCTGATTCCGAGTCACAGTTCGAATTGCAAGAAATTAGCTCCATACGCTCTGAATTATCCATTATTTAAAAGTAAAAATATATTATTCAACTCTTCCATCAATAAAATTATCAGGCTGTTAGTAAAATATAACTAGAAAGCTATACACTAAAAGATAACAATTTGTATTCTGATTCAAAACATGCAAAAAAACCCGCGCTCTTGAACCAATCAGAGTAGAAAATACAATAAACTGCAAACTATCATTTACTGGACATCTATACGAATAATTTGTTACTAAAATTGGAAAAAATACGGCCGAAACAGCGCAAGCGAAATAGAAATCAGATTGCCCGTAGGCTGTACGGGCAAATCAGTAAAGGCCCGAAAGCTGTGCCCGTACTGCGAACGGGCAAAACAGGGAAATGGTTAATTAGGTTCATATATGATATTAATTGGTAATAATTAAGTAATAGTGTAAAATAAATCAGTTTATCGGTAAGATATGTAGAATTTGAAAGGATTCTCGAATATGTAAAAGAATTGATATTTTTTACACTTCTACGTTGTTTTGCTTCTTATATTATTGTTAAGGACACATAACATGTTAACTGTTCCGATCAAAATAGAATCAAAAACTAGTTAAATGACTTAATATTTTACTGAATGCCAGACACAGTTCTTGACGAATTGAAGACGTCATAGTCTACGTTGGCACATGAAATGACCGTTTCTCCCAGACGTCATTGCATTTCAAGGGTTATTGGTTTAGTTTAGCGCTACGGTATCAATATTGGGGATGGAGGATATGAAGAATTGGGTACTGTACTTCTTCAAGCGTTTAGAAGATTGGACTATCAGTTTGATTTTTGGTTTGGCTTGGAGCTTACGGTCTAATATTTTGTTCATTAAGGCTAATGAGACTGGGACTTACTGCTTAAAGCCGATTCCAAACTACTACTAACATCCATACAAGCAACGGAATTTCGAACTCTGGTACCGAAGAGCAGTGCACAACCATTCGGCCATCTTTCGTAAGTTTGGTTTTTGTAAAACACCTATACCAGGGTTCTCCACCTAGTAAACGTTTTAAAGCAGCTTTGCTTTGTTTTAGGACGCTACGATTTCCTTTTTTGCCACACCAAGGCTAATGAAAACCGGACCTATTGATTAAAGTTAATTCCGAACGGCTACAAATATTGTATAACGTCATCCACAATAATAAATAGAATCTAACAGCGTTATATAAAAAAAACAGTACATAACGAGATATCGGATGTAATGAAACAAAGAGTTTGATTCCGGTATTCCTATTGTATTTAATACTAACTCGGTGGTTTCCAAAGTTTTTTGCCCACGGACACCTTCTGGTGGCAAATCCTTTGCCATGAACCCACAAGATAAATAACTTTATACAACTATCTAATAACAAAATTATAATTTTAATTTTGTCTTCATACAGTTTTGTTGTCTTGTGCCACTTCGTCAAACGAGGCACGATTATCCCATTAAGGCAAAGGTGTAAGCCTTTGTTTTGAAGAGTACCTTATGGGTTAAAGTACGACTTATGCTCATTTGGACCTCTTAAATTTGAAGCAGGAACCAAGCAGAAGACCCACAGACTTGGCCTGGCACTCCCAGAAGTATTGATTGAGAATTGGTGGACTTTGGGACCACGAACATATCTTACATGCCCCAGTCACCTTTAACGAACAAGGCCGATCTTAGACCGGCTCAGGCTCCTAATCCACAACCCTCCAGTTACGAGAACTTTGCCTTTGCCGACTAAGCTACCACAACTCTACAATATTATTTGAATATAAATTAAATTTTGGCTAAAAAATAAAACATTACCCTAATGCCTTATGATTTTCAAATTAAACCCCAGGATTAGTTATTTTGACTCAAAAACTATTTTATGTCTGATTTTCTCAAAATGTTACTAACGAAATAGAAATAAATTTTTTATCTTTTCCTAATTTTATATCCACAAGAATCTATAAGAAATATAATGAAGAATCTATGCATATTCCAAAGATTGGTTCATTACTAAGCTTCCAAGTGTGCAAACAAAACTGTAGATATTTGTACTAACAGTAAAGTACCCATGTGCAGAAAATGTACAAAATATGCATAACAAAAGTTACTCAAACGGTGCCAGAACTCTGTAAGAGACCTTGACTGGTGAGAAACTAAAAAATTCCATTAAAATTGTTTATATATTTTTATAATAATATATATACTTTTTGATATAGTAATATCTTATTTTTTATTAATTACTTTAATAATTTAATGCATAAAAATAAATCAATGCCATTGCTTGTAAATACACTGTACTTTTTGAATAACAATACGAGTTGAAGTTAATCGGGGTAAGTTTCACCCATCAAGCGGTTTTAGGACCGTATGTCCCGCGGTTGTGTTGTTGTTGATTATGCCACTTGGTGAAACCAAGCACGGCAGAGCCGGACGCTACTCGTATTAAGGGAATTTATTTTCCTTAATACGGACGCTACTCGTATTAAGGGAATCCCTTTCGTTTTGAGGAGCACCTCAAGGGTTAAAGAACGACTTATGCTCACGTGGGTCCTCGTAATTTTGAAGCAAGGACCAAGCAGAAAATCCTTAGGCTTGGACTGTCATAACTAGAGGTATCGTTTGAGAACTTCGAGGACATTGTGATCACTTACATATTGTAAGTGCCCCTTTAATGACCTTAAGTAACCTTTAATGAACACGGCGGATCTAAGGCCGGCTCAGGAATCGAACTTGAAACCCACGAGTTATGAGACAGTTGCCTTTGCCGACTGAGCTACCTCGGCTCAGAAAAACTTTATAGACTGTATGTAAATAATATAAAAGTAGTTCACTAGCTTAACTAGAATTTCGCTCGATCAAGTGATGTATAGATTCGTATTTCGTAATCCATTACAACGTCATAGATATGAAAGTGTCGTGTAACAGGAAATCGTATAAATGAGAGAAACTTACCATTATTTCCCATAGGGCTTCACAGAGACTGGTAATTAAATACCTCTTTTTTCACTGCAACTGCAATTTAGGCACATATACATTTATGCCAATACAAGGCAATGAGCTGTTACCCATTTAGCACCTACCGGGGAGTACGTATATCTTAAGGAATGCTACGAAAGACTCGAGTAACATTACCAACCTCCCCTGGGTTCTCGAGTAGAACGATGGCCAAACGGTTAGAGTGCTGGCCTTTGGTACCGGAGTTCGTGGGTTCGAATCCCACTGCGGCATGGATGTTCGTAGCAGTTTATAATCGGCTTTAAGCTGTAGGTCCCGGTCTCATTATCCCTCGTGTTGCAAAAAAGTAGATCGTTGCACTCCAAACCAAAACAGAAAACCCCGTCTCCTCGTAATTTAGAAGCAGGGGGCAGGCAGAAGTCCCCAAGCTTAACCTGCCATCCCTCGAGGTATCGTTTGAGAGCTTGGGTGACATTGTGACCACGAATATGTTTTACGTGCCTCGTCACCTTTAACGAACAGGGTTGA
Organism: Pardosa pseudoannulata; assembly: GCA_032207245.1. NCBI lineage: Eukaryota > Metazoa > Arthropoda > Arachnida > Araneae > Lycosidae > Pardosa > Pardosa pseudoannulata. Next base: position 44,594,875 of record CM063499.1, read on the forward strand.
TCTAAGGCCATCTCTGGTTCCTAACCAGTATTCCTCCAGTTACGAGAATGTTGCCTTTGCAGACGGAGCTACCGCTAATCTGTCCTTAAGTTCTGGTGTTAAAAAACTATCATATATATTAAGATACCTCGTTATTAGGAATGCCATATTGAACTTTATCAGTTTAAATAATCAATTTTTTATTAAAGTCTTATCTATATATATTAAATGAAATAATCGTGTTAAATAAAAAAACAATAAAAGAAAAACAACTATTATTCTAAAACAACAGGAAATACAAAGCTAATTGTTTGTTTCAAGGATCGAAACATTGAATTTCTTTTCTCTTTTATTTCGCGGAAAGAGGTTAAATTTTCAAATATGTGACCTCAAAATGTCAGATATTTATCGTAATCTAATATGTTTCAAAGAATTTTCCACGTTCGCTTTATCAGGCGAAATTGGAGAACCATTTGGTTAAAAATTTAATTGCAAAAATTAATAAATTATTTCAATCTTACATTAAGGATAATAGATTTCAAATAAATTATTTTGTTCAAACCTGTACTTAATCTTCCTTATCGCAATTATCTTATTGATCGGTAATCGTTTAGTTTTGTAACACTTATCCTTTAATCGGTAAATTTTGTTATTTGATTTTATACCCTCTGAGGAGTATCGGTACATAGGACATATGTTTCTATTTTGATTGATACGTAAATGTTAAATACTTAATAAGATTTTATTAAAAGTTTGAATTGTATAGAAATCTGCTTTTTTTTAATATTATATCAGATTAAGAGCTCGATTCAAGTCAAACGCATATGCTTCGAAATTGGTTTTAAGCAGTAGGTCCCGGTCTCATAAGCTTCATAGAAATTTGTCAGACTGCGGAATTTTAAAAATCCTCAATTTGGCTTCACGGCGCAGCTACATATATTACATAAGCACATTTCTATTTCAAACATTCTATCAACCAGAACATATTGCGCTCGTCTCAATTAAGCCCTTCTTAAAACCTAACAGTAAGTTTATAGCCTAAAATCAAAAGTCCTGTCAACTATCACGTATTGCTTACGTCTCAATTAAGCACTATAAACAATAAGCCCAAAAGAAAAAAAATTCATTCCTGAAATAAACGTTAACTGAATTCCTAATCTATTCTACAATAATTGAAGTAGAGTGAAATGGATTGGAAGTCTACCCTCTTCATTTACGTTGAATTTAAGCATAAGATTCTGCAAATCTCCGGAATGCTATTAGACTATTGTTCATCTAACTATAAAGTCGCATAACATTGCACGACTCTACAAGGAGCTTTAAAAATTTTGACTGCATATCTCCGTAAAAATCCTCCGTAAAAATCGTAGTTACATATATTGTGCATGAACTTTTAATGTTTGAAATATTTTGCTAACTTCCGCATTTTGCGTACATCTCAACTAAACAGTACGTAAAGCCTAATATTAAATTTTTTAAAAAAATCTCAATTACGATAAAAAAAATCCTGAACCTAATTTTCATTCTCGTGCTCACCTTAAGAAGTAGGGTGGGATTGATGGGAAATCTACGATCCTCACTTACATTATACTTCGATATATGGTCGTGCAAGTCTCTACAGTGTTAGGAGACTAGTTTTCACCTAATAACAGAGTCTCAACATTGCCTGATTCTTAAAGGAGTTTTCAAATTCTTGATTGCATACCTAAACAAAAAATCCTCCCCACGCCGTAGCGAAACTTATTGTACATGCAATTTTTCTATTGCAAATATTCTGCTAACTAGCATATATTGTACAAGTCGTAACTAAGCATTAAGTGAAACCTAACAGTAAATTTAAAAAAAAAATCTCAATCATGATTAAAAAAAAAAAATCCTCAACCAAATTTACATTCTCTTCCACAACATGGGAAATTGGGTGGAGTGAACGGGAAATTTACTTTTCTCACTTAAGTTATACTGGCGTAGATGGTTGTGCAAGTCTCTACAGTGTAAAGAGATTAGTTTTCGCCTAACAACGTAGTCTCAACATTGCCGGACTCTTAAAGGAGTTTTAAATTTTTTGACTGTATACCTCCGTAAAAAAATCCACCCCACTGCGTAGCTACACTTATTGTATATGCAATTTTTCTATTGCAAATATTCTGCTAAATAGCATATATTGTACATGTCTCAACTAAGCTCTACTTAAAACCTAACAGTAAATTTAAAAAACAATCTCAATCCTGATAAGAACAAATCCTGAACCGAATTTCCATTCTCTTCCACAACATGAGAAACTGGGTGGAATTAACGGGAAATCTACTATTCTTACTTACTCTATACTTGCGTATACGGTCGTGCAATTCTCCTTAACGTTAGGACTAGTTTTCACCTAATAACTGAGTCTCAACATTACGCTGGACACTTAAACGAGTTTTAAATTTCTTGACTGTAAAAAATCCTCCCCACGGCCTAGCTACACTTATTGTACATGCACTTTTAATATTGCAAATATTCTGCTAAATAGCACATATTGTACATTTCTCAACTAAGCACTACGTAAAACTTAACAGTACATTCCTCAACCGAATTTCCATTCCTTTCCACAACATGGAAAGTTGGGTGGAGTGGACGGGAAATCTTCTATTCTCACTTACGTTATATTTGCGTATACGGTCATGAAAGTCTTCGCAATGTTAGGAGACTAGTTTTCACCAAATAACGGAGTGTAACATTGCCGGACTCCTGGAGTTTTTAAATTTCTTGATTGTATACCTCCGTAAAAAATCCTCCCCACACCAGTAGCTAGACTTATTGTACATGCACATTTTCTATTGCAAATATTCTCCTAACTAGCATAGCCGAACGATGGCCGAATGGTTAGGGTGCTGGCCTTCGGAGCCGGAGTTCGTGGGTTCGAATGCCACTGTGGCATGGATGTTCTTAGCCGTTCGGAATCGGCTTTAAGCTGTAGGTCCCGGTCTCATTAGCCCTCGTGTTGCAAAAAAGTAGACCGTAGCACTCCAAACCAAACCTAACTAGCATATATTGTACATTTCGTAACTAAGCATTAAGTGAATCCTAACAGTAAATTTAAAAAAAATCTCAATCACGATAAAAAAAAATATCCTCAACCGAATTTCCATTCTCTTCCACAACATGGAAAGTAGGTGGAATTGATGGAAATATACTATTCTCATTTACGTTATACTTGCGTATATGGTCGTGCAAGTCTCCGCAATATTAGGAGACTAGTTTTTTATCTAACAACGGACTCTTAAAGGAGTTTTAAATTCTTGACTATATACCGCCGTAAAAAATACTCCGCCTTAGCTACATTTATTGTACATGCATTTTTTCTATCTTAAATATTCTGCTGACTAGCAAATATTGTACATGTATCAACTAAGCACTACGTAAAACCTAACAGTAAATTTAAAAAAATCTCAATCACGATAAAAAAATCTAAACCGAACTTATATTTATGTCCACAACATGGAAAGTAGGGTGGAATTGAAGGGAAATATATTATTCTTATTTACGTTATATTTGCGTATATGGTCGTGCAAGTCTCCGCAATGTTAGAAGAATACTTTTTGCGTAACAATGGAGTCTCAACATTGCCGGACTCTAAAAGGAGTTTTAAATTTCTTGACTGTATACCTCCGTAAAAAATCCTTAGCTACAGTTATTGTACATGCACTTTTTCTATTTCAAATATTCTGCTAACTAGCATATATTGTACATATCACAACTAAGCATTACTTGAAACCTAACAGTAAATTTAAAAAAAATCTCAATGACGATAAAAAAAAAATCCTCAACCGAATTTCCATTCTCTTCCACAACATGAAAATTAGGGTGGAATTGACGGGATATCTACTATTCTCACTTACTTTATATTTGCGTATATGGTCGTGCAAGTCTCCGCAATGTTAGGAGACTAGTTTTCACCTAACAACGGACTCTTAAAAGAGTTTTAAATTTCTTGACTGTATACCTCCTTAAAAAATACTCCCCACGGCGTAGCTACAGTTACTGTACATGCACTTTTTTATAACAAATATTCTGTTAGCTAGTATATATTGTACATGTCTCAAGGTAGCATTACGTGAAACCTAACAGTAAATTTTTTTTAAAAAAATCCTCAACTGAATTTTCATTCTTTTCCAAAACATGAAAGTAGGGTGGAATTGAAGGTAAATCTACTATTCTCAATTACGTTATACTTGCGTATATGGTCGTGCAAGTCTCCGCAATGTTAGGAGACTAGTTTTCACCTAACAACGGACTCTTAAAGGAGTTTTAAATTTCTTGACTGTATATCTCCTTAAAAAATCCTCCCCACGGCGTAGCTAGACTTATTGCAAATCTATTTTTTCTATCATATATATTCTGCTAACTAGCATATTTTGTAAATATCTCAACTAAGCACTACGTAAAACCTAACAGTAAATTTAAAAAACAATCTCAATCACGATAAAAAAAATCCTCAATCGAATTTCCATTCTCTTCCACAACATGGAAAGTAGGTGGAATTGCCGGGAAATCTAGTATTCTTACTTACATTATACTTGCGTATATATTCGTGCAAGTCTCCACAATGTTAGGAGACTACTTTAACAACGTAGTCTCAACATTGCTGGACTCTTAAAGGAGTTTTAAATTTCTTGAGTGTATATCTCCGTAAAAATTACCTTCCCACGACGTAGCTGCACTTATTACACATGCACTTTTTCTATCGTAAATATTCTGCTAACTATCATATATTGTACATGTCTCAACTAAGCATTACGTGAAACCTAACAGTAAATTTAAAAAAAAAAATCTCAATCACGATAAAAAAAAAACCTCAACTGAATTTCCATTCTCTTCCACAATATGGGAAGTAGAGTGTAATTGATGGGAAATCTACTATTCTCAATTTATACTTGTGTATATGGTCTTGCAAGTCTCCGCAGTGTTAGGAGACTAGTTTTCATCTAACAGCGGAGTCTCAACATTGCCGGACTCTTAAAGGAATTTTAAATTTCTTGACTGTATACCTCCGTAAAATATCCTCCCCACTCTGTAGCTACACTTATTGTACATGCACTTTTTCTATCGTAAATATTCTGCTAACTATCATATATTGTACATGTCTCAACTAATCATTACGTGAAACCTAACAATAAATTTTAAAAAAATCTCAATCACGATAAAAAAGAATCCCCAATCGAATTTTCATTCTCTTCCACAACATGGGAAGTTGGGTGGAGTGGACGGGAAATATTCTATTCTCAGTTATGTTATACTTGCGTATAAGGTCGTGCAAGTCTCCGCAATGTTAGGAGACTAGTTTTCGCCTAACAACGTACTCTTAAAGCAGTTTTAAATTTCTTGACTGTATACCTCCGTAATAAATCCTCTCCTAGCCGTAGCTAGACTTAGTGCGCATCTACTTTTTTTTATCGTAAATATTCTGTTAACTAGCATATATTGTATCTGTCTCAACTAAGCACTACGTAAAACCTAACAGTAAATTTAAAACAAAAAAAAAATCTAAATCCCGATAAAAAAAAATCCTCAACCGAATTTCCATTCTCTTCCACAACATGGGAAGTTGGGTAATTGACGGGAAATCTACTATTCCGCACCTCCTTGCCTACCACTTACGTCATACTACGCATATAATCGTGCAAGTCTCCGAGTTTCCATTCATCACCAGAGGAAAAAAAAAGATCCAAAAAATAAAAACTTGATTGGCTGAACCCGATCTGGAAAAGTGATAAACTGCGCGGTGTATGACGGGTAATTTTCACGGCTCTTCTTCGTAGTAGATTTCATAAGGTATCCCAACGATGTTATTTCTTTCCAACTGGAAGCCTCTCACGCTGTTTTTTTTTCTCATACATAATACTTCAATCTCATTATTTTCCAACTCTGAAATTCAGCACTGAAAGTGGAACATGAATATGTGTATCAGAATTTAAAGCAGGATCACACACAAGGATTTGACCGATCGTTATATCGGTTACAGGTATGCGACACACACGCATGCAAGCAAAAGGTTGGAGGGAGGGGAAATAAAGATTAACGTAATTGAGCGTAGATCAACGGATATCCAGATGTCTCCCTACGAGATATCTAATTTACGCAGAGGAATGGGAGGTGAGATCTTAATCTACAGCTATCTTTCGCAATTATTCACTATTATATATAATGGTAGCTATAACGAACATAAACTAATTAAGGCTGCTTATTTATTTTAAGTTGCTCACTGTAAAAGCACTAGAATATAACCCGTCATATGATGGGAATAGTAAAATTTTTAATTTTCCAGAATTGCAAAGTACTCCATAAGGCAGATAAAAAATTGATTTGTTTTTTGGCTTAGAATCATCTGGTACACTCTCAAAAATTTGTTTTTCTTTCTACTCCTCTAAGTCTTACACTTTAGAATCACGTCGAATTCCTGTAGAAAGATAATTCAAAGTTTTCTCAGCTATGTCAAAATTATCGTTAAGTTCTCACAGTTATTTTTCTTACCGTTTTCTTATCGTTAAGTTCTCACAGTTATCGTTATTTTTCTCACAGTAATTAATGAAAATAAAGGAACGAAACTATCATTTCCACTACACCCTGGAGGTAGATATAATTTGTTGTTAATACCGGTGAGAAAATTTTCATTGCAACTTAAAGTAATCGATGATTATATTTAAAATTATCGCATATGTACCTAATCTATTATTTGAGCCAATTATAAAAGAAAATTATTTATATAATATCTAAGTTAAGTGGTAAAACGAATGAAAATAATGCAGACGATATTTAAATAATTTAAAATAAAAAAATGATTAAATAAGATGGTTAAAGGGATAATGTCATAATTCCAGAAAAAAAAATGTTATTTTTACCATTAAAAGAAAATTATTTATATAATATCTAAGTTAAGTGGTAAAACGAATGAAAATAATGCAGACGATATTTAAATAATTTAAAATAAAAAATGATTAAATGAGATGGTTAAAGAGATAATGTCATAATTCTAGGAAAAAAATGTTATTTTTACCATTTTATTATGTGAAAATTTTAATCGCCTGCTCTTAACCACGGAAAAAAGGGTTTAAAATAATGGCATTAAATGCTAGAAAAGAAGGGAAAGGGTGGATTTCGAACGTTGCTAACCCTAACTCCTCAAGAATTCAAAATTGATCCCTCTATCCCTTCCAGGTCCAACATTATAAATTCGAGAACAGATGACTTAGGCTATTATTATTTTTTTGGTTTTGGTTTGGAGTGCTACGGTCTACTTTTTGCAACACGAGGGCTAATAAGACCGGGACCTACAGCTTAAAGCTGATTCCGGACGGCTACGAACATCCGTGCCAGGGTGGGATTCGAACCCACGAACTCCGGTACCGAAGGGCAGCACCCTAACCAATCGGCCATCGTTCGGCCTCTTTGAGTTTTAAATTTCTTGACTATATACCTCCGTAAAAAATCTTCCCCAGGCCGTAACTATATTTACTGCACATGCACTTTTTCTTTCGCAAATATTCTGCTAACTAACATATATTGTACATGTCTCAACTAAGCACTACGTAAAAGCTAACAGTGCATTTAAAAAAAATCTCAATCACGGTAAAAAAAATCCTCAACCGAATTTCCATTCTCTTCCACAACATGGGAAGTTGGGTAGAGCGGAAGGGAAATCTTTTATTCTCACTTACTTTATACTTGCATATATGGTCATTCAAGTCTCCGCAATGTTAGGAGACTGGTTTTAACCTAACAACGGAGTCCCAACATTGCCAGAAACTAAAATGACTTTTAAATTAGTTGACTGTATACCTCCTTAAAAAATCCCCCCTACGACTTAGTTACACTTATTGTACATGTACTTTTTCTATCGTAAATATTCTGCTAATTAGCATATATTGTACTTGTCTCAACTAAGCCCTACGTAAAACCTAATTCGAACCTAAGAACTCCGGTACTGAAGGCCAACACTCTTACGAATCGTCCATTGTTCGGCTAGGCTATTATTATACAGGGGATTATTACATGTCAGCATGTCCATGTTGAAACGGCAACAGATTCAGTTTACTATTCATCTTTCCTCAGAAGAAATTTCTTGTGTTAAAGCGAAGTATTTGCTTTTGCTATTGTTGCTGGTATCAATCCTAGTTGACGTATCTTTGATAGACTGTCTATCTTCACTAGACCATCTCCATACGTTCCAAACCTTCCCAAAAGTCAATGAATGGAGTCAAGTCAGTAAAGGCAGCAATCTCGTAACTGGAAGGTTGCAAGTTCGGGGCTGCAGCCGCCTAAGATCTGCCGTGTTGGTTAACCCTTTAACGGACAGTGGTTTCGGAGCGAAACTACCTGTTAAATTCTTTCTCTGCCTTTGAAAGACATAGAATGGACTTTTCTATGTTTATGACATTTCCAACTCACAACAGAGAGTCAATAAATCCCAAAAGTCAATGAATGGAGTCAAGTCTGTAAAGGCAGCAATCTCGTAACTGGAAGGTTGCTAGTTCGGGACTGCAGCCGCCTAAGATCTGCCGTGTTGGTTAAACCTTTAACGGACAGTGGTTTCGGAGCGGAACCACCTGTTAAATTCTTTCTCTGCCTTTGAAAGACATAGAATGGACTTTTCTATGTTTATGACATTTCCAACTCACAACAGAGAGTCTATAATTGGAAATACGTGACTTACTTTCCCAGTAAGTAATATGACCCAGGTAATGTCTATCCAAACAACACTTATAAATTGTTTATGTTTGGTACGGTTTACCGTCTTTCAACACGAGAGTGAATAATACCGAGACCTACAGCTTAAGGTCGATTATGAATGGCTACGAACATCCATACCTGCAGTGGGATTTTAACCCATGAATTCCGGTACCTAAAAGCAGAGCTGTACTACATGGCCATCGCTCGTCTGTAAATTGGTTAGTTTTTCTTTATTATACCCTTTTAGATAGTAGTCAGTGTTCCTCCAGCATAATTAAACCTTTAAAAAAGCATTTTCACTCCTTACAAGGGGCTGGATTTTACATTTTAACCACCCCTGATATTCCACCCCCTCAAAAAATGTAAAAAAAATGCATTTACATTTATAAAGTTCGTAGATACCATTTATGAACTAATTTCATTAAATTACAAAGACTATATAATAGTGACCTTTAAAGAGTTAAAGGTGACTGGCACACGTAAAATATGTTCATGGTCACAATGTCCTAAGTTCTCAAACTATACCTCTGGGGGTAGCAGGCCAAGCCTAGGGGTCTTCTGCTGGGTCCCTGCTTCTATATTAAGAGGAACCATAGGGAGTAATGTTACTCGCTTCCGTAGCATACCTGAAGCTACACTTGCTCTTCGGTTGTTGCTAAATGAGTAACACCTTCTCAGCCTTGTAAAGGTGTTAAGATAATGTCTGTATTTCTTGCTGCATTGGAAATATATATATTTATATATGTATTTCTATTACTACGTTTTTCTTCATAAAGCCTTGTTGTCTTATGCCACTTGGTCAAACCAAGCATGATTTGAGCAGGAGGCTACTCATATTAAAGCAAAGGGGTGAGCCTTTCGTTTTAATGAGCAATTCAAGGGGGAAAGTACGACTTATGCTCAAGTGGGTCCTCCTAATTTTGAAACAGGTACCAAGCAGAAAACCCACAGGCTTTACCTGCCACTCCCGGAGATATTGAGTGAGAACTTGGAGGATATTGTGACCACGTACATATTTTAAGTGCCCGCAAAGCGTTCTTTAGGTTATAATGTAATATTACAGGCAACAGAAAAATATTTTGGTTTATAAAATATTGGTATTAATATTTTGTTTGCTTTATTTCAATTGGTGTGTTCGATTTTGACTACGTCTATTTTGATTTTATTGGTTTCATTAAAGGAGCATTGTACCATTCGACACTTAAAATCTTTCTTATAACACATTTATTTCAATTAAAAATAAGTTATTACGCGCCAGTTGGACTATTTAATATGTACCGGAAACTAACCAAATAAATATGTACTAGACTCCAAATAAGAGTATGATCCTTTGTGCTTATGGGAGAATAAACACCTAAAATATTCGTTTTGAATCAAGGTACCAGTGTTAATAATGCAATGTTGTATGAGAGTATGAGAGTACGTTGTATGAGATGCAATGTTGTAAAGAATATATTCCTGTGTGATCCTGGGAGAATAAACAAAGCGAAAATATTAGTTTTGAATCAAATTATCAGTGTTAGCAATGCAGTGTTGTAAAGAGTATGTTCCTGTGTGCTCATGGGAGAATAAACAAAGCGAAAATATTCATTTTGAATCAAGGCACCAGTGTTAGCAATGCAATGTTGTATGAGAGTACGATAGTATGTTGTATGAGATGTAATGTTTTAAAGTGTATGTTCCTGTGTGCTCATGGGAGAATAAACAAAGCAAAAATATTCGTTTTGAATCAAGATACCAGTGTTAGTAATGCAATGCTGTATCAGGGTATGAGAGTATGAGAGTATGTTGTATGAGATGAAATGTTGTAAAGAGTATGTTCATGTGTGCTCATGGGAGAATAAGAAAGCGAAAATATTCGATTTGAATCAATATACTAGTGTTAGTAATGAGATGTTGTGTAAGAGTATGTTTCTGTGTGCTCATGGGAGAATAAACAAATAAAAATATTCGTTTTCAGTCAAAGTACCAGTGTTAGCAAAGCAATGTTGTATGAGATTATGAGTATATTGTTTGAGTATATTGTATGAGATGCAATGTTTGAAAAGGGTATGTTCCTGGGTGCTCATGGGAGAATAAACAAAGCGAAAATATTCGTTTTCAGTCAAAGTACCAGTGTTAGCAAAGCAATGTTGTATGAGATTATGAGTATATTGTTTGAGTATATTGTATGAGATGCAATGTTTGAAAAGGGTATGTTCCTGGGTGCTCATGGGAGAATAAACAAAGCGAAAATATTCGTTTTGAATCAAGGCACCAGTGTTAGCAATGCAATGTTGTATGAGAGTATGATAGTATGTTGTGTGAGATGTAATGTTTTAAAGTGTATGTTCCTGTGTGCTCATGGGAGAATAAGAAAGCGAAAATATTCGTTTTCAATCAAAGTACCAGTGTTAGCAATGCAATGTTGTATGAGAGTATGAGAGTATATTGTATGAGATGCAATGTTGTAAAGTGTATGTTCCTGTGTGCTCATTGGAGAATAAGCAAAGCAAAAATATTCGTTTTGAATCAAAGTACCACTGCTAGTAATGCAATGTTGTATGAGAGTATGTTGTATGAGATGCAATATTGTAAAGAGTATGTTTCTGTGTGCTCATGGAAGAATAAGGAAAGCAAAAATATTTGTTTTGAATTAAAGTACCAGTGTTAGCAATGCAATATTGTATGAGAGTATGAAAATATGTTGTATGAGATGCAATGTTGTAAAGCGTATGTTTTGTATGCTGATTGGAGAATAAATAAAGTGAAAATATTCGTTTTGAATCAAACACCAGTGAAAGCAATGCAATGTTGTATAAGGTAATGACAGTATGAGAGTATGTTGTATGAAATGCAATGTTGTAAAGAGTATGTTCCTGTGTGCTCATAGGAGAATAAAAAAAAACGAAAATATTTGTTTTCAATAAAGATACCAGTGTTTGTAATGCAATGTTGTATGAGAGCATGAGATGCAATGTTGTAAAGAGTATGTTCCTGTGTGCTCATAGGAGAATAAAAAAAAAAACGAAAATATTTGTTTTCAATAAAGATACCAGTGTTTGTAATGCAATGTTGTATGAGAGCATGAGATGCAATATTGTAAAGAGTATGTTCCTGTGTGCTCATAGGAGAATAAAAAAAAACGAAAATATTTGTTTTCAATAAAGATACCAGTGTTTGTAATGCAATGTTGTATGAGAGCATGAGATGCAATGTTGTAAAGAGTAGGTTTCTATGTGCCCATAGGAGAATAAACAAAGCGAAAATATTCGTTTTGAATCAACATACCAGTGGTAGTAATGCAATGTTGGCTTATATGAGTTCCTTTATTTGGAAAAGTACCATTAAAAAACTGATTTATACCTTTGTATTTTATCATAATCACTCATTTTGTATCTTAAGTACAGAATTTTTATGATAGCCCATAATATTGCATTCAAATTTTTAGAGGTAAAACTTTAAGCTTGAATCAGCTTAAGAGGTTTAAAATTTATAAAAATAACGTTTATTTCCCTTCTGTAGATAGTGAAAATAATAAAATTATGTAATAAAAAATATAATTTTTCGTGCAATGGTTTGATAATTTAATAAGTTAATGAGTTAAGAATCCTTTAATCATCAGTTGAGAAAGATTGCCTCAAAATTTTAGTTAAAATTAATCACATTCCTCCTTGATTTGCTAGAATATATAAATATATATTTTATTTCAATAGTGCTGTATTCCATGCTGAAAATCAAACATTTTTAATATATTCTTAATTATAAAACTCTTAATTATTTATAAATATGTAAAAATTTAGACATACACTGTACATGAATTTCTTAAAACTTGAATTCCAGAATTTTCCTTGAAATTTAATTTCGAGCATTTTCTTAATTAGAGAGCCTCTAAACCTGACAATATTCCAAAAATATCCAGGGATTTGATTCTGAACATGCTACGAATCACAGACGAAAACACTAAGAGAAAAGTTTTTGCTTGAAAATAAACTTTTTACTATTAGTGTGCGCAAAAATTCAAATTTCTTTTTCATTTCCATTTCTAATCAGCTGAACCTAAATTGGCAAAACGTCTCTGAAATCTTATGACCGCAGACTGGAGGTTAAACAACTTCTTAACCAAACTTACATTTATAACTTTTCAGTCGACTCAATTTCATGTTTCATCATTTCGCCCTAAATATATTTTCCCAGAAAAATACTTTACCTTGCGCATTAATTAATTTCCCCCAAACAAGCGATAACGAGGCAAATGAAACAGGAAAAACCGCTCTGCCATTAGAGCGGCTTAAAAACACCACCGAATTTGATTTTATGCAAAGTTTGACTAAAAATGACGGTTGGTGGATGGTTTTTAAGCGAAACTGCATTAAAATGAAGCTGCGGTAAGAAGCAAAAAAGAAGAAAAAGGCTCAAAGTTTAAGCGATGTAACCGAGGTAGAAATTCTGCTTAATTCCTCCGTATCACTAATGCGGATGTGCGCTTGGGACTATATTCCGATTTGAGAAGCGAATTGAAAATGCGTAATATAAAGTGCTTAGGAAGAAAGACGACTTAGAAATTAGGGTACTTCAAGTAGAGATTGTCGTTATTGCTTTTTAATATCCCAGGCTGTGTTTTCTATTATTAAGCTTAATATTTATTCGAACACAAAATTGTAAAAGCTAAATAATTCAAGAAACTGAAGAATTTCGTGTATTAAAAAGTTTCTTTTTAAGACTTTAGATATAGAATTCATGACAAAAGTGCCTCGTGAATTGCAGATATCTATGCGGGATTTATGGTTAGTAAATAAAGAATTTTTTAACGGTACTTTTCAATAATATTTCATTTGTCTACATTGATTTTTCCTTATAGCAAATTTCGGTAGTAAAATGTTTGCGTTAATCCCGATAGATATGTGACTGTTGAATTGATTTGGTTTGTAATATGTAGTTTCTTTTGCAATATGGGATTAATTTGAGAAGTACTTACTGATTAACATCTGATATCCCAGGCTGTGTTTTCTATTATTAAGCTTAATATTTATTCGAACACAAAACTGAAAAAGGCTAAATAACTGGAGAATTTCATGTATAAAACAGTTTCTTTTTAAGACTTTCGATCTAAAATTCGTTACAAAAGTGCCTCTAGAATTGCAGATATCTATGCGGGATTTATGGCAAGTAAATAAAGAATTGGTTTTGAACAGTAATTTTCATAGGTATTTCATTTGTCTACATTGATTTTCCTTAAAATAAATTTATTCAGGATAATGATTGTGTAAAACCCGCTTAGATATGTGACTCTTGACTTGATTTAGTTTGTAATCTGTGGCTTCTTTTGCAATATGGAGATTAATTTGAGAAGTACTTATTGATTAGCCACTGATATCCCAGGCTATGTTTTCTATTATTAAGCAATATTTATTCGAACACAAAACTGAAAAAGGCTAAATAATTCACGAAACTGGAGAATTTCGTGTATTAAAAAGTTTCTTTTTAAGACTTTCGATCTAGAATTCGTTACAAAAGTGCCTGTAGAATTGCAGATATCTATGCAGGATTTATGGCTAGTAAATAAAGAATTTGTTTTAAACGGTATTTTTCAATGGTATTTCATTTGTCTATATTGACTTTTCCTTATAGTAAATTTAGTCAGGAAAATGTTTGTGTAAAACCCGCTAGATATGTGACTCTTTGACTTGATTTAGTTTGTAATCTGTGGCTTCTTTTGCAATATGGAGATTAATTGGAGAAGTACTTATTGATTAACCCCTGATATTCCAGGCTATGTTTTTCTATTATAAAGCTTAATATTTATTCGAACACAAAACTGAAAAGGCTAAATAATTCAAGGAACTGGAGAATTTCGTGTATTAAAAAGTTTCTCAGATTTTCGATCTAGAATTTTCTACAAAAGTGATTCGTACATTGCAGATATCTATGAAGAATTTATGGCTAGTAAATAAAGAATTTGTATTGAATGGTATTTTTCAATGGTATTTCATTCGTCTACTTTGATTTTTCCTTTTATTAAATTTAGTCAGGAAAATGTTTAAGAAAATATATTATATAAACATGTTTGTAAAAGAAAAAAGCAAAAACTAGAAGTTTTATCGGTCTAAAGCTTTGAAATAATTTCTTTATTTTCTTAATAAAAGTGTTATGTTTTTGGAATAGTCTCTCTTAGTATCATACATACTTTCCTGGCGCCAAATGCTTTTACAGAAAATGAATAAATTTCCAAGATTCCATTATATCCTAAAGGCCATTTTACTGAAATGAACATACATTTTGAAAACTGTTCTCAGAGGTTTCTGGAAATTCCATTCATGTTTCGTATTAAGAAACAAAATCATACGTTTACGGAGTGGTCCATCTTATTTCACCAACCTTACCTGGCGTCGATTACATCCCGAAAAAAAAATTACCATCTTCTAAGTTCCTATTATATCCCAAAACCTTTGGTCTTAAATAGAGTCTACTTTTCCTGCAGTCTTTGCCAGCTCATCAGGAACAACAATCAGCAGGATGTACTAAAAAGACAAATAACAACAAAACAATAGAAAAAAATCCACAGACGCCATGCAACTGCTCCTCTAGCACGGGGTGTGGGGGGAATGGAAGGCATTTTGCAAACCACTGTAATTTCACGAAAGGCCTAATGAGGTGTCGTGGATACTAGAGAAGAGACCACACATCGCAGCCAAAATATCTACCACTGGCATCTGCAGGATTGAGGTGCAAATGGGGCCCCCTATTCTGGAAGCATTCATTCTCTGTTTCGTTTTTTATTTTTTTCCTTTTTTTCTGCTCAATGATGTAATCATGGGTAAAGAAAAAAAATTACGATTCGCATTAAGGTAAGAAGTGTTTACGATAGTTTTATCATGAAGCAATCATCTCATGGGTAGTGAATCGATCCCACTTTTAGAATACAATAAGATATCCTATCACACTTTCGTGATCAATTGAACAGTTTCCTTTTTTTCCTTCTGTGTTACGAATGGCAGCAGTGACTAAATACTTTATTCCCTGTCTGCTTTTCAAGGGTACAAGGAACATGTCTTTACAAATATGCTGTTATAAGTCTATAAACACTATGCCAATGATTCTCAAACGTTTTTGCTTTAGCAACTCTATTTACTCCGACACCCAGTTTGAGAACCTCAAAAGTAATGAATCGATCCCACTTTTACAAGAATACAATAAGAAATCCTATCACACTTTCGTGAAATCAATTGAACAGTTTCCTTTTTTTTCCTTCTGTGTTACGAATGGCAGCAGTGATGTCACTTTATTCTCTGTCTACTTTTCAAGGGTACCATGTCTTTACAAATATGTAATTTTATGAAATCTATAAGCACTTGTTCTCAACTTTTTTGCTTTAGAACCTCTGTATTTCCCGGCACACAGTTTGAGAACCTCAAGTAGTGAATCGATCCAACTTTGTGATAAATACAATGAGAAATCTTATCACACTTTCGGAATGCAATTCTGCAATGGCAAGTCTTGTGCTAAATACTTTTTTCCCTGCCTGCATTTCAAGGGTACAAGGAACGTTGATTACAAATATGCTGGAAGTTTATAAAATCTATAAACACTATACCAAAGGTTCTTAAACTTTTTCTTTAGCACCTCTATATACGTACACAGTTTGAGACCCTCGGATGTAGTGAATCTATCCACTTTGTGATAAATACAATTCCTATATACTTTCGTAAATGCAATTCTACAATTTTCCTTTTCTGTTTTACGAATGAGAGCAATGTTTGTGCTATACATATTTTTCAGCTGCTGATAAGAAGCTGTACAGGCTACGTATATCTGTTCACATTATACTGGTTTTTATGAAATCTATGCACAACCAGTGGTTCTCAAGTTTTTTGTTTAGCACCCCTGTATTTCAGAACTAGTTTGAGAACCTCGAATGTAGCGAATCAATTCTACATTTGATAAATACAGTGAAAATCCTACTACACTTTTGTGAATGCAATGTTACAATTTTCTTTTTAACCTCTTCTGTTTTTCGAATGGATGCAGTGATTGTTAAATTCTTTTCCCCTTGTCTGCTGTTTCAAGGGTACAAGAATATATCTTCAAATATGGTAGGCTTTTAAAAATCTATATGCACTATACCAGTAGTTCTCAAAGCTTTTCGCTTTAAGACCCCTATTTACCCGTGCCAGTTTGAGAACCATGAAAGTAGAATCGATCCCACTTTCAGATAAATACAATGAGAAATCCTATCACTTTCGTGAATGTAATTTTAAAAATTTTCTTTTTTTTCCTTCTGTTACGAATGGTTGCAAGTGATGTGCTAAATATTTTTTTTTCCTGCTTGCTTGTTGAATGCTGTTTCAAGGGTACAAGAAACATCTCTTTCAAATTTGCTGGAATTTTAAGAATCTCTATATGCACTATACACTGTTCTCAAACTTTTTTGCTTGGTATACAATCGACCTTATATACCTCTGCACTCTCGTTTGAGAACTGAAGTAGAGAATCGATCCAAATAATACAATGAGAAATCCTATTACACTTTTTGTGAATGCAATTCTTTTTTTGCTTCTGTTTTATGAATGGCTGCAGTCTTGTGTTACTTTTTTCTGCTTGCCTGCTTTTTTCAAGGTACAATAACATCTCTTACAAATATGCTGAACTTTTAAGAAATCTATATGAACTATACCAGTGATTCTCAAACTTTTTTGCCATGGAACCCCTGGTATACAATTGAGGCCCTCCTATATAACTCGACATCACGTTTGAGAACCTCGAAGATAGTGAATCGATCAAATTGAGATAAATAGAATGACAAATTCTATTACACTTTTTGGTGTATTCAATTCTACATTTTTTTTTGGCCGTCTGTTTTATGAATGACTACAATGAAAAATTCTATTACATCTTTTGTAAATTAAAATTGCAACATTTTTTGGCCGTCTGTTTTATGAATGACTGCAGTGCTGTGTTACGTTTTTTAACCCTGCTTACCTGGTTAGGAGGAGCTGTATATTTTGAAAGGTACGAGGAATATCTCTTCACAAATATGCTAGATTTTTTTATGAAATCTATATGCACTAACAATGGTTCTTAAAACTTTTTGCTATGGCACCCTTGAATTATCCATCCAACACAGTTTGAGAACACAGAATGTAAGCAAGCAATGCCATTTTTGAAATAAATACAATGGCAAATCTGTTACACTTCATGAATTCATTTGTACAATTTCATTACCCCTTTTTTTCTGCCTTCTCTCCTTCTATGAATGGTTGCAGTAGAATGCTAATTTTTTATGCTTCATTACTAATTTCTTGATAACAACTAAAAAATGATTTATGAACTTCTAAACTGTAATTAATTCTCTAGAAATCTTTGGTACTGTATAATAAAAACGTTATTACTGCTTTGTTTCGATATTAAAATATTTATTTTTAAGTTTTTCAATATCATTTAATAGTTAATTAGTAATTTTTTGCATACTTTTTAGCCTTAAGATGTATTATAAAACTTGCTTAAACACTGTATACAAAATAATTTTATTCAATTCCACATTATGTTTCAAACTGTAAAAATTCACTTAAAAATACAGTTAGAAATGGTTTTAAAAGATTGTTTGAATTTAAACGATTAAGTATCTGTGAACTAACAAAATTATTTTACTTAAAACTTCTGACGAATTATTTTATTTAGATGTGTTATTTATTAAAAATTTTAAATCAAAATTTATTTTTAAATTTTTATATTATATGAATTAATATTATTATTGTAAACTAATTCAATGTTCTTCAGTGAAGAGGTAGCGTGAAAGGATCACAGTCGTAACAGAATTGAAATCACTTTATTTTCTGGAGTAAATACTAGATATACACTAGTTATATTTTTAATTAAGTATACAGCGAAATTACAAAATTATTTTACTTACACTTTATGACGAATTATTTTGAATTATTGTGTTTTTATTAAAGATCAAATTTAATCAAAATTATTTTAAATTTTTAATATTATACTGAATATTAATATTATTATTGTAACTAATTCAATGCTTCAGTGAAGAGAGCGTGAAGAAGGATCACAGTGTAACAGAAAATTCACTTATTTTCTGGAGTAAATACTAGTTATAAAAGTTATATAATTTAACCAATTAAGTATACAGCGAACTTACAAAATTAATTTTACTTAAACTTTCTGACGAATTATTTTGAAATTTAGATGTGTTATTTATTAAAAGATCAAATATTTTTAATCAAAATTTATTTTTAAATTTTTTTTATTATACTGAAATTAATATTATTATTGTAACTAATTCAATGTTCTTTAGAGAAGAGGTAACGTGAAGAAGGATCACAGTCGTAACAGAATTGATATAACTTTTATTTTTTCTGGAGTAAATACTAGTTATATACACTAGTTATATAATTTAAAAAACAATTAAGTATACAGCGAACTTACAAAAAATATTTTACTTAAACTTTCTGACGAATTATTTTGAAATTTAGATGTGTTATTTATTAAAAGATCAAATATTTTTAATCAAAATTTATTTTTAAATTTTTAATATTATACTGAAATTAATATTATTATTGTAACTAATTCAATGTTCTTTAGTGGAGAGGTAGCGTGAAGAAGGATCACAGTCGTAACAGAATTGATATAACTTTTATTTTTTCTGGAGTAAATACTAGTTATATACACTAGTTATATAATTTAAAAACGATTAAGTATACAGTGAACTTACAAAATTATTTTACTTAAAATCTTTCTGACGAATTATTTTGAAATTTAGATGTGTTATTTTTTAAAAGATCAAATATGTTTAATCAAAATTTATTTTTAAATTTTTAATTATTATACTGAAATTAATATTATTATTGTAACTAATTCAATGTTCTTGAGTGAAGAGGTAGCGTGAAGAAGGATCACAGTCGTAACAGAATTGAAATCATTCTTATTTTCTGGAATAAATACTAGTTATATACACTAGTTATATAATTTAAAAACGATTAAGTATACAGTGAACTTACAAAATTATTTTACTTAAAATCTTTCTGACGAATTATTTTGAAATTTAGATGTGTTATTTTTTAAAAGATCAAATATGTTTAATCAAAATTTATTTTTAAATTTTTAATATTATACTGAAATTAATATTATTATTGTAACTAATTCAATGTTCTTGAGTGAAGAGGTAGCGTGAAGAAGGATCACAGTCGTAACAGAATTGAAATCATTCTTATTTTCTGGAGTAAATACTAGTTATATACACAGTGATTCCAATCTCCTAAAACAAGTCGAAAGGTAAAAGAATCGTTCCTGCATAAATTTCCACGACGATCGCAGTCGGAAAAAAAAGGTTAAATCTCACAAAATGGGGAGGCTCTTCCAGGGTGCAATGCAAACCCAATCTACCCCCCGTTCGGTATCTGAGACCCTGCCGTTCCTTATATGAGCGGACTGTACTAGTCTTCCGAACGTAATCACTAAAAAACTGCGGTCAAAAATCGCGGAAGCCTCCACGAGGTCAAAGCATCTTCGTAAAAAAATGTCAAAAAGGCCAGAGTCGCAAAATTTTATTCTTTTTTATACCTGGGGGTCAGTTAAGGTCCCGCCAACCGTTTTTTGGTCAGTTACGATTCCAGTTACCTGAGAACTCCAGCTAAGGTTACAGCTAGTTTTTTTAGTTGAATTCTCATTCGCTAGCTGTCCCGATTCTGGAATTCTCGATGAAATCATCCGGGATCATTACCGCAACCGATCAGTGGCTTGACGCCTATTCAAACGAACTGTCAACATCTCAGACACGGCGTTGCCACTCTATTGTAGCTGGGTCGAAACAGGAGGGCTTCAGATCAGCTGATTTCAGTTGTTAGTTCTGGACAAAAGGGGTTCTTCGCATTATTATTACATGTACATTTTGTGTAAATTCCAACTGCAAAACTCACTTTAAAATCAAGAGTAGGGAAAATACAAGCGTAGTTTGAAAGACTGGATTGAATTTAAAAATAATTAAGTGTATAGTGAACTTTTAAAATTATTTTACTTAAATTTTTTCATAGATTATTTTGAAACTTATACGTTTATTCATTGATAGATCAAATAACTTGAATTAAGACTTTGTAAATATCTTTAAATTATTTCTAATTTTTAACATTATACTGAAATTATTATTATTATTATCTATTGTTATACTGAAGTTGATCCTATAAAGGTTTTCATGTACATTTTGTGTAATTTTCAACTGCAAAAACTTACTTTAAAATCAAGAGTAGAGAAAATACAAGCATAGTTTGAAAGACTGAATTGAATTTTAAAAATAATTAAGTGTATAGTGAACTTTTAAAATTACTTTACTTAAATTATTCCATTCAGTATTTTGAAACTTATATACGTTTATTCATTGAAAGATCAAATATCTTTAATCAAAACTTTGTAA
The DNA here is from genome assembly GCA_032207245.1 of Pardosa pseudoannulata. NCBI lineage: Eukaryota > Metazoa > Arthropoda > Arachnida > Araneae > Lycosidae > Pardosa > Pardosa pseudoannulata. The sequence continues at coordinate 44,615,957 of CM063499.1, forward strand.
ATATCTCTCAATAATTTTTAATTTTTGATATTATACTGAAGTTGTTTTTATTATTATTAACTATTATTATGCTGAAGTTGATCGTATAAAGCTTTTCATGTACATTTTGCGTAATTTCCACCTGTAAAAACTCACTTTAAAACTCATTTTAAAATTAAGAGTACAGAAAATACAAGTGTAATTTGAAAGATCGAATAGTTTTAAAATAATTAAGTGTATAGTGAACTTTTAAAATTATATTGCTTAAATGTTCCATAGATTATTTTGAAACTTGGTTATGTTATCCATTGAAAGATCAAATAACTTGAATTAAGACTTTGTAAATATCTTTCCATTATTTTTAATTTTTAATATTATACTGAAATTATTCTTATCATTAACTAATATTAAACTGAAATTCATTCTATAAGTCCATTCATGCACATCTTGCGTAACTTTTCCAACTGTAAAAGTTCACTTTAAAACCAAGAGTAGTTTGAAAGAAGGGATTGCATTTAAAAATAATTAAGTATGTAGTGAAATTTTAAAAATTTTTAGTGCAATAGTACTCATATGTAAAAGTGTGAAAATGATTTCTTAAGACATAGCTACATTTATAAGAGTATTTTCATCAAATGAATAACGTATTTTATTTAAATTTATCTAGCATATAGCCCGTCATATGACAAGATTAGTAAAATTTTTAATTTTCTAGAATTTTAAACTACTCTGTAAGGAAATTAAAAAATGGTTTGTTTTTAGCTGATAAGTATATAGTACGCGCTCAATAATTTGTATATCTTCATACTCCTCTAAAGTCTCCGGATACTGTGAATGCAGTTTAGAATCAAGTTCAACTCATTTTGAAAGATAATTCAAAGTATTACGTTCAAAGCTACGTCGAAATTATCGTCAAATTCCTCCCAATTTTTTTGTCACCATAATTCATCGAAGTAAAGGAATAAAACTGTCATTTCCCCTACACCCTGGAGGTAGATAGAATATGTTAATACCGTTATAATACCGGTAAAATTTTCATTGCAACAAAAATTAATTGATGATTAATCTTAAAACTATCAGATATCTGCCTAATCTATGATTGAAGCCTAATATAAAAGAAAATTATTTACTTAACATCTAATTTCAGTGATAAAACGTATGAAAATAATGCAGACGATATTTAAATGATTTAAAATAAGAAATGTTTAAAAGAGATGGTTAAACGAATGACGTCATAATGATAGAAAAAATGTTATTTTTACCTATTTATTTTGTGATAAATTGATAACTTAAACTACCTGCTCTTAATCGGGGAAAACAGGGCTTGAAATAATGGCATTAAAAGCTCAAAAAGTGTGTGGGGGGGTAGATTTCAAACATTTGAAAGACGATAGTTTTTTTTTTTTACTAGCATTGAATTTTGCTAACCCTAACTCATCAAGACTCTTATATGGATGCATGTATCCATTCCAGGTAAAACTGCTTCATAAATTCGAGGACAGACAGATAACTTAGTCTATTTTTATATAGGGGATGCTTTCCATAAAATTTAGAGGTACAAACTAAAGAAATAAAGTATATTTAGCAATATTTTCTTAAGTATTGTTGAAATCTTTTAGAGGAAAAGTACTTACGTTGAGGAGGTAATTTAAAGTAATCAGAGATATTTATTAAAACTCAAACATTTGTGATGTGACATAAATAAAATGTTGAAAAAGAAAGAAATAATGGAGCGATTCTGAAGCATTTGCAGCGTGTTAGTTATAAAATTACCATTTGCCAGGGAGATATATAGACACCTAGTGACATTGGGAAAGCGATTCATTCTGGGTGGACAAGGTTAACCCAGCCTTTCATCCCTTTAGTGGGTCGAGAAACAGAGAACCAAGCATTCTTGGAAACTAAATACTGGGGTTCCGTTTTGGGTTGACTCTCTAATAGGAAAGTATGAATTGCACCCTAAGGTCCTTGGTCTAGGAAACGGAGACTGGCACTGAAGGCCATGGTCTCCAATTTATGCTGTAGCTCCGAGGAAAGGAGTATAGAGATATTTAAAGTGCAAAATTGATCCAGCCTTTCATCCCTTCAGTGGGTCGACAAACAGAGAACCAAGCATACTTGGAAACTAAATACTGGGGTTCCATGTTAGGTTGACCCTCTAATCAGGAGGTATTCTTAGCATCCTAGGGACCTTGGTCTTGGAAACGTTTGGTCTTGGAGACTGGCACTGAAGGCCATGGTCTCCAATTTATGCTATAGCTTTGAGGAAAGGAAGTAGAGAGAAATTTAATGTGCAAGGTTGACCCAGCCTTTCATCACTTCAGTGGGTCGACAAACAGAGAACCAAGCATACTTAGAAACTAAATCCTGGGGTTCCACGTTAGGTTGACTCTCTAATCGGGACGTATTCTTAGAACCCTAGGATCCTTGGTCTTGGAGACGGAGATTGGCACTGTAGGCCATGATCTCCAATTTGGGCTGTAGCGCAGAAGAAAGGAGTAGAGAGATATTTAAAGTGCAAGGTTGGCCCAGGCTTTCATCCCTTCAGTGGGTCGACAAACAGAGAACCGAAGCATATTTGAAACTAAATACTGAGGTTCCAGTGTTAGGTTGACTCACTAATCGGGACTATGCATTGCACCCTAGGATCCTTGGTCTTGGAGACGGAGATTGGCACTGTAGGCCATGGTCTCCAATTTGGGCTGTAGCGCAGAGGAAAGGAGTAGAGAGATATTTAAAGTGCAAGGTTGGCCCAGGCTTTCATCCCTTCAGTGGGTCGACAAACAGAGAAACAAGCATATTTGGAAACTAAATACTGGGGTTTCTATGTTAGGTTGACCCTCTAATATTAAGATATAATAAGAGGAGTAGAGAGAAATTTAAAGTGAAATTTTCTAGCTGAGAGATGTATTCTGTACTGCATTTTAGGTATTATACAATACTATTATTGCCAAGAAATTGAATATCTCAATTGTGTTTGTGCCTCTGATAAAGATAACCTTGAAATTCCACAGCAAATAAAACAAAACAATGAAACTCGATGGCGTGTCAATGTGACAGCTTTCTTCTTTAATAAAACTTCCAAAGAGCGTTACCCTAATATCACCTATTGTTAGTGTGACAGGAAAATTTGACGTATCTCAATTATGCCATTTTACAGTGAAGTGACACGTGTCATTAACTGACACGCCAACTCAAAAAGATGATGCGGTTGTAGGAAAGATAGAGAAATGTTGATTGACTTTAGCTGAAGAGTATTTGAATCGTTCTAGATAGATTCACAGTAAACACTGCATATATTAGACGCATTTTTTTAAACAGTTTGGAAAGCATCATGCTAATAGAAAACTTACTGGTTTGGAATTTAACAAAAGTACATTATTGCATATTAATTTAAAAATACATTGTTCTAATTAAGTTTTAAATTATGGTTTGTTTGGTTCGGAGCGCTATGGTCTACTGTTTTGTACACGACAATAAATCGGAACCTACTGCTTAAAGCCGATTCCGAACGGCTAAACATCCATCCATAGTGATCGAACCCACGAACTCTGTACCGATGGCCAGCGGCCTAACCAATTGCCAGCGTTCGGCAAGTTTTAAGTTTTAAAGCATATGTATAGTAACTCATGCTGCTCAAAAGTAAATATATAAT
>CM063499.1:44629590-44647090 GCA_032207245.1 Pardosa pseudoannulata
AATAAAATCGTAAAATTTTAGCAACGTCTCTCTTACAAAAAAATTTTCACCATGGTCAATATTTCTACTTGGATTGGAAAGTAAGACCACTAGGTTTTTTTATAACAGCAATAATTATAGCAGTTTTCCTTGGAAGAAAACATTTCCCTCCTGAACAAAAATATTTTCATCTTACTTGGAATGTGATACAATTGCATAGCAAACTATGCCAGGCTTCTTTGTACAGGTAATTTTCTAAATGTATAAAGGCAATTCCTCATTTATTGGAAAAGGGGACTGCTGTATTTCCATTAACATTGGAAATTATAAAAATGTACCTGCTTCAAAGACATTTCACCATGTGCTCAAACTTTTCCACCTCAACTGAAATGTGAGACAATCACATTCGAATTGATGCAGTAAAATAGCAAATTATGAGATCTATCGTGCCGTAAAAGCACTTTTTCTATCTTGCCTAGAAAATGAGACTTCAAAATTTTGAATAAAATCGTAAAATTTTAGCAACGTCTCTCTTACAAAAAAATTTTCACCATGGTCAATATTTCTACTTGGATTGGAAAGTAAGACCACTAGGTTTTTTTATAACAGCAATAATTATAGCAGTTTTCCTTGGAAGAAAACATTTCCATCCTGAACAAAAACATTTACATCTTACTTGGAATGTGAGACAATCGCATTTTCAATAACATAGCAAACTATGCTAGTTCTCTTCCTATAAAAAACGTTTTCAATCTGTCAGACGACTTTGCCATGGTAATGGAACATTGAAAATCATCATATTTTAAATAAGTTGAAGTTACAGAAACTTCCCTGTCTCAAACACATTTCACCATGTACACAAAAATTTCTGCCTGGATTAGATTATGAAACAAACATAATCCAAGAAAAAAAAATAAAGCCGCAAATTACCTTCCCTAGTATAAAAACATTTCCACTATGCACATTCTAGCATTCACTGGAAAGTGAGAACTCCAAAACTTTAAGAACAACTTCTCGCCTGCAAAATTTTTTCATCGTGCCCAAAATTTCAACTTTGATTGGCAAGTGAGATAACCCTGTCTTTATAACAGCAAATTGTAACAGATATCCAAATACAAAAAAAATAAGTTTTTACCTTGAATACAAACATTGATCTTGACTGGAAAATGAGACCGTCAGATTTTCAATAACAAGACAAAGTGTTCAATTCTACTAGACAAAGGAAAATTCCAAAATGTTCAACGGTATTTTCACTTTAGAAAGTGTGAACTTCACATTTTCGATCTAATCGCAAATTATAGCAGATCCACTCGTACATCTCCCTCCTACCACACTTGCAATTACGCCTCATGCCGTTCTGTGACACTTGCCAATAGTTGGCACGCCCTAAATACAGCCCACTCTTCACACAGTTACGTTAATAGGCATACCGTAATAATCTTTGATGACATAGACAGGACCTCTTCGAAAAGTCAATATCTCTTCCCCAAACTTCATTATTTTTTGGTCTTTCCTTTTATTTTTTAAACTTTTCTAGTGTAGAATTTCTTGAGATTATAAATTCAGAGTAATTTTGAGATTATTATTTTAGGTTTCTTCAAATCCGCAGAATGTATTATATAATTCTTTATATGCATGTGTGATTTCAAACTCACCTGTAAAACGTTGGGTTTCTAACTGTATTTTTATATTTATACATTTATTTATTTACACTTCTATGGGAACCCCTCTCTCTCTCTCCTACTCTCCCTCTCTCTCTCACTCTACACACATAATATATATATATATATATATATATATATATATATATATATATATATATATATATATATATATATGTGTGTGTGTGTATATATATATACATATACATATATATATACATATACATATATATATATATATATATATATATATATACATACATATATATATACATATATATATACATATACATATATATATATATATGTATATATATATATATATATATATACATATATATATACATATATACATATATATACATATATATACATATATATATATATATACATATACATATTATATATATATACATATATATATATATACATTTATATATAAATATATATATACATTTATATATATATATATATATATATATATATATATATATATATATATATATATATATATTCGTCTAGATTTGAACTAAATGTTAAAGTTAAAGGTGTAATTAATAAAAACAGACGTATAAATTTTCTATCTATATGTCTATTTATTTTCTAATCTATGAACCTCTAATTAATAAAAAATAGGGCAAACACTTTCCTAACTGGCAAGAATCTTCAGATAAGTTAGCCTATTTAAGCGGAAAGAGCGCAAGAATTAGAAATCAGGTGACTGGTCACTCCTCAATGAAGAGTCGTTCTTTGTATGTTGACCTTGGTAAGTTATCAAACTGCACGTTGGATATTTAAGAAATAATATATTCTGTTCATTTCTGTGCTTTTGTATTATTTAAGATGCCTATAGTTTCATTAGGGCTTTCGCTTGATACACCCACACATATATGTGTGTGTATGTATGTATGTATATATATATATATGTGTGTGTGTGTGTGTGTGTTTGTATAAAGCTAGTTCTCGTAGATGGCCTCTCCAAATATTTTTTCAATATTTTAGACTTGCTTGGATACTTTACAAAAAATTGACAGGGATACAAATACAACGAACAGAGTTCTTGTTTCAATTAGCAGAACAGCTTTTCACCATATACAGAGCTGCAAGACAGAAAATTTCATCAACCCATGGAAACCCACAAAGGTCAATTGAGAAGTCAAATTCTAACAAACGTAAAATTTGTCTAGTACAACTTTGCGACAGCAGGAAAACAAATACTATAGGTGAAAAATTTTAAAAACATGTTTGCGTAAAATGCACACATACATCTTTTTCTGTTCTACTTTCATTTGCAAAAAATTTGAAAACAATAATGCATAAATTATTTCTTTTTCAAGGGAGGTAAATTTTTTTATTGTTAATATTTAATAATATCTTGTTATTTTTTAACTGTAAATAATATAAAAAATAATACAAATTAACTTTAAACAAATTTCTTTACACATCAGTTATTCTTTCACAATACAGTCATTTTGACTGCTTTTTTGCAAATATAGGTACAATAGAAACTCGATTATCCGAAATAATTGGGACCTAACCTACTTCTCAATAATCATCTTGTTTAATATGTAGTAATGATATTAGTGGAATAACATTCGATTGTTCTGTAACTGAGCAGCATGACTTTCCAAATTTCGAAATGGGGTGTGTCCTGTTCTAAACAGGAATGTTTGATAGTAGGGAAGCGTACTCTCATACCGAGAATTGTGCTTGCGAGAAAGAATTTCATTTTGGAATTCCAAAATATTTATCTGCACTCGTTGATTGTAAAGGACGGCTTGGTAAATACAAAAGGAATGTGGGAAAAAAAGAAAACTTTAAAAATACATATTTGGAAAGAGAACATTTTGGATGACAGTAGAAAGTAAAAAAAAAAGTGAAGAAGAAACGGACTTCGGTTAATCGAAGTTCGGATAATCGAGGTTCTACTGTATATACCAAGTTTCAGCCTTTCTAGTGTTAATAATACGTGCAACTGTTTAATTAAAGTTAATTAATAATTTTAAACCCACTCCAAATTTAAATGCTGAATCAAAAGGCGTACATTTACAAGGAGTTTTATTAGAGAAATAAATATAAACACTTAAAAAAAAAAGAATTAGCGAATGTGTTTTTTATAGAAATTATTCTTTTGATCATGTATTTTAATATTACCAAGAATTTCAGTCATGTATTTTATTATTGCAAAATTTCGATTATGTATTTTATTATTACACAACTTATCACTAATGTTAAAATTAAAGTTAACTGTTTAACTAAATTCATATTAAGAAGATCAGCTTCATTGTCAATTTTATGTAAAATATGTTATTGTAAATTAAGCTAATGTTGTAAATTCATTACAACGTTAAATATTGACTCAAAAACATATACATTTTAAAAAGGTATTTTAATAGAAAAATATGTGGAAATAATTAAAAAAAATAGAAATTAGTGAATATATTCTGCTAGAAATTATTCTTTCGGTCATGTATTTTAATATTGAAAGAAGCTCAGTCATGTATTTTATTATTGCAAAATGTTCAATCATGTATTTTATTCCTACTTATCACTGATGTTAATAATAAAGGTAACTGTTTAACTAAATTTATATTAAAAAGAAGATCAGCTTCATTATCATTTTATGTAAAATATGTTGTAAATTAAGCTCTAAATTAATTACAACGTTAAATATTAGGTCAAAAATATACATTTTCAAGGTGTTTTAGTAGGAAAATATATGGAAATAATTTTTTAAAGAAAAAGAAATTAGTGAATACATTCTGGTAGAAATTATTATTTCGGTCATGTATTGTAATATTGCAAGAAGTTCAGTCATGTATTTTATTACGGCAAAATGTTCGATAATGTATTTTATTGTTAGACAAATTATTCCTGATGTTAATAATAAAGGCAACTGTTTAATTAAAGTTATATTAAAAAGAAGATTAGCTTCATTGTCATTTTATGTAAAATATGTTGGTATAAATTAAGCTCTAAATTCAGTTACAATGTTAAGCATTGAGTCAAAAAACATACATTTGCAAGGTATTTTAATGGAAAAATGTATAGAAATAATATTAAAAAAAAAAAAAAGAAATTAGTAAATATATTCCGGTAGAAATTATTTTTCTTGTCATGTCTTTTAATATTGCAAGAAGTTCAGTCAAGTATTTTATTATGGCAAAATGTTAGATTATGTATTTTACAATTACACAACTTATCACTGATGTTAATAATAAAGGCAAATGTTTAAAGTTATATTAAAAAGAAGAGAAGCTTCATTGTAATTTTATGTAAAATATGTTGTAAATTAAGCTCTAAATTCTATTACAACTTTAAGCATTGAGTAAAAAAACATAAACATTTGCAAGGTATTTTAATGGGAAAATATATGGAAATAATTTTTTTTAAACAAAAAGAAATTAGTGAATATATTCTGATTGCAAATTATTTTTTTCGGCCTTGTGTTTTTAATATTGCAAGCACTTCAGTCATGTATTTTATTACGGCAAAATGTTCTATCATGTATTTTATTATTACAAAACTTATCACTGCTGTTAATAATACAAATTAAATTTACATTAAAGAGGAGATCAGCTTCCTTGTCATTTTATGTGAAATATGTTGTAAATTAAACTGTAAATTCGGTACAACGTTAAAACGTTGATAAAACGTTGATTCAATAACATATACATTTGGAGGTACTTTAATGAGAAAATACATGGAAATAATTTTTAAGCAAAAAGAAATTAGTGAATATATTCTGATAATTATTAATTTTTCTGTCATGTATTTTAATATTGCAAAATGTTCGATCGTATATTTTATTATTTCACAACTTATCACTGATGTTAATAATAAAGGCAGTTGTTTAATTAAGGTTATATTAAAGAGAAGATCAGCTTCATTGTCATTTTATGTAAAATATGTTGTTAATAGCTCTAAATTCATTACAACGTTAAACATTGAACCAAAAACATATACATTTGCAAGATATTTAAATGGGAAAATATATGGAAATAATTTTTAAACAAACAGAAATTAGTGAATATATTCTGATAGAAATTATTTTTTCTGTTATGTAGTTTATTATTGCAAAATATTCGATTATGTATTTTATTATTACACAACTTATCACTAATGTTAATAATACAGGCTGTTTAATTAAATTTATATTATAAAGAAGATCAGCTTCATTGTCCTTTTATACAAAATATTTTGTTTTAAATTAAGCTCTAAATTCATTACAACGTTAAATATTGAGTCAAGAACATACACATTTGGAAGGTGTTTTAGTGGGAAAATATTCGAAAAAAAAAAATTTAAAAAATATTTAAAGAAATTAGTGAATATATATTGATAGAAATTAATTTTTCTGTCATGCATTTTAATACTGCAAGAAGTTCAGTCATGAATTTTATTTCTGCAAAATGATCAATCATGTATTTTATTGTTAGACAAATTATTCCTGATGTTAATAATAAAGGCAACTGTTTAATTAAAGTTATATTTAAAAAAAAAGATCAGCTTCATTGTAATTTTATGTAAAATATTTTGTTGTAAATAAAGCTTTAAATTCATTACAGCGTTAAATAGAGTTAAAAACATACACATTTGCGAGGTATAGTTTAATGTAAAAAATAAATATAAATAATTTTTAAACAAAAAGAAATTAGTAAATATATTCTGATAGAAATTATTCTTTCGGTTACGTATTTTATAATATTCAAGAAGCTCAGTCATGTATTTTATTACTGCAAAATGTTCGATCATGTATTTTATAATTACATAACTTATCACTGATGTTAATAATAAAAGTAACCGTTTAACTAAATTTATATTAAGATCAGCTTCATTGTTATTTTATGTAAAATATGTTGTTAATAGCTCTAGATTCATTACAACGTTAAACATTGAACCAAAAACATATACATTTGCAAGATATTTAAATGGGAAAATATATGGAAATAATTTTTAAACAAACAGAAATTAGTAAATATATTCTGATAGAATTAATTTTTTCGGTCATGTATTTTAATATTGCAAAATATTCGATCATGTATTTTATTATTTCACAACTTATCACTGATGTTAATAATAAAGGCAGTTGTTTAATTAAGGTTATATTAAAGAGAAGATTAGCTTCTTTGTCATTTTATGTAAAATACGTTGTTAATAGCTCTAAATTCATTACAGTGTTAAATAGAGTCAAAAATATACATTTTCAAGGTGTTTTAGTAGGAAAATATATGGAAATAATTTTTTAAAGAAAAAGAAATTAGTGAATACATTCTGGTAGAAATTATTATTTCGGTCATGTATTGTAATATTGCAAGAAGTTCTATCATGTATATTATTATTACACAATTTTTCACTAATGTTAATAATAAAGGTAATGTATTTTATATTAATTATAAGTGTGTGTAATTAAAGTTATATTTAAAAAAAAAGATCAGCTTCATTGTAATTTTATGTAAAATATTTTGTTGTAAATAAAGCTTTAAATTCATTACAGCGTTAAATAGAGTTAAAAACATACACATTTGCGAGGTATTTTAGTGGGAAAATATATGGAAATAATTTTTTAAAGAAAAAGAAATTAGTGAATACATTCTGGTAGAAATTATTATTTCGGTCATGTATTGTAATATTGCAAGAAGTTCAGTCATGTATTTTATTACGGCAAAATGTTCGATAATGTATTTTATTGTTAGACAAATTATTCCTGATGTTAATAATAAAGGCAGTTGTTTAATTAAAGTTATATTAAAAAGAAGATAAGCTTCATTGTCAATTTATGTAAAATAGGTTGTTAATAGCTCTAAATTCATTACAGCGTTAAATAGAGTTAAAAACATACACATTTGCGAGGTATTTTAGTGGAAAAATATATGCAAATATTTTAAACAAAAAGAAATTAGTAAATATATTCAGATAGAAATTATATTTTCGGTCATGTATTTTAATATTGCAAAAAGTTCAGTCAAAATTTTTAATTACTGAAAAATGTTCGATAATGTATTTTATTACTAAACAACTTATCACTGTGTGTGTAATTAAATTTATTTAAAAAAAAAGATCAGCTTCATTGTAATTTTATGTAAAATATTTTGTTGTAAATAAAGCTTTAAATTCATTACAGCGTTAAATAGAATCAAAAACTAAGTGAGTAGTAGTCATTTCTGAAACATAAAATCTAAAGGGTGATTTTTTCTTTCTTTTTGAAAAAATAAATGTAGATTAGAAATATATGCCACTTTTAATTGATCGTAGAGTGAAAACTCACTTATATATAGATGGGGGAGGGGAATGTATAATTCTTCGTATAAGAGAGCACTTCGTATAAGTGAGTAGTAGTCATTTCTGCTAACATAAAATCTAAATGGTGATGTTTTTCTTTCTTTTTGAAAAAAATAAATAAATGTAGATTAAATAAAATATCTGCCACTTTTAATTGAACGTAGAGTGGAAACTCACATATACGATTATGAGAAATGGATTATTCCTCGTACAAGTGAACATTTCATATGTGTGAGAATAGCAGTCCTTTCTCCTAACATAAAATCTAAGCCCTTAAACAAAAAGAAAAAATATCGGCAATGAATTTGCAATGAATTTCAACAGTTTTATGTAACTGTTAATAAGAGAATAGTCTTCATTGTTACCTGAATTTACATTGATAAACTTGTGATTCATTTTGAACAAAACTATCTTTGCCTCTTCTTCACTCCTATAGTCTTCAGTGTAAAGATAAATAAATTTACACGGAGTTTATACAATTTCTTCAAACAAAAAGGAAAAACATCGGTTAAGAGCAGGAATTCTGTAATGAGTTTCGACAGTTTTTATGTAACTGTTTTTCACAAATAAGAGCATAATCTTCAGTGTTACTTTACGGAAAAACACTTTTGTCTATGAATTTACATTAATTAACTAATAATTAGAAATTTGCAAATGTGGGGATTCGAACAACTTAGTATTTTTCTGATAATTCCAGACTCGTAGATTCCAAAAATGTTCTCAAATATGTAGAAAACTGGGTCCATCATCTTAAAAATTAAGCGAAAATCACTTGACATCAAAACGCTCCGTCATAGTTCACAATATCCAATATTTTCTTATTGCTTGTAAGTGTGCACTATTTTCCGATTTTGTTTTTGGAATTTTCTAGCTAAATTTGTTTTTTTTTAAACCTGAAGGTTTATTTTATCGATCTCGATAGCTTAATTATCTCAATTTGTTATAAATGTCTCTTCTACCTGGATTTACAAAAAGACAGTCGGACAACCTCCCGAAAATTGACAGCATGTCAATGTTTTCGTTCTTGTGAAAAAAATCCGGATTTTATGTGAGCTGAAATACGGGGAATTAAAACCCAAAGGTATGTAGAATTATTTTTTTATTTATGCAATTTTACTTAACATGTATTAATATTTTATTCATGCTAATCACAGCTCTTCTGTTTGTAGACACAGACAAGTCAAATAAATATACATATATCATATACACACATTTGTAGTAGCATCGTTTTTATAAATAGAGATAGATGTAATATTAAAATAAAAATTAGAGAAGGTATTTATACTTAATTTTATTGTTATTTTGATGTGGTTAAAACAAAAAGTATCTGAAAATTATTTTAATATTGATGTTTGAAATGTATTAAAGATCATTCTTTGATTAAAACATCAAAATTATGTATTAAAAAACCATTATGGTTTTAAAATTTATTAACATTCCTAGATGTTTACTTTTTATCCCACTGAATCTGAATTCTCTTGTATATTTCCAAAATATGTTTTTTTAAACTTTTTTTTCAATGATAAACTTTTATTTTTTAACGAAAAAAACTTCATTTCTTTCAAATATTTTTAAAAAATATATATGCTTTTTTAATAAAATATATCTTTATTGTTTCACATTTACATTCAAAATAATACAATTTTATTATCTTTTAATATTAATATTAAATAAAAAATGTATACAGTTTCTGAAATTAAATTTACATTTTTGAATCACTATTAAGTATTTTAAATCTAAAAATTTAATTTAATTCTTAAGTATTTTAAATTTGATGAAAAGAAATTTAAAATCTTTAAAAGGCTTTACTTAATTATTTATACTTTTTTAAATAGCATTACAATTTTATTGCCTTTAATATTAATGTTAAATTAAAAACCGTATAAAGTTTCTGAAATCAAATTTAATTTTTAAAGTAATATCATTATTAATTATTTTTTAAAATATTATACTTTTTTCAAATTAGTCACCGATTTAATTGAAAAAAAGAATTGATACACTTAAGAAAGTACAGATTTCTGAAGAAAATATTTATAATACTTTGAAAATACATAACCTCCCCCACCCCCGAGTTATTTATTAGATAATTATATGCTTTCGATATTTATATGTTTTACGATATTTATATGCTTTATCAAACATTTTTTGTATTTGAATTCTGTGATAATACTCGAAAATTAGCAACAGTAATAAACAGTCATTTTAAAGGTATATATGTATTTTTATGTACTTTAATTCTTCTAAATTAGTAATATTTAAACAAAAGCAAGCATTTAATTACCGAAAAATGGTCTTCACAAACCCATAGAGATTATTTATATGATAATTTGTGGTTTAATTTCTCATCCCTTTTCATCGCATTTGTAGAGATTTTACGAGTATTTGTATCTTTGGAAATTCTGAAAAATATCTTCTCATTGCAATTAATTGTATTTTTACAGAGTGGCACAATACAATATTTAGATTATGATTTTTTAATGTCAGACATAGTAAAAAAAATTTCTATTGTATACGATTCTTTACACAGAAACAAATTTAAATGTCTCCTTTTAACATGTAAACAACATAAGCCGTTTGTGTTTTCATGAACTGTGACGTTACAAACTCAGCAGAGATAAAGTATCGTTTTTGAGAGACGTTAAAGAGTCCACTATAAAACCCATTAGAAATCCCTAATTAGGCCCACAAATAAAAGAAAAATAGGTACTCTACTGCTTACTTTTTTGTCTTCTATTGTTTAAAATTAAAATTAGAAAACGTGAAAATTCCTCATTCATGTTGAATAAAACTCTCTTTGCCTTTTCTTCAATCCTATAACCTTCCACTTAAAGATAAGTAAATTTACAATTAATTTACACAATTTCTTTAAACAAAAGAAAAAAAATTTCGAACTACAGCAGTAATTCCGTAATGAATTTCAACAGTTTTATGTAATTATTTTTCACAAGGTAGAGCATAATCTTCTCTTTTACCTTCCTGGAAAAACATTTTTGTGTATGAATTTTACATTAATTAACTAATAATTCATGTTGAACAAAAGTCTCTTAACTTTTCTTCACTCCCATAGTCTTCAATGTAAAAATAAATAATTTTACAAGGAATTTACACAATTTCTTTAAACAAAACGAAAAATCATCAGGTCGATCAGGTCATAGCAGGAATTCTGCAATGAATTTCAGCAGTTTTATGTAATAATACCTCTATGAAAAACAGTTTTGTCTATGACTGTACTTTAATAAACTCATAATTATGTTGAAGAAAACTCTCTTTGCCTCCTCTTCAGTCCTATAGTCTTCCATATATAGATAAACCAATTTACACGGAATTTATACAATTTCTTTGGAAAAAACATCGGGTAAGAGGAGTAATTCTGTAATGAATTTCAACAGTTTTATGTAATTATTTTTCACAAATAAGAGCATAATCTTCACTGTTACCTTAGGAAAAAAAAACATTTTTGTCTACGAATTTACATTAATTAACTCATAATTCATGTTGAACAAAACTCTTTTTGCCTCTTCTTCACTCCTATAGTCTTCAGTGTAAAGATAAATAAACTTACAAGAAATTTACACAATTTCTTCTAAAAAAGAAAAAAACATTGGTTAAGAGGTAATGAATTTCAACAGTTTTATGTAACTATTTTTCACAAATAATAACATAATCTTCACTATTACCTTCCGTTAAAATATTTTTGTCTATCAGTATACATTTGTAAACTCATGATTCATTTTGAACAAAATCCTTTTGCCTCTTCTTCACTGCTATAGTCTTTTGTTTAAAGATAATTACATTTACAAAAAATTGACATATTTTCTTTCATGAATTTACACTAATAAACTAATAATTCATGTTGAATAAAACTCTGATATTTCTTCACTCCTATAGTCTTCAGCGTAAAGATAATTAAGTTAAAGTAAAATTTATTGTTTTAAAACATACTAAAATATCTTAATAACTTTGAACCTAAATTTATATGTATTAAAGATGCATATATATTTTTTAAAATATTTGAAAAAAATGAAGTTTTTTCTTTAAAAAATAAAAGTTTATCATTGAAAAAAAAAAGTACAAAAAACATATTTTGGGAAATATACAAGATAATTTATATTCATCGGATAAAAATTAGTTGTTTACAACCTGTAAAATATCATGAAAAATAATAAACTTTACACAGAGAATTTACACACAATTTTAAATAAAAAGAAAAAAACATCGGTTAAGAGCAGTAATTTTGAAATGAATTTCAGTAATTTTATGTAACTATTTTTCACAAATAAGGTATAATTTTCATTGCTACCTCTTTGAAAAACAGTTTTGTCCATGACTGTACTTTAATAAACTCATAATTCATGTTGAACAAAACTCCCTTTGACTCTTCTTCACTCCTATAGTCTTCCATATATAGATAAATCAATTTACACCGAATTTATACAATTCCTTTAAACTAAAGGAAAAAACATCGGGTAAGATCAGCAATTCTGTAATGAATTTCAACAGTTTTATGTAATTATTTTCACAAGGTAAAGCATAATCTTCACTGTTACCTTCCGGAAAAACATTTTGTCTATAAATTTATATTAATTAACTAATAATTCATGTTGAACAAAAGTCTCTTACCTATTCTTCACTCCCATAGTCTTCAATGTAAAAATAAATAAATTAACAAGGAATTTTTTCACAATTTCTTTACACAAAACGAAAAATCATCAGGTTGTAGCAGGAATTCTGCAATGAATTTCAACAGTTTTATGTAATTATCTTTCACAGAAAAGAGCATAATCTTCACTGTTACCTCCTAGAAAATCCCTTTTCCTATGAATTTACATTAATTAACTCTTTGTTCATGTTGAACAAACTCTCTTTTCCCCTTCTTCACTCCTATACTCTCAAAAGTAAATATAAATAAACTTACAAGGAATTTACATAATTTCTTTACATAAAAAGAAAAATCATCGATTAAAAGCAGGAATACTGCAATGAATTTCAGTAGATTTATGTAAATGACAAGAGCACAAATAAGAAGATATGTTTAATGATAACTCTAGGAAAACATTTTTGTCTATGTATTCACATTATTAAATAAATAAATAATTCATGTTCAACAAAACTGTCTTTGCCATTTCTTCCCTCTTATAGACTTCAGTGTAAAGATAATTAAATTTAAAAAAATTTATTGTTTTGAAACATACTACAATAGCTCAAAATAACTTTGACCCTAAAATTTGTATGTATTTAAGATACATATATATATATATATATATATATATATATATATATATATATATATATATATATATATATATATTTTAAAAATTAAAAAAAAATAAAGGTTTTTTCTTTAAAAAATAAAAGTTTATCATTGAAAAAAAAACATATTTTGTGAAACATACAAGAAATTTTCTTTAAACAAAACGAAAAAACATGGTTAAGAGCAAGAATTCTGCAATGAATTTCAGTAGATTTATGTAAATGTTTTCCACAAAAAGAACATATGTTTAATTGCTACCTCTAGGAAAAAAATTTTTGTCTATGAATTTACACTAATAAACTAATAATTCATGTTGAACAAAACTCTGTTTGCCACTTCATCACTCGTATAGTCTTCAGTGTAAATATAATTAATTTAAAAAAACTCATTGTTTTAAAGCATACAACAATACTTTAAAATAACTTTGAACCTAAATTCCTATATACTTAAGATACATATATATATTTTTTTAATATTTGAAGAAAATTGAAGTTTTTTCTTTAAAAAATAAAATTTATCACTGAAAATAACCAAAAAAGAAACATATTTTGGAAATATACAAGAAAATTTTGATTCAATTGAATAAATTTATATTTTTACAAACTGTAAAATTTTCATGAAAAATAATAATTACTTTATACAGAATTTATATAATTTCTTTAAATAAAAGAAAAACATCTGTTAAGTGCAGCATAATCTTCAATGGTATCTCCCAGAAAAGCATTTCTGTCTATTAATTTGTATTAATAAACTCATGATTCTTGTTGAACAAAACACTTTTGTCTATGACTGTACTTTAATAAACTCATAATTCATGCTGAACAAAACTCCCTTTGCCTCTTTTTCACTCCTATAGTCTTCCGTAAAATCATAAATAAAATTGAATAATTACTCCAGGACTATTTTCCCAAATACATATATTGATAGAGGCAGGAGGTAATTGTCTACTGCTAACATAAAAAAAACTTTGTCAGCGAAAAAAAATACCTGCAGTCAGACTAGAACTTAATTGATTTATTAAAAATTTAAATGAAGTTTAATTAAAATAAATGCGCTTCGCTGCGAATCTGCATACGCGAATTTTCTCAAGTATTAAATTGAAGCATCAATAGGATATTTTGTAATTAAAAAAAAAGTTGCTCTTAATGAACGCTAGGTGGCGCTGAATTAAATACAGTAGTCCCCCATTTGCAGCTGGAAGAGCAAATAAATAATGTATGAAGTATTTTTTTAAAATTACAAATTTGAGAATTTAGGAATTAACACTGAGCTGTGATTTTAATACTAATGATTTAGTGTTACTTTTTTTTTCTTTTAGAAGAAAACGGTTTTATTTTTAATTAAAAAACGCTAATTCTTAATATCGAAATTGCACTTGAAATGTAAATTTATGGATAGCGATATTTCAGTGAAAGTAAGTATTAAAGTAATTACCTGATAAAAATAGTGCTGCAATGAAATTTAAGACATTCACTTCAATTTATTTTCATTTTTCTGAAGTTACATCATTTAGGTATTTCTATTTCTATTTTTTCTGTTGCTGTTTTTTATTCCAAATTTTCAACACACACATAAGTACACGTAAATACTTTAAAGATTATCTTCAAAATTACTTTAGTAATTCTGGTAAGGTCTACAGAGGAGAAAAATTGATAATCTTGTATGAAGAAAATCGAAATGCTTCTTACTTACGGGAGGAATTCGGAACGGATCTTTGAACAGAAAGTTTACTGTAAGTCTCCAGGGACTGACGCAGCTCAAACAAAATGTCCACGGTCAGTCCCCTTAGACAAACGTAGCACTCAATGTGTGGCTGCTCCTATGTTAAAGGGGAAGGTAAAGCCCTTTAATACTGAACAATAAACAGCACAGTTAATTGCACAAGTATAATCACTGATTAATTTCTTTTTTAGTTCTCTTAGAAAGAGAAAGAGCAGTTACAATAATAATATTTTATAGGTTTAAAAAATAATAATTTCAAATATGAGATCATTAAGGATATTTTTAGCTGGAGGAATTCAGACTGGATCTTTGAACAGAAAGTTTATTGTCAGTCTCCACGGACTGACGCCTCTCAAACAAAATGTCCACTGTCAGTCCCCTTCGGTAGAGGTTGCGCTCAATGTGTAGCTGCTCGTATAAAAAGTAGAAAGAGCAGTTACAAAAATACAATTTTATAGGGGTAAAAAAAATTGAAAATTTGAGATCACTAAGGTTATATTGGGAAGAATTTAAAATGGATCTTTAAACAGAAAGTTTACTGTTAGTCTCCAGGGACTGACGCTGCTCCAACAAAATGCCCACTATCAGTCCCCTTCGGTAGAAGTTGCGCTCAATGTGCAGCTGCTCGTATAAAATGTAGAAAGAGCAGTTACAATAATAAAATTTTACAGGAGCAAAAATGACAGCTGAAAATTTGAGATCATTAAGAGAGTTTTTTGGGGGAGGGGATTCAAAATGGATCCTTGAACGTAAAGTTTGTTCACACTTTCCAGGGACTGACGTCGTTCAAACAAAAAGTTCACTGTCAGTCCCCTTCGGTGGGGGTTGCGCTTAATGTGTCGCTGCTCGTATAAAAAATAGAAAGAGAAGTTACAATAGTACGATTTTATAGTGGAAAAACAACAAAATTTGAGATCATTAAGGATATATTTATTCGAGGCAATTCAGAATGGATCTTTGAAGAGAAAATTTACTGTCAGTCTCCAGGGACTGATGATGCCGCTCAAACAAAATGTCCTCTATCAGTCCCCTTCGGTAGAAGTTGAGCTCTATGTGTAGCTGCTCATACATAAAGTAGAAAGAGCAGTTACAACAATACAATCTTATAGGAGCAAAAATAACAACTGAAAATTTGAGATCATTAAGAGGGTTTTTTGGGTGGTGGGGATTCACAATGGATCCTTGAAAGGAAAGTTTGTTGAGAGTTTCCAAGGACTGACGTCATTCAAACAAAAAAAGGTACCCCCCTTTTCCCCCAAAGGGTACCTACTGTCAGTCCCCTTAGGCAGCATGTTAAAGAAATCGTACATATTTTGTTCGCTTTTCATTTTTGCTGTAAATTATAACAAAACCAATCCCCTTTAATTCATAGAGAAGTTTTGCACGATTAAACTCAGCAAATTATGCTTGAGTTGTCAAGACAAATGCATCTCACCTCATCATTCCCCAGATATACAACGAGGACGGATTTGATTGCAGAGGGCGAAAGGATTTAATCAGGTGACTTAAACACGGTGTGTACGTGTGTCCAAAGGAAAGCAGGTCCTAGCGAGCATTCCACTTCCCCAAGAGAAGGGGGGTCTGTGGCGTGCTTCTCCAGCCCGTGGAACGAAAAGATGAAATAATCAACTCCAAGCGAGCCACACACGTTGTTCGACACGATAGCTTCCAGGAAGGGGGACAGAGCGAGCCCTCGTAAATCCCCCCTTGCAACATGTCATGCATAATACAAGCAGAAGAAAGGTTGCAGCTAAAAACAAAAGCATCGCTGTAACCGCATCGTCTGGACCCGAAACACTAGAGAGGAAAGAATAAATAATAAAAAAAAGTAAAGGCAAGAGAGAGAAAGAGAAAAAAAAAGGGAGAGCTACGCTTACAAGAGAAGATCGTAATTCTACTGTTCCCTTGACACGACGTATAATTTCTTCGACAACCCCTAATTATCAAATCACCCTTCTGCGAGGAGATGAAGTTAGCCAATCACAACGGACTATCAATCAGGTGGGCGTGCCATATTTGGTGGAGGGTTCGAAGTGTGTTTGCTTTTATTTTATATTTTTTTTGTAATTCATATCATTCATTCATTCTCCCCCCCCCAACTTTCTCTCTTTTGGATAGGTGAGGAGTCACGCAGAAAAGGACCAGGGTCAGAAACGTTCGCGAGTACTGGCTAAGAGAAGCGAGAACTTGGGTGAGTATAGATTCCCCCCCCCCTTTTTTTAGTTGTTTCTGTTACGGGGTGGTCGTAAACTCGGTCAAATTTGACGCAAGGGGGTTCCAAGATTCCTGAAAGAAGTATAAATAGGTTCCTGTTAATGACATACCAATTTACTTGATATAGTACTTCAGCTTCGTATGGTACCATCGTTTGGATGAAAGTTGCTGTTACACCAAGGCCACAGAAAGATTGCTGACAAAAAAAGATTATATATATATATATATATATATATATATATATATATATATATATATATATATATATATGTATGTATATATATATATATATGTGTGTGTGTGTGTGTATGTATATATATGTATGTATATATATATATGCATGTATATATTTATGTATGTATATATATATATATATATATGTATATATATA
>CM063499.1:44652090-44674590 GCA_032207245.1 Pardosa pseudoannulata
GCAACGACGAGCTTATTTTACATGCCCCAGCATATTGTATCATTATAAAATATGCGTAAATAAACAACTGAAATTTGGTTTTGTTGTTGTTGCCTGTGCCACTTGGATCATCATCCTAGGAACATTTCTTGGATTCATCATGAATTAAGGAGAAGGATTGCGCCTTTCGCTTTTGTGACCACGAACTAATTTTGAGTGCCTCAGTCTCACTTTATGAACACAGTGGGTCCTTTTACAGTTCTAGGCCTCAACTGGCAAAACTCTGGTTATGAGATATCTGCCTTTGCTGTCTGAGCTACCATGTCTCATTGACCCAAATCTTTACTGATAGATTTTCCTGTTATAAAATATTGCATTACAGTTCTGTGTGCATATGTGGAACAAAATAAATTTCTGATCCCGAAAATCTCTCTCTCTCTTTTTTCTTTTTCTATTTATTTATTCTCTCTCTCTCTCTATCTCTATCTTTGTCTCTCTCTCACTTTATATATATATTATATATATATATATATGTAAATATTATATATATAGATATATATATATATTTATATATATATATATATATTTATATATTTATATATATAAATATATATATATTATATATACATATATATATAAACATATATATATATACATATTTATATACATATATATATTTACATATTTATATATATATATATATATATATATATATATATATATTTATATGTATATATATATATATATATATATATATTTATATATAATATATATAATATTATATATATATATATATATATATATATATATATATATATTATCTTTAGCAATAAATATGTCGCACATTGCGAGGAGGTCTATTGGAGCTAGTGTAGGCGTTCCCTACACCATTTGCACATTTCCTGAAAGGTTTAAAGTTAGTTTCGTTTTTCAAGGGAACGGTGTTGCCTGAGAAGTTCCCAACTACAGCAATCTAACAGAGACCTGCATCATTAACATCATTATATTGAGATTTCTTGATTATAACTGAAAATTTCAGAAATTACAATACTGCATTTACTCCGCACTGAGAATGTAAAAACATTGTATCAACTATTTAAAAATACATTGTCGCAACTTCGTATGAATTCGTCGATATATTTTACTGCTGTATTATTGTATTGTTGCAATAAGTGACCAACAGTATTCACATTCGTTAGGTGGCCGTCAATATTTGTTTATATAGAGCACATATATATTATATATTTCATTATATAGAATACAAACTCCAATTATGAAGGGAGGTGTCACATATAGATATAACAGTTCTAAATACAAAATTTCAATTTTCTACAGCTAACCGTTTTTGAGATATGTGTGGTACATATATACTGATGAACCTGAAGGCAAGACTATTCAAAATGCTCTCAAGGATAGTCAAAATGTATATTTGTATTTCAAAGTCTCCTTATGCATACGTACATATGTAAAACTTTAAACTTGTCAAAACTGATTCAGTACAGCTATAATGCTTATTACAGTTGAAATCTGAAGACTGAAAATTTTCGCTATTACAAAGCTTTCTTTACTTCGTACGCGGAAATAAAAATATCGGAAGATTTCAGTACATGTGTTTTTACTTATGAATAACCTTTAACTCCTTAATTTTCAACAGTTAACCGTCTGTTAACCGTCTTTGAAATATGCGTTGTAAATACGTACGAACTTGCCTGAAAACGAAACTATTGAAAATGCATTCAAAGATAGTCAAATTGTATATTTAAAATTTCAAAGTTAAAATCTCTTTATGTATACATGCAAATGTAAACCTTTAAATTTTTTCAAAATTGATTCAGTAACAGCTATAATGGTTATATTAGTTGAAATCTCAAGATTGAAAATGTTCGCTATTACAAAGTTTTCTTTATAGTCAAAATGTATATTTAAAATTTCAAAATTAAAATCTCCTACATACGAATAAATGTAAAGCTTTAAACTTATTAAAATTGATTCAGTAGCAGCTATAATGGTTATTTCAGTTGAAATCTGAAGATTGAAAATTTTGGCTATTACAAAGTTTTCTTTATAGTCAAATTGTATATTTAAAATTTCAAAATTAAAATCTCCTTATACATACGTACAAATGTAAAGCTTTAAACTTATTAAAATTGATTCAGTAGCAGCTATAATGGTTATTTCAGTTGAAATCTGAAGATTGAAAATTTTGGCTATTACAAAGTTTTCTTTATAGTCAAATTGTATATTTAAAATTTCAAAATTAAAATCTCCTTATGCATACTTACAAATGTAAAGCTTTAAACTTGTCAAAACTGATTCAGTAGCGGCTATAATGGTTATTTCAGTTGAAATCTGAAGATTGAAAATTTTGGCTATTACGAAGTTTTCTTTATATTCAAATTGTATATTTAAAATTGGAAAATTAAATTCTCCTTATACATACGTACAAATGTAAAGCTCTAAACTTATTAAAATTGATTCAGTAGCAGCTATAATGGTTATTTCAGTTGAAATATGAAGATTGAAATGTTTCGCTATTACAAGGTTTTCTTTACTTCATACACGGAAATAAAAATATCGGAAGATTTCAGTACATGTGTTTTTACTTATGAATAACCTTTAACTCCTCAATTTTCTACAGTTAACCGTCTTTGAAATATATGTTGTAAATACGTAAGAACTTACTTGAAAACAAAATTATTGAAAATGCATTCAAGGATAGTCAATTGTATATTTAAAATTTGAAAATTAAAATCTCCTTATACATACGTACAAATGTAATGCTTTAAACTTATTAAAATTGATTCAGTAGCAGCTATAATGGTTATTTCAGTAGAAACCTGAAGATTGAAAAATTTGGCTATTACAAAGTTTTCTTTATAGTCAAATTGTATATTTAAAATTTGAAAATTAAAATCTCCTTATACCCAGGTACAAATGTAGAGCTTTAAACTTATTAAAATTGATTCAGTAGCAGTTATAATGGTTAGTTCAATTGAAATGGGAAGATTGAAAATTTTCGCCATTACAAAGCTTTCTTTACTTCTTACATGGAAATAAAAATATGGGAAGATTTCAGTACATGTGTTTTTAGTTATGAATAGCCTTTAACTCTGAGCATGATAACTGGAAGTGTATAAACAGAAACGAGCCTTAAATACAATCGACATCGATGTTCAGCCTTCAGCGAAAAGTAAAAACTTGTTTTCTCATATTCTCATTTCATTGAAGGTCTTTAGATTTCAGCACTAGTTGTTTGTATCACAGTTATTACTGTCGTACAAAGGTCAAAACGAAAATATTTGAAAAAGAATCATATAGTATTATTTTATTTAAAAATCAAATTATAGTTCTATTTGCTGTTAAAAAAGAGAAATGATCAACTGTTCTGTTGTAGATTTGAGGTATAACTTAGCTGTGTTTCAACTTACAATTTTAAGTCTGAAAGCCTTTAGATTTCAGTATTATTTATTTACATTACAATTATTTTTGACTTAAAAGGTGAAGTGGAAAAATTTGAAAATAAGGCAGTCAGTATTATTTTATTTATTTTTGTCGTGAAAGGTGACATGGAAAATGTTTGAAAATAAGGCAGACAGTATTATTTCATTTATTTTTGTCTTAAAAGGTGAAATGGAAAAAGTTTGAAAATAAGGCAGACAGTTTTGTTCTATTTATTTTTGTTGTAAAAGGTGAAATGGAAAAAGTTTAAAAATAAGGCAGACAGTATTATTTCATTTATTTTTGTTGTAAAAGGTGAGATGGAAAAAAATTTGAAAATAAGGCAGACAGTATTATTTCATTTATTTTTGTTGTAAAATGTGAAACGGAAA
Source organism: Pardosa pseudoannulata (assembly GCA_032207245.1). NCBI lineage: Eukaryota > Metazoa > Arthropoda > Arachnida > Araneae > Lycosidae > Pardosa > Pardosa pseudoannulata. The sequence continues at coordinate 44,655,900 of CM063499.1, forward strand.
ATGTTTATAAATAAGGCAGACAGTATTATTTCATTTATTTTTGTTGTAAAAGGTGAAATGGAAAATGTTGGAAAATAAGACAGAAAGTATTATTTCATTTATTTTTGTTGTAAAATGTGAAATGGAAAATGTTTATAAATAAGGCAGACAGTATTATTTCATTTATTTTTGTTGTAAAAGGTGAAATCGAAAAGATTTGAAAATAAGGCAGACAGTATTATTTCATTTATTTTTGTTGTAAAATGTGAAATGGAAAATGTTTATAAATAAGGCAGACAGTATTATTTCATTTATTTTTGTTGTAAAAGGTGAAATCGAAAAGATTTGAAAATAAGGCAGACAGTATTATTTCATTTATTTTTGTTGTAAAAGGTGAAATGGAAAATGTTGGAAAATAAGACAGAAAGTATTATTTCATTTATTTTTGTTTTAAAAGGTGAAATGGAAAATGTTGGAAAATAAGGCAGACAGTATTATTGCATTTATTTTTGTTGTAAAAGGTGAAATGGAAAATGTTAGAAAATAAGGTAGACAGTATTATTTTATTTATTTTTGTTGTAAAATGTGAAATGGAAAATGTTTATAAATAAGGCAGACAGTATTATTTCATTTATTTTTGTTGTAAAAGGTGAAATGGAAAATGTTGGAAAATGAGGCAGTAATATTATTTCATTTAAAATCAAATTATAGTTTTATTTATGTTTAGAAAAGAAGAATCCTCAAAACCATTTCATGGAGAATTTGAGATACAATTTATCTGTATATTAACTTATAAAATAATACTATCTTGCTCATTTTCAAATATTTACTCTTTGACTTTTGAAAGACAGAAATAACTGTGATAAAGTAAGTTTTACTGTACTTCTCTACATTATTTTATAATTTAGTAGATTTGAGATAAAACTTAGCTGTGTTTTAACCTACTATTTTAAGTCTGAAAGCCTTCAGATTTCAGCATTGCTTATTTGTATTACAATTATTTTTGTCGTAAAAGGTGAAATGGAAAGTGTTGGAAAATAAGGTAGACAGTATTATTTCATTTATTTTTGACGTAAAAGGTTAAATGGAAAATGTTTGAAAATAAGGCAGACAGTATTATTTCACTTATTTTTGTCGTAAAAGGTGACATGGAAAAAGTTTAAAAATAAGGCACACAGTATCATTTCATTTAAAATCCAATTATAGTTTTATTTATGTTTAGAACAGAAAAATGCTCAAAAACATTTCATGGGGGATTTGAGATATAATTTAGTTATATATTAACTTAATTATAAAATAATACTATCTACCTCATTTTCCAACATATACTCTTTGACCTTTGAAAGACAGAAATAATTGTGATACAAATAAGTTTTACTGTACTTCTGTTCATTAAATTATAGGGTGTAATACATTTGAGATATAAATTAGCTGTGTTTTAACTTAAAATTTTAAGCCTGAAAGCCTTTAGATTTCAGTATTTTTTATTTGTATTACAAATATTTTTGTTATAAAAGGTGAAATGGAAAATGTGTGAAAATCTAGCAGGCGGTATTATTTTATTTAAAATCAAATTATAGTTTTATTTAGAAAAGAAAATGCTCAAAATAATTTCATTGAGCATTTGAGATATAATTTAGCTCTATATTAACTTATAAAATAATACTATCTAGCTTATTTTCAAACATTTACTCTTTGACCTTTGAAAGACAAAAATAATTGTGATACAAATAAGTATTGCTGTACTTCTGTACATTAATTTAGTGTAGTAGATTTGAGATATAACTTAGTTGTGTTTTAACTTACTATTTTAAGTCTGAAAGCCTTCAGATTTCAACATTACTTATTTGTATTACAATTAATTTGTTGTAAAAGGTGAAATGGAAAATGTTTAAAAAGAAAGGCAGACAGTATTATTTCATTTATTTTTGTCTTAAAAAGTGACATGGAAAATGTTTGAAAATAAGGCAGACAGTATTATTTCATTTCTTTTTGTTGTAAAAGGTGAAATGGAAAATGCTTAAAAGTAAGGCAGACAGTATTATTTCATTTATTTTTGTTGTAAAAGGGGAAATGGAAAAGGTTTGAAAATAAATAAGACATTATTATTTCATTTATTTTGTCGTAAAAGGTGACATGGAAAATGTTTGAAAATGAGTCAGGCAGTATTATTTCCTTTAAAATCAAATTATAGTTTTATTTGTGTTTAGAAAAGAAGAATTCTCAAAAGCATTTCATGGAAGATTTGAGGTATAATTTAGTTGTATATTAACTTAATTATAAAATAATACTATCTACCTCATTTTCAAACATTTACTCTTTGACCTTTGAAAGACAGAAATGATTGTGATACAAATAAGTATTATTGTACATCTGTATATTATTTTATACTGTAGTAGATTTGAGATATAACTTAGCTGCGTTTTAACTTTCAATTTTAAGTCTGAAAGCCTTTAGATTTCAGTATTATTTATTTATATTAAAATTATTTTTTACTTAAAAGGTGACATGGAAAATGTTTAAAAATAAGCAGACAGTATTATTTCCTTTATTTTTGTAGTAAAAGGTGAAATGGAAAATGTTTAAAAACAAGGCAGACAGTATTATTTCATTTATTTTGTCGTAAAAGGTGACATGAAAAATGATTAAAAATAAGTCAGACAGTATTATTTCATTTATCTTTGTCGTAAAAGGTGACATGGAAAATGTTTGAAAATAAGGCAGACAATATTATTTCATTTATTTTATCGTAAAAGGTGATATGGAAAATATTTCAAAATGAGGCAGTCAGTATTATTTCATTTAAAATCCAATTATAGTTTTATTTATGTTTAGAAAAGAAAAATGCTCAAAATAATTTCACTGAGCATTTGAGATATAATTTATCTGTATATTTATATATAAATTATTACTATCTAACTCATTTTCAAACATTTACTCTTTGAACTTTGAAAGACAGAAATAATTGTGATACAAATAAGCATTACTGTACTTCTGAACATTAAATTATAGTGTAGTAGATTTGAGATATAACTTAGATGTGTTTTAACTTACAATTTGAAGTCTGAAAGCCTTACGATGTCAGTATTACTTATTTCTATTACAAATATTTTTGTTATAAATGGTGAAATGAAAAATGTGTGAAAATGAGGCAGGCAAGATTATTTCATTTAAAATCAAATTATAGCTTTATTTATATTTAGAAAAGAAGAATGCACAAAACCATTTCATCGAAGATTTGAGACATAATTTAGCTGTATGTCTTTATATATACAATTCGTATGTCTGTATGTTTGTAATAGAACTCTTTCTAAACGGCTGGAATGATTTTGATTAAATTTTGTGTATGTAATTAAGTTGATTTGAGAATGGTTTAGATTCACAATGTGATCCGATAGAAAATGGTTTTTTATTAAATGAGTTTTAATGAATATTAAATTTAATAAAACCCTATTTAATGTGATTTAACTCGCGTTAGTGTTACATTACATTGTACTAAATACTTTCCTTTCCTTAGAAATCTGAGGTTTTATACAATATCCAATTAGTACCCCCAAATCAAAACAATGCTCGTTTTGACATGGACTTCACTAACAGAAACGATTTCATCACTTAAATTGGTTTATTGAGTCATTATTTTACTGATATGCTGCTAATATTTAAATTAAACATAGTTTTAAGAAATATTAAATTTAACAAAACCCTGTTTAATATGATTTAACTCTATTAATATTTATCTCGCGTTAGTGTTACATTACATCATACTAAATACTTTCATTTCCTTAGCAATCTGAGGTTTTATACAATATCCAATTAGTATTCCGAAATCAAAACAATGCTGGTTTTGACCTGGCTCCCACTAACAGAAACGATTTGATCACTTAAAACAATATTGGTCGTGACCTAGCCTTCACTAATAGAAACGATTTGATTTCTTAAATTTGTCGATTAAGTCATTAACTTAGCGATAAACTACTTTCATTCACATTAAACAGAGTTTTAATGAATATTAAATTTAATCAAATTCTATTTAAAGTGATTTAACTCTATTATTTAACTCACTTTAGTGTTACATTACATCGTACCAAGTGTATTCATTTCCTTAGCAATCTTGGGTTTTACACGATATCTAATTAGTAATCCCCAAATCAAAACAATACTGGTTATGACGTGGCCTTCACTAACAGAAACGATTTGATCACTTAAATTTGTTCATTGAGTCTTTATTTTACTGATAAGTTACTAACATTTAAATTAAACATAGTTTTAATAAATATTATATTTAATAAAAGCCCTTTTAATGTTATTTAACTATTTAACTCTCGTTAGTGTTATATTACATCGTACTAAAACTTTCATTTCCTTAGCAATCTGGGGTTTTATACAATATTCAATTAGTAAACCCCCCCCCTCAAATCCAAACAATACTGGTCGTGTCCTGACATATACTAACAGAAACGATTTTATCACTTAAGTTTGTCGATTAAGTCATTAATTTAACTTTTTTCGTTCACATCAAATATAATTTGAATAAATACTAAATTTAATGAAACTCTATTTAATGTGATTTAACTGTATTATTTAACTCTCTTTCGTTAGTTCATTACTTGATACTAAAAACTTTCGTTTCCTTAGCAATCTGGGATTTTACACACTATCCAATTAGTAACCCCCAAATCAAAACAATATTGGTCGTGACCTAGCCTTCACTAATAGAAACGATTTGATCTCTTCAATTTGTCGATTAAGTCATTGATTTAGCGATAAACTACTTTTATTTACATTAAACAGAGTTTTAATGAATATTAAATTTAATAAAATTCTATTTAAAGTGATTTAACTCTATTATTTAACTCACTTTAGTGTTACATTATATCGTACTAAATGCTTTCATTTCCTTAGCAATCTGGGGTTTTACACAATATACTATACAATTAGTAACCCCTAAATCAAAATAATACTGGTCGTGACCTGGCCTTCACTAAAAGAAACGATTTGATCACTTAATTTGTTCATTGAGTCATTATTTTACTGATAAGTTACTTACATTTACATTAAACAGAGTTTTAATAAATATTAAATTTAATAAAATTCTATTTTATGTGACTTAAGTCATGATGACTTAGCTATATTCTGATATATATTATGATAGTTTCGTATTACATCTTATTAAGATATTTGGTTTGGGATCTTATATTATTTTAGTACCTCATTTTAAAGCAATACTGGTCTTGACTTGGCCTTCACTAACAGAAACGATTTTATCACTTAAATTTGTTCATTGAGTCATTATTTTACTAATTGTCAAGTAACATTTAAATTAAACATAGTTTTAATAAATATTATATTTAATAAAACCATGTTTAATAGGATTTCACTCTATTAATATTTAACTCGCGTTAGTGTAACATTACATCGTACTTAATATTTTCATTTCCTTAGCAATCAGGGGGTTTTATACAATATCCTATCAGTAAACCCAAATGAAAATAATCCTGGTCTTGACCTGGCCTTCACTAACAGAAACGATTTGATCTCTTAAATTTGTTCATTGAGTCATTATTTTACTAATAGTCTACTAAAATTCAAATTAAACATAGTTTTAATAAATGTTAAATTTAATAAAATATTACTTAATGGGATTTAAGTCATTTAGCTATATTATGATAGTGTTATATTACATCGTATTAAGTTATTTCGTTTCCTTAGTCCAGATTCGGGTTTTATACAATACTATTTTAGTACCTCATTTCAAAGCAATATTGGTCTTGACCTGTCTTTCATTAACAAATACGATTTCATCACTTAAATTTGTTCATTGAGTCATTGTTTTACTAACAGTCTACCAACATTCAAATTAAACAGTTTTAATAAATATTGAATTTAATAAAATTCTACTTAATGTGATAAGTCATTTAACTATATTATGATAGTGTCATATTACATCTTATTATGGTATTTGGTTTCGGGTCATACAATATTATTTTAGTACCTCATTTCAAAGCGATACTGGTCTTGTGCTGGTCTTCCCTAACAAAAACGATTTGATTACTTAAATTTGTTGATTAAGTCATTATTATACTGATAGGCTACAAACATTTAAATTAAACAGAGTTTTAATAAATATTAAATTTAATAAAATTCTACTTAACGTGATAAGTCATTTAACTATATTATGATAACGTCATATTACATCGTGTTAAGGCATTTGGTTTCGGGTCTTATACAATATTATTTTAGTACCTCATTTCAAAGCAATACTGGTCTTGACTTAGTCTTCACTAACAAAAACAATTTGGTCACTTAAATTCATTAATTAAGTCATTATTTTACTGATAATCTACTTATATTTACATTAAACAGTTTAAATAAATATTATATTTAATAAAACTATTTAATATTAATTAATTCATTTAACTCTCTTTTATTAGTGTTATATTGCATCTTATTAAGACATTTCGTTTCTTTTAAAATCCTGGGTCGTACACAATATTCTTTTAGTACCAGATTTCAAAGCAATATAGGTCTTGACCTAGCCTTCTCTAACAAAAACGATTGTTCACTTAAAATTGTCGATAAATCATTAATTTAACGATGATCTACTTTTATTTACATTACATGGAGATTCATTAAATTTAAAAAAAATATAATTATATTTATATATTTTTTAACAAACATCAATTCATTATTTTATCAACAGAAGAAACTAACTGTATTAAATGCTAAATCCCAATGGAGAAAAATCAAATGCATTTTTCCGGATTACTCAACAGATGGCGCTGATTGCATTTCAATTTCTCAATAATGGTTTGCTAATTTTAAGTCTGATCATTTCAGTAGTATATGGTAGTACTGTATTATTAAAGTTAACAAAACGAGTAGTAATGTTAGAAGCTCAATTAACATACAATTAAAAAAAAATGTTTCATCGGAGACAAATTTTGTCCAATATGTCTTTAGAACAGCAGTCGGCAAAATTTAGATCTTCAATGACCACTATATATATAATTTTTATTTCGAAGACCGCTAATTATATGAATACTAAATAATAAAGGTAATAAATATATTTATAGAATAATTATCAGAAATTTTTATTAATGCAAAATGGGCATATTAAAATTAAAAAAGTAATATCGTAATTAAAAAAAATTTCCTTAATCAGCTTACGAAGTAAAGTGTTATTATTTTCATTAGTTACTTTATCTTTATTTTTACTAAAAAATACATAATATCTACTTCTTTTTTCTCACTAATTATGGATTTTTATGTATTTTACAGGAATCTGAAAAAGGAAAAAAATGAACTAGTAGCTTGAAATACAATCTTAGATACTAGTTATTTCGCTAATAAATAGTATCTAAGATTAAATAATAATAAGCTTAATTCATCGTTCTGCTAGTTTTCATTTCTTAATCTGAATGTTAATGAAACTTTGTGTTAGTTGTGTTGCAACTTACAGTAAGTAATCCCTTTTTTTCTGCGGACCATCAAAGATTATTCACGAACCACTGGTGGTCTGATGATCACCATTTGGCTACTTCTGATTTGTGATGGATTAATGGTTAGATCGCTGACCTTTGGTACCGGGGTTTGTGGGTTCAAATCCCACTGTGGCTAATATGTAACCGTTTGAAATCGGCTTCAAGCAGTAAATTCCAGTCACATTAGCCCTTGTGTTGCAAAAGGACCACCATAGCTCCAAACCAAACCAAACCTTCCGGTTACAGTTAAGAGTCAGATTCAACTCGCAGGCTGACCTCACAACACTGCCACCTAGCGGTAGTTATTTAGCATCTTTTCCAAAGAGTTAATAATTGTTATAGTTTTGTACATTTCCTAAAATGGGCAATATATGTAAAAATAGTAGAACCAAGAATGAAAATGTTATAACCAAAATTGAAAAGGATACAATTTAAATAAACTGCTGCTATTGTTGTTGCTTATGACACTTGGTCAAACTAAGATCGTGTGAAGACTCCCCTTTGTCCCAAGCATGCGCCAAATCAGCTGATCGGTTCCCACCTGTTTACCAGGAGAATAGCGTGTCGTCGCAGAGTCTGTGATCTTGACAATCGAATTTAATAGACTTTACATCCCTGATGGATCACGTTAATGAATCCTCAGGAATTCCGAAATCGGGACAGCCAGCGGATGAAAATTCAGCTAAAAAATCTAACTGTAACTTTAGCTGGAGTTCCCAAGTAACTGGGATCTTAACTGGCTCCAAAACAGTTGGCGGGACCGTAACCGGTATAAAAAGCCTACAATTTTGCGACTCAGGGCTTTTCGACATTTTTTAAGGGGGTGCTTGACCTCGTGGAGGCGTTTTTTTTACCGGTGCCAGCTTTCTAGTTCGGGAGATTCGTAAAGTCCGCTCATATAGGGAGCGGCAGAGTCCCTGATACCGATCGGGGATAAATTGGGTTTTGATTGCAACCTGAAAAACCTCCCCACTTGTATAGGATTATTAAATCTCTTTTTCTTTCGACTGTGATCGTCGTGAGGAAGTTATACAGGCAACCATACTTTGCATTTCTACATGATTTGGGAATTAGAATACCCTTGTATATAGCCGTAATTAATGAAGAATAAAAGAAATTTCCAATTTTATCTTGACTGTGATCCATTCTTCAAGTTACTTCTCCCTCGAGAATACTGAAGTCGTCACACACGATTGAGCCGGAGGCTACTCATATTAAGGCAAAGGTGTGAGCCTTTCGGTTTGACGAGCAGCTCAATGGTGAAAGTACGACTTATGCTCAAGTGGGTCCTCGTAATTTTGAAATAGGGACCAAGCAGAAGTCACATAGGCTTGGCAATTGAGTCTTCCTATGGGTAAAAAAAAGTAGACCGTAGTGCTCCAAAGTAAAGCAAAGCTGCTTTACAACACAAGTTCGAGAATCCTGGTATAGTGCTTTAAAAAACAAAGCTGCCGAACGATGGTCGAATGGTAGCACACAGCAATTCGGTACCTTAGAATCCCTTTGTTGGTATGGATGTTCGTATCTGTTTGGAATAGGCTTTAAGCAGTAAATCCCTCCTGTCTCATTATCCTCTTGTTGCAAAAAAAGTAGATAGTTGGTCTCCAAATCAAAGCAAAAAGAAAAGCTGCTTTAAAAAGCTTACTAGTTAGAGAATCCTGGTACAGCTTCTTTACAAAAACCAAACTGCCGAACGATGGCCGAATGGTGGTGCACTGATCTTCGGTACCAGATTTCGAATCCCTTTGCTGGCATGGATGTTAATAGAAGTTTGTAATTGGCTTTAAGCAGTAAATCATAGTCTCATTTGCCCTCGTGTTGCAAAAAAGTTGATCGTCTCCAAATGAGTTGAGGTCTTCAAAGGAAATCAAAACTATTTTACAAAACTTACTAGTTGGAGAACCCTGGTATAAGTGCTTTACAAAACAAAACTGACGAACGATGGTCGAAAGGTAGTACACAGTTCTTCGGTAACAGAGTTCGAATCCCGTTGCTGTCACGGATGTTAGCAGTTTGGAATCGGCTTTAAGCAGATCTAAGTCCCTGTCTCATTAGCCACGAGTTGCAAAAAAGGAGACCATAATGCTCCAAAGCAAAGCAAAGCAATGTTGCTTTATAACACAAGTTGGAGATACCTGGTATAGTGCTTTACAAAAACCAAACTGCCGAACGATGGTCGAATGATAGTACACTGCTTTTCGGTACCAGAGTTCGAATCCCGTTGCTGACATGGATTTTAGTAACAGTTTGGAATCGGCTTTAAGCAGTAAGTCTCGGTCTCATTAGCCCTCGTGTTTCAAAATTGTAGACCGTAGTGCCCCAAAGCAAAGCAAAGCTGCTTTTCAACGTTTACTAGATGTAGAACCCTGGTATAGGTGATTTACAAAATCAAAACTCCTGAACGATGGTCGAATGGAAGTACACTACTCTTCGGTACAGTTGTTTGAATCTCGTTGTTGGCATGGATGTTCGTATCTGTTTGGAATCGGCTTTTAAGCAGTAAGACCCAGTCTCATTAGCCCTCGTGTTGCAAAAAAAGTAGATGATAGGTCTCCAAAGCAAAGCAAAGCTGCGTTACAGCACTTACTAGTTGGAGAACCGTGGTACAGGTGCTTTACAAAAACCAAAACGATGGCTGAATGGTAGTGCACTAATGGTACCAGAGTTCGAATCCCGTTGTTGGTATGGATGTTAGTAGCAGTTCGGAATTGACTTTAAGCAGTAAGTCCCTGTGTCATTAGCCTGGTATTGCAGAAAAATAAGATAGTTGGTCTCCAAAGCAAAGCAAAGCTGCTTTACAGCACTTACTAGTTGGAGACCCGTGGTACAGGTGCTTTACAAAAACCAAACTCCCGAACGATGGCCGAATGGTAGTGCACTGCTCTTCGGTACCAGAGTTTGAATCCTGTTGCTGGCATGGATGTTTATATCTGTTTGGAATCGGTTTTAAGCAGTAATTCCCTGTCTCATTAACCACGAATTGCAAAAAAGTAGACCATAGTCCTCCAAAGCAAAGAAAAGTTGCTTTATAACACAAGTTGGAGACACTTGGTATAGTGATTTACAAGATCCAAACTGCCGAACGATGGTCGAATGGTAGTGCACTGCTCTTCTGTACCAGAGTTCGAATCCCGTTACTGACATGGATGTTATTAGAAGTTTGGAATTGGCTTTAAGCAGTAGGTCCCGGTCTCATAAGCCCTCATGTTGTAAAAAAAGTTGATTGTAGCGTTCCAAAACAAAGCAAAGCTGCTTTACGGCACTCTGGTACAGGTGCTTTGCAAAAACCAAACTGCCGAACGGGGACCGAATGGTAGTGGACCAGAGTTCGAATCCCGTTTTTGGACGTTCGTAGCTGTTCTGAATCTTCTTTTAGAAGTAGGTCCCGATCTCATTACCCCTAATGAGCAAAATAGTAAACCGTACGCTCAAAGCAAAACCCAAAACCAAACTGATAGTCCAATGCTCTAAAATCTTGAGGTACAGTACCCAATTCTTCATATCCCCCCATCCCCAATGCTGATATGCTCGGATTCTTTTAGACCCCTCATTACGGGAGACTGGCAAATAACACGGTTGAAGAGAGAAAACGGTCCGCGTTGAGAAGAAAAAGATCTGTGGTTTGACGAGCAGGGCGTTCCTTGCGGGTAAATCACACTCCGAATAGGTAGGGAGTGGTAGAAGGATTTCTTTGGGGAAGAAAGGGAGAACTGTAGAAGAGATGTCTTCATTTTTCCACCTTAAATGCTGCTTGGTGAAACAAAATACAGCTAAATATTCTTTAACGTTTTCTTGAAGTAGCCTTGTTTGCGGTTTGAAAGAAACTTTACCTCCACGGGAATTTAGTAGTTTTGGGACCACCAGGCTTCTTTTGTTTCAATGCTTCTTTTCAATGTGTGTCTTTCTATATATCTGAAATTTGTTTTTGTTTTGGTTCTTTTTTGCCATTTTTGACTCTTCTGGGGAAAAGGCAAATAACAGTTAATAAGCATATAATTATTTCCCCTTTTATGACGAGAAAGAAAGAAATTTCCACTGCGGATAAAGATCACATTTTGCCTGTAAAATAGAAATAGCATCGCAGTGCTATAGTGGTTAAATTTACTACGCATTTGTCTTCTTTCCCTGGGTAATAAATAGCTTTTTGGGAATTGTAATTACCTGTTTCTTTTAAGGTAACAGACCTGTTCAGAGTTAATGTAAGATTTTAAATAGGGCTTTATAGAACTTTTTTAAGTTCTTAAAAGATCTAAATTTAAAAATCTTTCAAGCACTGACAATTCATATAGAGGCACATAGTAAAGACTTTACCCGGTCTTTTTCTAGACAATTGTTGTTATAGACATATGTATGTAGTAAGACGGACTTCACGATGGGTGGTAGCAGTCATGTCCCATGAAAATTATACCACTTTAGCTAAAGACCTTTATTAATAGAATGTTGGAGGACGGGTTCTCACATTATTATAGGGACAGGACAAACTGAAGGGTCAGCTAGCATGAAGTTCTATGTACAAGACCCGTAACACTTGGGTCAACATCTGTGGGAAAATATCTGCCTCCAACAGCGTGTATCTCAATCTTAATTTTCTTAATTTTCGCCTTGTTACATATATACACACATATGTGCACATATATGTATACATATATATGTATATATAAACACATATATAAACACACACAGATATATATATATATATATATATATATATATATATATATATATATATATATATGTGTGTGTGTGTGTGTGTGTATATATATATATATATATATATATATATATATATATATATATACATAGATCAGCAGACGCGTTTCCAGATGTGGCCAAAATTCTTCTTTAAGTTAACCGACCAAACATCCTAAATACTTTAGCGGCACCATCAACTTCGTCTATATGTGGAAAATAGTGGACCTCACCGTCACTCGATTTATAATTATTATCACAGTCTTTTGACGGCAATAGACATCATAAAGATTTGAACACACTGGCACCGGCGTACTGACAGTTTTTAATTTACCTCCGTTTAAGCGACTGTCCACTCGTGTCTACCTACCTTTAACAATAATTGTTCGCTGCGAAAGGTTACCTTTCGTTCTTCTTTCGCTAGGGTCATGTAAAGGATCGTTACAGTATATATATATATATATATATATATATATATATATATATATATATATATATGTGTGTGTGTGTGTGTGTGTGTGTGTGTATGTATATATACACTCAAAAACCAAAACATTATGACCACTTGTCAATAACGAGTTGGCCCAACCTTTGGCTCGCAACACAACTTCAACCCTTCAATATATTCAAAAGAGCGTGACGGCTTATTAAACGTAACAGTTCACAGGATTTTGTTCTAAAACTAGTGCCATAAGGAAGTAAGTAATACTTTAAAAGTATGTGTGAATTATAATTCTGATGATGCTCCTTGAAAAATGAAAACAAATTGTGTGTACTTTAATGGGCGTTCAAAGAAATCATGCATTAGCCTCATAAGATATGTTGTATGGTAGTATCGTAGTATTTGATAAACACAATTTTTTAGTTATTCAAATCTAAATGGTAGAAGCCTCATTATAGTACCTTAAAAAACCATCAGTTACCTAAAATTCATTCCCTTGAAATAAGATGTATATTTTTAATGTCAGGGACGTTAAAAACAGATTTCAATACTGAATATATTCGAAAGAGCGTGACGGCTTATTAAACGTAAAAGTTCACAGGATTTTGTTCTAAAACTATTGTCATTGGAGAGTAAATAACCACCATCAATCACATGCAATAACAGTTAAATTAAGTAGTCTGACAGCCTAAGTATGGGCCTGAAAGGGATGGTCAAGTGAACATCCTATATTCGAATTTCTTATGATCATTTGCAGTGGAAGTCCAGATTTTTAAGACCTTGAATTATAGGTAGTCACTATTTTTGTATAGGAGAGATGGACTTTCCAGATATCAAATTTAAATTTTATGGTTTTCTAAAAGTGCCTCTAGACACTTTAGTCTGTAATTTTTAAAGCTACTTTACCATGACGCCAGTAATGATATGTCTTCAGAAGCACCGGTCGTTTTCTTCATTGGCTTCTACATTCGAAGGCCATTTTCTTGTGGTTATCTGTTTGCTTCCTGAATTTGAAAGAAAGGGAAGTATTAAAATTTCAGTTAAACATACACTAAAAGGTATAAGGAACTTACTCTTTCCTTTAGGATTAAGTTAGTTAAAACTCTTAATGACTTTTTCGGTGTCAAAGGCCGTTTCTTTTAGATATCCGTTTGCCTTCATGAGTTGGAAAGAAAGGTAAATATTGAAATTCCCTTGAAACAAATACTAAAACTACAGAAAGCTAACCCTTTTCTTAAGGATTAAGTTAGTAAAGAGCATTGCTTCCTGTTTCAGCATCAAATTCCATTACGCTTAGATATCCGTTTGCCTTCATGAGTTGTAAAGAAAGGTACATATTGAAATTCTCGTGAAATAAATACTAAAACTACAGAATACTAACCTTTTCCTTTAGGATTCAGTTAGTTAAAAGTAATGCTTCCTATTTCAGCATCAAAGACCATTTCTTTTAGATATCCGTTTGCCTTCACGAGACGTAAGTATTGAAATTCCCTTGAAATAAATACTAAAACTACAGAAAACTAACCTTTTTCTCTAAGATTCAGTTAGTTAAGAGTATTGCTTCCTATTTCCCCATCAAAGGCCTTTTCTTTTAGATATTTGTAAGCTTTTATGAGTTTCAAAGAAAGGTAAATATTGAAATTCAATTGAAATAAATACTAAAACTACAGAAAACTAAACTTTTCCTTTAGGATTCAATTAGTTAAGAACATTGCTTCCTATTTCACCATCAAAGGACATTTCTTTTAGATATCTGTTTGCCTTCATGAATTGGAAAGAAAGGTAAATATTAAAATTCCCATGAAACAAATACTAAAACAACAGAAAACTAACCTTTTCTTTTAGGATTCAGTTAGTTAAGAGCTTCCTGTTTCAGCATCAAAGGCAAAATTCTTTTAGGTAACCGTTTGCCTTCATGAGGTGGAAAGAAAGGTAAACATTGAAATTTCAGTGAAACAGATACTAAAACATCAGAAAACTAACCTTTTTCTTTAGGATTCAGTTAGTTAAGAGCATTGCTTCCTATTTCACCATCAAAGGACATTTCTTTTAGATATCCGTTTGACTTCATGAGTTGGAAAGAAAGGTAAATATTGAAATTCCCTTGAAACAAATACTAAAACTACAGAAAACTAAGCTTTTCCTTCAGGATTAGTTAAGAGCATTGATTCGTATTTCAATATCAAATGCCATTTCTTTTAGATATCCGTTTGCCTTTATGAGTTTGAAAGAAAGGTAAATATTGAAATTCCCGTGAAACTAATACTAAAACTATGGAAAACTAACTTTTTCCTTTAGGATTCAGTTAGTTAAGAGCATTACTTCCTATTTCACAATCAAAGGCCATTTCTTTTAGATATCCGTTTGCTTTCATGAGTTGAAAAGAAAGGTAAATATTGAAATTTTCTTGAAACAAATGCTTAAATGTCAGAAAACTAACTTTTTTCTTTAGGATTCAATTAGTTCACGAGGATTCAGTAGAGCATTGCTTTCTATTTCAGAATCAAAGGTCATTTGTTTTAGATATCCATTTGCCTTCATGAGTTGGAAAGAAAGGTAAATATTGAAGTTCCAGTGAAATAAATACTAAAACTACAGAAACTAACCTTTTCCTTTAAAATTCAGTCAGTTAAGAGAATTGCTTTCTATTTCAGCATCAAAGGCCATTTCTTTTAGATATCCGATTGCCTTCATCGTTGGAAAGAAAGTCAAATATTGAAATTTCCATAAAACAAATGCTAAAACTACAAAAAACTAATCTTTTCCTTTAGTATTCAGTTAGTTAAAAACATTACTGCTTTTTTTCAACATCAAAGGCCATTTTCCTTTAGATATCTATTTGCCTTCACGAAGTGGAAAAAAAAGATAACTATTAGAATTACAATGAAGCATGTTCCACAATTACAGAAAACTAATCTTTTCCTTTAGGATTAAGATGATTAAGAGCATTGCTGCTTATTTTGGCATAGATTTGCCAGACTTAGATCTACGATTTTAATTTGATTCTGAAAGACCATGGACCTCTATTCAAATAGTAAGTACTGAATCCATTGGCCTTAATTCAAATCAGTAATACCGTAGTAATTTCGTAAGCGTCAGGCAAAAATCGATATAATTGATTAACTAGAAGTAGAATTGTAAAATGTTTGCTTCTCGAGAGTTTTAGAATTACTAATTAAAGACACTTTCGAGTGATTACAAAGATCCATACCAGATTTGAAACAAAAGACTTGGCTTCGAAATGTACCGTCTTGCATACCTGTTCAGCGATCGTCTGTATAACCAATGACTCACCTCTGAAGGACTGATGTGTTTTCCATTTAATTATTTTGATTATTTAAGGCATTAGATGAGAGGCTAATGGTTCTCAATCTACTTGAAGTGATTTAGTAATCTTCATGCTGTTTTTAAATACAGAATGGAATTTAAGCTTTATAACTACAATTAGAGAAAAGAAATTAGGTTTTTTTTTTATAAATCCTTATAATACATTTTCAACATAAAACAAAGTTAAGAAAAAAAGACTAATTTCATCTTCAGCGTCATTCAACACACGATTATTTCTGTTTTCCCACGCAGAATTCCCAGAAAAGTGGTAGACCATCGCCTAATTAGATTTGGCTGAAATTGTGTCGGTATTCATCCAAAAAGCGTCTGGCACAGTTCTGCTAGTCAAATATTGCCGCCACATCCGTCAAAATAAATAGCAGTTAGCAAGAACACATTTGTCCTTTCAGATGTTGATCGTTCTATGTTTTATTGAATAAATGGTTTCTAAAAGTCCTTACCCCTAATTTCTATTTAGGCGGCCGACTTTGTTTTTAGCCTCTCCTCTCATTAGTCTAATTTGGTGTCATATGTTGCCAAGTTTTCTGACCTACCATATATAATTCATTTGGTCTATTAGTGCTGATAGTAAAGCCATTATTTAATTTAACAGTAAGAACAATTGTTGTATTTCTCCCAAACGTTATGATTCTCGAAAATGTTTAAACATTCTGTCATGTAGCTATAGGTACCTGCCTAGTGCGGTATTGAATGTAATGAAAGTGCTTGGAAAAGATCATGGAAATCTTACAAATTCCTAATAACTTTATGAGCTTTATGACTCTAAAACTCTTAGATTGGTGTTCAGTAGCAAATTCACTTTTTATTTGTCGAATCAGTGGAATGACTTGGAAGTGTCTTGTATATTCGAATCCTATAGTTTTAGATTATTTGCGTTCTTCAGCTGTCTCTTTGCATTGTCTTTTAATTTGGATCGACTGTCTCAATTGCTATGAATTCAAAATTGGTCTTGCCTCTATGTACTCTCTGCCCTTCTAGACAATTCAGACAGAGGTAGTAAGCAAAGCATTCTGACGTGTGCATTGTTTTTAATTACGTTGTATCAAAATATTAGGACATATTGGGGCATTTAACGAAAGGCTTAAATATTAAATGCATAAGGTTTGACACAAAAACAGGGTACGCCCACCAAATTGACGATAAACCTCTAAGCATGGTAGCCTAACATTGTCTTCCGATCTCGCTGTGTCCAAACAATCTGTATCTATATTTTGATTTATATTATATTAGTACAACTCTCTCCTTGTGCAACCCTTTTCTTATATATTAAATCCACGTAATGCTTAAAACAATTAGATATGGATGTCATTAAAAGTTACCAATGGCTAATTTTTAATAATTTGAAGCTGTTGGCTTTCTAAACTGTTGAGGGATTAACTGCCAATAAATATAAATGCCCAGTTTCAAAGTGGTTTTTGATTAAGTAAGATTATATAATTACAATGAAGCGGTATGCATCAATTAAAATTACCAAAAGAAGCAAAGAATACAATGTTCGGATGGTATACCATTGAGTTTTAGTAAACATCTCCAATATTTTCTCCAATTTTGCAAAGGAGAACCCTAGTATTAATTATTACCAATGCATAATATTTGCATAAGTAAATAAAAATTAGATAACTTTTTGCGGAATGAAAAATTTGCGCAAAGCGTTTTCATATGGAGTACGACAGTAAGTAATATGTCAGAAAAGCAAGAAGATTTTTCTCCTTTTTTTAATGATTTGGAATCATTTGTCATTTAAGTATTTGGCCAAACAACGTCGCGGAATTTGTTGACTAACTTATTATTGAAACACTATATAAGCAATTAACGTTACTCTCTAGGATAACACAATTAAATAAAGTGGGTCCTCATAATTCAGAAGCATGGACCAAACTGAAAACCTCCAGGCTTGTTTTGCCACTTCCAGAGGTATTGTTTGAGAACTTGGAGGACATTTTGATCACGAACCTATTTTACATGCACCAGCTGCCATAAATGAACACAGCGAATCTTTGGCCGGCTCGAACCTTGATACCACAACCTCCCGGTTACCTAATCGACACCTTTGCTGACTGAGTTACAGCGGCTCAGGGCTTGAAGCTGATTGTAAAAGATTCTGTTCTTATTCATGATTCGGAATGAGTTGTTAAATAAACTTGGACTTGAGCTTGCATTAGGGTTAGAGCTATATAGCACAAATTCAAAATTTATGTACCAAGTTCTATTACAATTTATTTATTCCATATTATGGTGTTTTTATATAACAACCTCATGGTGTTCAAGAACTCCAAATTGCTGATTAGGTGGTCAAAGCATTGACAATATCCCGGTTACGTCATCGACGCCTTTGCCAACTTGAGCTACAGCTTCTCAGGGCTTGAAGCTGATTGCAAAAGATTCTGTTCCTATTTCTGTAATGAGTTGTTATATAAACTTGGATTTGCACTTGTATTAGAGTTAGAGATATACAGCGCCAATTCAAAACTTATGTACCAAGTTCTATTATAGTCTATTTATTCCATATTATAGGGTTCTTATGCAGCAACTTCATGGTGTTCAAGCACTCAAATTTGCTAATTACGTGGCCAAAACATCGACAATACCCCGGTTCCGACTGAGTTACAGGGGTTCATTGCTTGAAGCTGATTTCAAAAGATTCTGTTCCTATTGATGTTTTGAGATGAGTCGTTATATAAACTTGGATTTGCACTTGGATTAGGGTTATCGCTTTATAACACCTATTCAAAACTTATGTACCAAGTTCTGT
>CM063499.1:44687090-44692090 GCA_032207245.1 Pardosa pseudoannulata
TCAAATCCAATAATCCCTAATTCATCCAATTCTGATGGGGGGAAAGAGGGCTCGACCCGAATGCCTCCATTTAAATAGCGCCAATGCAAATTCCGCTTCCCTCCCGTCGCCAAATGAATTCCCGATTGCTTTTCCCATTAAACTAAGTTTGGAAGGAAGTTGTACCGCGAAACTAAGGTCGTTCCGTAAATTTGGAAAACGGAATTGAACGTTTCCAGATAAATTGGCCGAGGACTGAGGGAAATGTTTTGAGTGGGGACAACTGTGTTATTAAGGTTACGCTCCGGGAAGTAAGAAATAGAGGAAAAAAATATTTATATATATTTCGTTCTTTTTAAAGTATTTTGACGGAAAATGAAAGTTGGATAAAAAGCAGCATTTGAATATGGCTGCAATGTTAGACATTCATTTCGATAGGTAATCAAAAAGTTGGATTGGGACTTCAGAAAAATACAGATGGTTTGTTATTTGGGGAGATATGCAACCAGTCGATTTGTGTGAATTTTAGTTAGAATTGAAGGCCAGTGAACGAAAATCTTTATTCAGGATTCTAGAAATATACATGTAAATTCATATAGCAGATATGGGTAATTGATCTCATGCACAGTACAAATAGATATATAAATATATGTCAGGTCTAAAAAAGAGGTAGTTGGGAATTATGTAAGTTAAAAATGATTTTAAAAAGAGAACTTTTTATAATAATAAAATAAATGAAAAAGACCCAAGCTCGCGTAAGCTTTCAGGATAATGCGGTCAGGCCGAAGCATTTTTCAGCGATTTGATGAGCTTGCAAACAGATAAGTTGATTTTGAAGCGTGGACATGGAGCGGTCAACACCTTCACGCATAGCTCCGGGTCGATTATTGAAAATGGCGCTTGTTGCTTTCCGTAAGAACGAAAAGTTAATAAAACTTATTATTATCAAGAAGACTGTGTTCCATTAGCCTTAACTCTGCACCACGATTTAACACACACACACACACACACCACACACACACATATATACATATATATATATATATATATATATATATATATATATATATATATATATATATATATATATATATATATATATATATATATATATGATATATATATATATATTATATGTATATATATATATATATATGTATGTATGTATGTATATGTATATATATATATGTATATATATATATATATATATATATATATATATATATATATATATATATATATATATATATATATATATATATATATATATATATATATATATATATATCAGTGGCATGCGGTAGGTATTCATGCAAGGTGTGCAGAGAACATGGATTTTCTAATAAATCTTTAATTATTGAGACATCTGAGTTCTCCATTCTGAAACGGGTTATTCATTATGAATATAAATTTAAAGATTACAATAAATAAAATATTTACCTACGAGTAGTCGAGTTATAACTATAAAAACAGCTAAACTTATAAGAATACTACTAGCACTGAAGCAAAAATCATGTCTTTTGTTATATGGTGTCGTATCGGCGTTGAAAAAGCAACGCTTCGGGCTTCTACGAAAAACTTATATGTTCAGAAAACATAGCACCTCATGGCGTCCGCCGCTGTGGTGCCGACAAACCGAACATCTATTCCACGTGCAGAGGATTTCGCTGCACGTTGGCACAATAGAGCGAACTGTTTCTTGTTCGGTCAGTGGATTAAATTATATTTATTAATTGTTTTTAACATTTGAAAATCATATATTCTGCGAAAAACATCTTGACAATTTTTAAAAACAAAACCAGGGATATGGTGTTACAGATATAACTTATATACTGTCTGTAAAACACAATGAATGGTAAAATTTGGACTGTTCTGTTAAAATTCGTTTCTTTAAAACAAAACAACATTGTTTTTCAGCTAATTATTTTAATAAATATAATACATCACCGAAATTAATTTACCACACTAAATCATTTCACTTTATATTGATGAAATATCTCTTTTATATTTCCACCAAAACAAAACATTAACAGTCTGCAAAATCGTATGGCCAGTTAATCAGTTAAAAACCAAAAGCGCTTCAGCCCGTAAGTCCCCGCTCTAATACAACGCTTAATAAACCGTCCTTCGGATAATTCTGAATGCCAAGTGCAGAAAAAATAGCTGCACTTGCCTCAGTGCCATAGTATGCTGTTCTTCTCCAGTAGCCCATACATATAAAAAAGCGTGATTTTCAATTTAGTGCGCAGTGCGTACACATCAAAACTTCCTATGTTCGTTTGCTTTTGAATGCGCTACGTGGTGCAGCACCTAGTACCGCACGCACTGCGGGAATACAAGCAAGCAAATCAACATAATATTTGAATATATTATAAATAATATTTATTATATACCATATAAAGATAGGTAGACATAGGTGAAGAAAATTATTGTCCCTCATGATTTTGCCAGGGTGTGCAGTGCACACCCTGCACATATGGACCGCACGCCACTGATATATATATATATATATATATATATATATATATATATATATATATATATATATATATATATATATATATATATATATACTTTGTGGCCATAACTATACTGACAGTGCTCAGAGTGCTCTGTCACGATCTATTTGGGAGAATAAAGTCACATTTTGTAGGAAGATTAAACAAGACGAGGGACGAAGGATTCCGCGAAAAAACAAATTAGTTCCCAAAGTGACCGCTAGGGGAATATTTGGCGATGTGTTATAAAAAATAGAGTGTTAACAAATGCAAATTAATACGGAATAAAATTACCTTTTATTATGAACATTATCTGATTTAGTTCAAGTGCAATATGGCAACACTTTTAAAAAAGAGTGATCTGCAATATCACTTACGCTGAGCAGAAGAATTTCATTATTCAAATTTCACGTTACATCCATTGGCACAGGGAAATTGGGTTTTAAAAGGCACGTTAGAAAACGTTTGCACGTTTTGCACGTTTGTTTAAAAGGCAGTTGTTACGTTTCGAATCAATCGGATTGAAAGTATGTGCAATGTCTCCTTCTTTAGTCGAGCGTGCGTTACTGGTTAAACTCTTTTACCTTAACTAGTGCAACACATCAGCCACTCTTCGTGCTTTTAGAGCGCACAAGAACTTGGGTAAAGTTAACGGTCCTGTTTCAGCTAATGGGCTAAAAATAATGGTTGCGATGTTTGAGAAAACAAGTTCTCTGAAGGTTCAGTCAGACAGAGAACGAAAACATGCACCACAGGATAGAATCGAAGCAGTTGCCACGCGATTGTGGACAGAGGATCAGACAATATTGCTGCCACCTCTAGCGCTGGTGGAGTAGCTCTGAATATGGATACGCCTTACAGTATTGTATGGAAAATCTTACGAAAGATTATCAACTTCCATCCGTACAAGATCAACCATGAACAGGAGTTACTGTACCCCGACCAAGATAAGCGATTGACTTTTGCTCTCACCTTTCTTGCCAGAATGGAGGTGGATGATGATTGGCCGTGGAAACTCTTATGGGGAGACGAGGACCACATTTACCTGAATGGAACTGTGAATACCAAGAACTGACGAATTTGGGTTCACAAATCACCACATGCAGTCACAGCAATTCCCTTACATTCACCAAAGGTAACTGTTTGGTGTGGATTCACAGCTGAATTTATCGTAGGTCTATTCTTCTATGAGAACATTCCCCCTACAGGACCCCTACTACCTGTTCTGTTACCGGAGAGAAATATCGCCACATGTTGAACAGCTTTGTCATTCCGGCACTTCAGCAAAGACAATGTCTGGGGGAAATCATTTTCATGCAAGATGGAGCCACTCCACACGTTGCTGTACCAGTGCAACACCTGCTACGAGAGAAATTTACAACAGAAAGTGTCAGTAGTCGCTACTTTCGAGCTGCATGTGCACCTCGGTAGCCTGTTTTAACCCCGTTCGACTTCTGGTTATGGGGTTACCTTAAGTCCAAGGTCTATCAAGGAGTGGTCCTGGACCTGGCTACGTTGAAGGATAACATATCACGGACTGTACAGGAGATTCCTGCAAACATGTTACTTTCTGCTGTTGTGCATACTGTGCACAGAATGCAATATGTGGTTCCCAACAACGGCAGCCACATTGAACCTCATTTGAATGCAAAATAAAAGGTAATTTCCGTATTGATCTGCATTTTTAACAGTATTTTCTATTACACAGCTCCCAATATTCCCCTAGCGGTGACTTTTGGAACTAATTTGTATTTTTGCGTCCCCGTCTTGTTTAATATTCCTACAAAATGTGGCGTCATTCTCGCAAATAGATCGCGATACAGAACACTGTGAGCACTGTCAGTTTAATTATGGCCACCCGGTATATATACAACTAAGCATTTAGAGTGGAAATGAAAAATTATGTAAGCTTATATTTAGTTTAAAGAAATGAAATATAACATTTCAATTTGCAATTATAATTTTTTCAGTGACCGTCATTATTTTTTCTTTACAAACTGTACTAAACATTTTCATAAATTTGGGGTGATATATCAGAGGCTTTTTTTTTTAATATTTTCCATTATTTTGCCTTCGAATGAATAAATGTGTTTTTATTTATTTCTCATTTCATGTTTATTTCAAAAACTTTACGTTTGTAAATAATCTAGAAAGTAAAAAGAATGCCTTTAAAATCTGTTTTGTAATTTAATATTTTAATTGTTATATAAAAGTCATTATTGTATTAGCTTGTAGTTATAAATCGTGAAGGAAAAAGGCACGAAAGTATTTTAATCGGGTTCTACTTTCAGCCATTCACATACTGAATGTATTTCTTAAACTTAATAACCTATATAATAACAGCCTAAGTTATCTGTCCGTTTGTCCTCAAATTTATGAAGACGTTGGGCCTGGAAGGATAGAGGCAGCCATACTGAATCCTTGATCAGTTAGGGTTAGCAAAATTCAAAAGGAGTAAAGTTTATCTTCTCTTACGCTATCGATCCGATTCTAAAACAGCCAAACGATGGCAGATTGGTTAGG
>CM063499.1:44699590-44704590 GCA_032207245.1 Pardosa pseudoannulata
AATATTATTTCATATTTTGACAGCTTACACAGCTGTATAAGTGTGAATTTATGTGAATGTAATTTTAACTAATATTTAGTAATAAAACACATTAAAAATGTAAATAAATTGAATTTACATTAAAGTATTTAAAGCTATTTTGACAATATTATTTCATATTTTGACAGCTTATACAGATATATAAGTATAAATTTATGTGAATGTAATTTTAACTAATATTTAGCAATAAAACAAATTAAAAATGTAAATAAACTGAATTTACATTAAAGTATTTAAAGCTATTTTGACAATATTATTTCATATTTTGACAGCTTATACAGCTGTATAAGTATGAATGCTTTATTTATTCATTATTTTGTATTTACTAATTTATCTTTCACAGTAAATCAATTTAATTTATAACTTTAAGCAATTAAATTTTGCTTTAAAAGTAATTAAAAGTTTTTAAAGAACATTTATTATTTTACATTTATTGGTTTATATTTTGCAGTATTTACACTTTCAACCAATTAAGTTAATATTAAAGCTATTAAACCAGATTTTTATCGGTATAGAGCTGTTAACTTTCTAATGAAATTCTGTTTCATGCAATTACAATTTTAATGACTAATTAATATTTAGTAATAAACAAATTTAAGATGTAGATAGATTAAATTTACATCAAAACAATTAAATCAATTTTTCTTAGTGGTTTCAGATTTATACAGCTGTATAAATCTGAATTACGTTTGACTTATTTATTATTCTATGTTTACTAACTTATATTTCTCAGTAAATCAGTTTAATTTAACATGTAAGCCTCCGTCTAGGAGAGAAAAATTTCATTGCTGATGGATATCAGAATATAATTGCTTTGTCATAAACTTTTGTCTTAAAGAGTTAAAACTGTTTTTTCTCTGTGTATACAGCCGTGTAAGTGTGAATTATGTTCCATTTATTTGCTATTTTATACTTACCCATTTATATTTCACAGTAAATCTGATTAGTTTAACTGGTAAATCTTCGTCTAGGAGAAAAAGTTTTCTTTGTTTATGGATATCAGAATATAATTAGTTTGTCATAAACTTTTACTTAAACAATTGCATATATTTTTTATTTATTTGTTAATTTTTTTACTTCCTAATAAACTTTTATCTTAAGAAGTTAAATATATTTCTGTAATGCTATACAGCCGGTATAAGGGGAAATTACATTTTATTTACTTTTTATTTTGTATTTACTAATTTATATTTGACAGTAAATTAGTTTAATTTCTCAGGTAAACTTATGTCTAGGAAAAATTTTTTTTTTTGCTTATGGATATCAGAATATAATTGCTTTGTCGTAAAATTTACTTAAACAGTCACATTTTTTTTACTTTGTCATAAACTTTTACTTAAACAATTGAATATATTTTTATTTATTTTTAATTTATTTATTAATTTTTTTACTTTATAATAAACTTTTACCTTAAGCAGTTAAATACATCGTTGTAATTCTATACAGCCGTATAAGGGGAAATTATGTTTTATTTATTACTTTGTATTTACTAATTTATATTTCACAGTAAATCAGCTTAATTTAACGGGTAAACTACCGTCTAAGAGAGAAAATTATCCTTGCTTATGGATATCAGAATATAATTGCTTCGTCATAAAATTTACTTAAACAGTTACATCTATTTTTTTTATTTATTTATTAATTTTTTTACTTTGTAATAAACTTTTACATTAAACAGTTAACTATATTTCTGTGATGCTATACTGCCGCTTAAGCAGAATTTTTTTTATTTATTTATCATTTTGTATCTACTAATTTATATTTCCCAGTAAATTAGTTTAATTTATCGGATAAATTCCAATCTAGAAGAGAAAGTTTTCCTTGCTTATGGATATCAGAATATAATTGCTTTGGCGTAAAATTTACTGAAACAGTCACATCTATTTTTTTTTTTTTTTTTTTTTACTTTATCAAAAAAATTTTACTTAAACAATTGCATATATTTTTACTTATTATTTATTTATTTATTTTTTACTTTGTAATAAACTTTTACTTTAAGCAATTAAATATATTTCTGTAATGCTGTAGGCAGAAATTATTTTTTATTTATTTATTATTTTGTATTTACTAATTTATATTTTACAGTAAATCAGTTTAATTTATCGGATAAACTCCCGTCTAGGAATGAAAATGTCCTTGCTTATGGATATCAGAATATAATTGCTTTGTCATAAAATTTACTGAAACAGTCACATCTATTTTTTTTCCTTTGTCACAAACTTTTACTTAAACAATTGCCTATATTTTTACTTATTTTTCATTTATTTATTAATTTTGTTTACTTTTTAATAAACTTTTGCCTTAAGCAGTTAACTATATTTCTGTAATGCCATACAACCGAATAAGCAGAAAGTGTTTTTTATTTATTTATCATTTTATATTTCACATCAAATCAGTTTAATTTATCAGGTAAACTCCAATCTAGGAGAGAAAATTTTCCTTGCGTATACATAGCAGAATATAATTGCTTTGTCATAAAATTTACTTAAACAGTTACATCTTTTTTTTTTTTTTTTTTTTTTTTTTTTACTCTGTCATAAACTTTTACTTAAACAATTGCAGTTATTTATTTATTTATGTATTTATTTATCTTTTACTTTGTAATAAACTTTTACCTTAAGCATTTAAATATATTTTTATAATTCTATACAGCTGTATAGGTGGAAATTATATTTTATTTATTTATTATTTCGTATTTACTAATTTATATTTTACAGTAAATCAGTTTAATTTATCAGGTAAACTCCCGTTTAGGAGAGAAAATTTTCCTTGTTTATGGATATCAGAGTATAATTGCTTTGTCATATAATTTACTTAAACAGTTACATCTATTGTTTTTTACTTTGTTATAAACTTTTACTTAAACAATTGAATATATTTATTTATTTATTTATTTTTAATATTGTAATAAACTTTTACCTTAAGCAGTTAACTATATTTATGTAATGCTGTACATCTGCATAAGCAGAAATTATTTATTATTTATTTATCATTTTGTATTTACTAATTTATATTTCACAATAAATCAGTTTAATTTATCAGGTAAACTACAGTCTAGGAGAGAAAATTTCCTTGCATATGGATATCAGAATATAATTGCTTTGTCATAAAATTTACTGAAACAGTCACATTTTTTTTTTTTTTTTTTTTTTTTTTTTTTTTTTTTACTTAGTCATAAACTTTTACTTAAACAATTGCATGTCTTTTCTTATTTGTTATTTATTTATTAATTTTTTACTTTGTAATAAACTTTTACCTTACGCAGTTAAACATATTTTTATAATTCTATACAGCCGTGTAAGGGGAAATTAGGTTTTATTTATTTGTTATTTCTTATTTACTAATTTATATTTCACAGTAAATCAGTTTAATTTATCAGGTAAACTGCCGTCTAGCAGAGAAAATTTCCCTTGCTTATGGATATCAGAATATAATTGCTTTATCATAAAATTTACTTAAACAGCTACATCTATTTCTTTTTGCTTTGTTATAAACTTTTACTTAGACAATTGCATATATTTATTTATTTATTTATTTTTTACTTTGTAATAAACTTTTACCTTAAGCAATTATATTTTTATAATTCTATACAGCCGTATATGGGGAAATTATGTTTTATTTATTTATTATTTTGTATTTACTAATTTATATTTCACTGTAAATCAGTTTATTTTATCAGGTAAGCTCCCGTCTAGGAGAGAAAAATTCCTTGCTTATAGATATCAGAATATAATTGCTTTATTATAAAATTTACTTAAACAGTCACTTTTTTTTTTTTTTTTTTTTTTTTTTTTTTTTTTTTGCTTTGTCATAAACTTTTACTTAAATAATTTCATATTATTTATTTATTTTTTAATCATTTATTAATTTTTTTATTTTGTAATAAACTTTTTCCTTAAGCAGTTAACTATATTTCTGTAATGCTATACAGCCGAATAAGCAGAAATTATTTTTTATTTATTTATAATTTTATATTTACTAATTTATATTTCACAGTAAATCAGTTTAATTTAACAGGTAAACTCCCGTCTAGGAGAGAAAAAGTTCTTTGCTTATGGATATCATAAAATTGCTTTATATAATTGCTTTGTCATAATTTGAATATTATTGCTTTGTCATAAAATTTACTTAAATAGTTGCATCTATTATTTTATTTACTTTGTCATAAACTTTTATTTTAGCAGTTAGATATATTTTCGTAACAGTACACAGCAGTGTAAGTATAAATTATATTTTATTTATTTATTAACTTATATTTATAAATCAGTTTCATTTAACACGTAAAGCCCAGTATAAGAGAGAAAAATTTATTCGCTTATGGTTATCATAATAGAATTGCTTTGTCATAAAATTTACTTAAACAGTTACATCTACTTTTTTTTTATTTTGTCATAAACTTTTATTTTAGCAGTTAGATATATTTTTCGTAATAGTACACAGCAGTGTAAGTATAAATTATGTTCTATTTATTTATTATTTTTATTTACATATATTTCACAGTAAATCAGTTTTATTTAACAAGCCCAGTATAGGAAAGAAATATTTCCTTGCTTATATTAGAATATAATTGCTTTGTTATAAAATTAACTTTTATACAGTTACATCTATTTTTTTTAACTTTGTCATTAACTTGTATCGCAAGCAGTTAAATATATTTTTTAACAGTACACAGCTGTATAAGTATGAATTATGTTTTATTTATTTATTATTTTTTATTTACTGACTTATATTTTACAGTTAATCAGTTCTATTTAACAAACGCAGTATAGGAAAGAAAAATTTCCTTGATTATATCAGAACATAATTGCTTTGTTATAAAATTAACTTTTATACAGTTGCATATATTTTTTTAACAATGTCAATAACTGCTATAGTAAGCAGTTAAATATAATTTTCGTAATATTACACAGTTGTATAAGTATGAATTATGTTTTATTTATTTATTATTTTTTATTTACTAA
>CM063499.1:44712090-44717090 GCA_032207245.1 Pardosa pseudoannulata
ATTCTTCACGTTTGCCCATTATTTTAAATTTATATACATAAATTTTTATGAATTCTGGAAGCGTATAAATAACCTATACTTAAAAGAAATTCATATCTGTACACCACATATCATATAAAGATAAATGCATTTTACATAACGAATTTTGATAAAATGGAATTGTAATTTACCGATATTATTAATATCATTGATTTCTACCAATATTTGACTCAAAATCACAAATATCATCCTGTCTTCATAACTCTCCTGCATCAAAATTCTTCACATCTCCCCATTTTTTACTTTACGTACATAAATTTTGTATGAGGTCCAGAAGAGTACAAATTACTCATACTTTAAAACGAATTCATATGTATGAATTCACATTCTATTTACTAGATAAATGCGTTTTTCATAACAAATTGTGATCAAATGGTATTGTAATCTACCGATATTATTGATATCGCCGATTCCTTCCGATATTTGACTCAAATTCACAAACGTCTTTTTGACTTCATAACTATCTCACTGCATCAAAATTCTTCACGTCTCCCCATTTTTTACTTTACGTACACAAATTTTTATGGGTTTCAGAAGCGTATAAATTACCTATACTTTAAAACGAATTCATATACATAAATTCCCATTCTATTTACTAGATAAATGCGTTTGACATAACAAATTTTGATCAAATGAAATTGTAATCTACCGATATTATTAATATCGTTGATCTCTACTGATATTTAACTCAAAATCAAATATCTTTTTGTCTTTATAAATATTTTACTACATCAAAATTCTTCACGTCTCCCCATTTTTTACTTTACGTACACAAATTTTTATGGGTTTCAGAAGCGTATAAATTACCTATACTTTAAAACGAATTCATATACATAAATTCCCATTCTATTTACTAGATAAATGCGTTTGACATAACAAATTTGGATCAAATGAAATTGAAATCTACCGATATTATTAATATCGTTGATTTCTTCCGATATTTGACTCAAAGTCCCAAATATCTTTCTGCCTTCATAACTATCTAACTCCATTAAAATTCTCCAAGTCTCTCCAATTTTTCCTTTAAGTACATAAATTTGTTCGGGTTTCAGAAGCGTACAAATTACCTACACTTCAAAAAGAATTCATATATATAAATTCACATTCTCTTTACTAGATAAATGCATTTGACATAACAAATTTTAAGCAAATGGAATTGCAATCTATCGATATTATTAATAGCGTTGATTTCTTCTGATATTTGACTCAAAATCACAAATATCATTCTGTCTCACAACTATCTCACTAAATCAAAATTCTTCCCGTATCCCCATTTTTTACTTTATGTACATAAATTTTGTATGTGTTCCAGAAGCGTACAAATTACCTATACTTTAAAACAAATTGATATATGTAAATAAGATATCATATACAAGATAATAGCATTTTACATAATGAATTTTGATCAAATGGAATCGTAATCTACGGATATTATTGATATAGCTGATTTTTTATGCTATTTCACTCAAAACCACAAATATCTTTCTGTCTTCATAATTATTTCACTCGATCAAAATTTTTCACGTCTCCCTATTTTTTACTTTACGTACATAAATTTGTATGAGTTTCAGAAGCATAGAAATTACCTATACTTTAAAACGAATTCTTATGCATACATTCACATTTTATTTACTAGATAAATGCTTTTTGCTTAACAAATTTTTGATCAATGGAATTTTAATCTACCGATATTATTGATATCACTGATTTCTTCCAATATTTGACATAAAATCACAAATATCTTTCTGTCTACATAACTATTTCACTTTATTAAAATTCTTCTCGTTTGCCTAATATTTTAAATTTATGTACATACATTTTCTATGGGTTTGAAAAGCGTGCACATTACCTATACTTTAAAATTAATTCATATCTACACATCACATATCATATACAAGATAAATGCGTTATGTAAAATAACGAATTTACATAAAATGAAATTGTAATCTACCGATATTGTTAATATCGTTGATTTCTACAGATATTTGACTCAAAATCACAAATGTATTTCTGTCTTCTTAACTATTTAACTCGATTTAAATTCTTCACGTCTGCCCATTATTTTAAATTTATTTACATACAATTTTATAGGTCCCATTACTTATACTTTAAAACAAATTCATATCTGTTCATATGATATACAAGATTAATGAGATAAATAGTATCATTTACAAGATAAATACATAACGAGTTTTGATCAAATGAAATAGTAATCTACCGACATTATCTTTGACTTCTACAGATATTTGACTCAATCAAAAATATATTTCTCTCTTCTTAACTATTTAACTCGATTTAAATTCACGTCTGCCCATTATTTTAAATTTATTTACCTAAATTTTGTATGGGTTCCAAAAACGTATATATTACTTATAATTTTAAAGAATTCACACCTCTACGTTATATGTCATATGCAATAAAAATGCGATAAATAATATCATATAAGATATCATATTCAAGATAAATACATAACGAATTTTGATCAAAGGAAATAGTAATCTACCGATATTATCGTTGATTTCTACCGATATTTGACTCAATCAAAAATATATTTCTCTGTTCTTAACTATTTAACTCGATTCAAATTCTTCAAGTCTGCGCATTATTTTCAATTTATTTAAATAAATTTTGTATAGGTTCCAAAAGCGTATACATTATTTATACTTTAAAACAAATTCATATCTGTACATAACATATCATATACAAGATAAATGCGTTTTACATAACGAATTTTGATCAAATGAAATTGTAATCTACCGATATTATCGTTGATTTCTACCGATATTTGACTCAATATGAAATATCTTTCTATCGTCATAACTATTTCACTCGATCAAAAATCTTAGCGTTTTCTCATTTTTTACTTTATATACATAAATTTTGAAAGGTTTCAGGAGTGTACAAATTACCTACATTTTAAAACTAACTCATATCTGTACATCACATTTCATATTCTAGATAAATGCGTTTTACATTACGAATTTAGATCAAATGAAATTGTAATCTACCAATATTAATATCGTTGACTACCGATATTTGACTCAAAATAATAAATCTCTTCATGTCTTCATAACTGTTTCATACGATGGAAATTCTTCACGTCTCTTCAATTTTTTACTTTATTTGCAGGAGTTCTGTAAGGGTTCTAGAAGTGTACAGATTACTTATACTTTAAAACAAAAGAGATTGTAATCTACCGATATTAAGACTGTTGACTACTTATATTTGACCCAAAATAATAAATTTCTTTATATCTTCATAAACTATTTCATACGATCGAAATTCTTCATGTCTTCGGCTTTTTTACTTTATTTGAATGAGTTTTGTAAGGGTTCCAGAAGTGTAGAGATAATTTCAAATGAATGAGATTGTAATGTACCGATATTATTACAGCTGACTACTGATATTTGACCCAAAATAATAAATCTCCTTATGTCTTCATAACTGTTTCATACGATGGAAATTCTTCACGTCTTTCCAAATTTTACTTTATTTGCAGGAGTTTTGTAAGGTGTACAAATTACTTATATTTTAAAACGAATGAGATTGTAATCTACCGATATTTGACTCAAAATAATAAATCTCTTTGTCTTCATAACTATTTCCTACGATCGAAATTCCTCCCGTCTCTCCATTTTTTACTTTATTTGCAGGAGTTTTGTAAGGGTTCTAGTAACGTACAAATTAATTATACTTTAAAACAAATGAGATTGTAATCTACCGATATTATTACTGTTGACTATCTATATTTGATTTAAAATAATAAATTTTTTTATGTCTCCATAACTGTTTCATAAGATAGAAATTATCTCCGTGTTCCCATTTTTTACTTTATTTGCATGAGTTTTGTAAGTTTCCAGAAGTGAACAAATTACTTATACTTTAAAATGAATGAGATTGTAATCTACCGATATTACTACCGCTGACTACTGATAAATAATAAATCTCTTTATGTCTTCATAACTATTTCATACGACCGAAATTCTTCACGTCTCCCCATTTTTTACTTTATATGCATGACTTTTGTAAGGGTTCCAGAAGTGTACAAATTACTTATACTTTAAAACAATTGAGTTTATAATCTGCCGATATTTACACCGTTTACTTTTATCGGTATTTGACACAGAACTTTTTGTCTTCACTGCAATCTCACTCGTTAAATATTCTTCACGTCTCCCCAATCTTTACGTGCATAAATGATGCTTTATAGTTATGTCAGGCTGTAAACGCCAGGTGGAAGTATTGACTAAATGATGCTATAAGAGAATCATTTGTCAGTAATAAGATGTAACATTTTATTACTGGATGCTTGCCCTTAATTGTGGTCAATTTCTAAGCAGCTGCCAATATTCGAATCACTTTTTGACAAGCTATTTATATACTCTTTAAAGGGTTATATGAAGTTATCGGGATGAAACGTAATACACTTTTGTGCAAAGTTATAAACGGAATTATGTTGAAACTGGACTTATAGTTGGTGAATTGTCACTGAAAATATAATATTTCTATGTGTCAGAGTTACGAAATGAATCTAAGAATAAAAAAGAAGTTTAATGTCCATCGTCTTATGAGTAATATAATTATTAAACAACATAAAGTATAATTATTAAGAGAAATAACTTTAAATTAATTTCAAATTAAATTCTTTTGTATTTTATGAATATTTGGAGAATCCAGATACATTTCTGTCATATTACTTTGAAATTCATAAACTTTACCTATACAATATATACATATATATACATATATGTTTACATACATACCGACATATATGTATGTTTATTTATTTACATATATATACACACACATATATATATATATATACATACATATATATATACATATAAATATATATATACATACATACATATATATATATAAATATATATATATATATATATATATATATATATATATATATATATATATATATATATATATATATATATATAAATGTTTAA
>CM063499.1:44724590-44742090 GCA_032207245.1 Pardosa pseudoannulata
ATTAAATATATAATAAAATAACTATCATTACTTTTTTCACAAATGTCGTATTAGTCTTATTACATATCAAAATAACACTTCTGAACCTGTGGTTTATTTGTTGAAAAATAGTCTAGCGTTGATAAACATACCTCACGAAATCTCGGATCCTTTTTGAACAGAACTTACGAATAGGGAGCAGCAGATAAACATAATTTTATTGGTTTCTATAGCTCAGATTCTATTCATTCAGCTTAAGTGAAGAAAGATACATACTCATTATCTAACTGATTCAGATTAGAACTTTATGTATTTAATAAATTCAAACTAGCCTTACTTTATGGCTAAAAACGTGTTAGACAGAAAATTATATCCTTAACGTTGGGAATATATAACTTGTATTTAATGAAAAGTAGCTTACCAACAACCATAATTGTCTCTACATTTAGAATTTTACTTATTTATTTTTATTTTATTTTATTTTTACTTTTATTTTGCTGAGAGTATGAACAGCAACAGACATTATAAAATTATCGATTTTCAAAGTTCCAATATCTCGATTTTTATTCAGAGTAAACTTAAGAAAACTATCCACATAAACTAACTTAATTAAATATGAATTATAATTAAATATATAATATTATGGCTAAAGATGTGTTAGACATAAAATTTCATGCTTAACATTCGGAATATATAACTTGTATTTAATGAAAAATATCTTACCGACAACAATAATTATCTCTATATTTATAATTTATTTATTTATTTTTATTTTATCTTTATTTATATTTTTTGCTTAATTAAAGAATGAACACAACAGGCAAACATGAATTTATCGATTTTCAGTTTGGATATCTCGATTTATTTTCAGCGTAAATTTAAGAAAAATATCATCATAAAATAGTTTAAATAAATATATAATAAACTAAAACTAGCATTACTTTGCTGGCAAATGCCGTATAAGTCTTATTACATATTAAAATAGCACAGTTGAACCTCTTATTTATTTATTGAAAATAGTACAGCGTTGATAAACATATCTCACAAAATTCCGTATCCTTTTGGAATAGAACTTTCGAATAGGGAGCTTTAGATAAATAGAATTTTATATAATTTTATAGCTCAGGATATATTTATTCAGCATAAAGTAAAAAAAATATTCACATTAACTAATTTAGTTAAATAAGAATTGTAATTAAATATATAATAAAATAAAACTATTATTATTTTGTTGGCAAATGTCATATTTGTCTTATTACATTCCAAAATAACTCTGTTGAACCTCTGATTTATTTACTGAAAAATAGTACAGTGTTGGTAAACATACCGCACGAAATTTCGGATACTTTTTAAACAGAACTTACTAATAGGGAGCTGCAGATAAATATAACTTTATTGATTTCTATAGCTCAGGATATATTTATTTAGCGTAAAGTGAAGAAAAATATCCAGATACACTTGCTTAGTTAAATAACAATTGTAATTAAATATATAATAAACTAAAACTCTCATTACTTTGTTGACAAATATCGTATTAGTCTTATTACATACCAAAGTAATACTGTTGAACCTCTGGTTTATTTATTGAAAAATAGTACAGCGTTAATAAATATATCTCACAAAATTTCTCACAAAAACTAACAGAACTTACGAATAGGGAGCAGTAGATAAATATAACTTTATTGATTTCTATAGCTCAGAACATATTTGTTCAGCGTAAAGTAAAGAAAATATCCAGATACACTATCTTAGTTGAATAACAATTGTAATTAAATATAAAATAAATTAAATCAGCATTACTTTGTTTGCAAATGTCGTATTAGTTTTATTATTTACCAAATAACCCTATTAAACCTCTGGTTTATTTATTGAAAATAGTACAGTGTTGATAAACATATCTCAAGAAATTTCTGATCCTTTTTGAACAGAACTTTTGAATAGGGAGCAGCAGATAAATATAATTTTATTGATTTCTATAGCTCAGAATCTATTCCTTCAGCTTCAAGAGAAGAAAGACATGTGCTCATTATCTAACTGATTCAGATGATAACTGATTCTTTATGTATTTAATAAATTTAAACGAGCCTTACAGCCTTACTTTATGGATAAAGACATGTTACACACAAAATTTCATACATAATATTGGGAATACATAACTTGTATTTAATGAAAAATATCTTACCGACAACAATAATTATCTCTATATTTATAATTTATTTATTTATTTTTATTTTATCTTTATTTATATTTTTTTAAAGAATGATCACAACAGGCAAACATGAATTTATCGATTTTCAGTTTGACTATCTCGATTTATTTTCAGCGTAAATTTAAGAAAAATATCATCATAAAATAGTTTAATTAAATATATAATAAACTAAAACTATCATTACTTTGTTGACAAATGCCGTATCAGTCTTATTAAAATAGCACTGTTGAACCTCTGGTTTATTTATTGAAAATAGTACAGCGTTGATAAACATATCTCACGATATTTCTGATCCTTTTTGATCAGAGCTTACGAATAGAGAGCGGCAGATAAACAGAATTTTATTGATTTCTGTAGCTCAGGATATAGTTATTCAGCGTAAAGTAAAGAAAAATATCGAAATAAACTAGCTTAGTTAAGTAACAATTGTAATTAAATATATAATAAAATAACTAGCATTACTGTTTTGGAAAATGTCGTATTAGTTTTATTACATATAAAAATAATACTTTTGAACCTCTAGTCTATTTTTTGAAAAATAGTACAGCGTTAATTAGCTCAGGATATATTTATTCAGCGTAAAGTGAAGAAAAATATTCACATAAACTAATTTACTTAAATAAGGATTGTAATTAAATATATAATAAACTAAAACTATCATTACTTTGTTGGCAAATGTCGTATTTGTCTTATTACATACCAAAATAACTCTGTTGAACCTCTGATTTATTTACTGAAAAATAGTACAGTGTTGGTAATCATACCGCACGAAATTTCGAATACTTTTTAAACAGAACTTACTAATAGGGAACAGTAGATATATAGAATTTTATGGATTTATATAGCCCAGGATATATTTATTCAGCGTAAAGTGAAGAAAAATATCCAGATACACTAGCTTAGTTAAATAAGAATTGTAATTAAATATATAATAAAAAAACTATCATTACTTTTTTGGCAAATGTCGTATTAGTCTTATTACATATCAAAATAACACTGCTGAACCTCTGCTTTATTTGTTGAAAAATAGTATAGCATTGATAAACATACCTCACGAAATTTCTGATACTTTTTGAACAGATTTTAAGAATAAGGAGCAGTAGACAAATAGAATTTATTGATTTCTATAGCTCAGGATATATTTATTCAGCGTAAAGTAAAGAAAATATCCAGATACATTAGCTTAGTTTAATAATAATTGCAATTGAATATATAATAAACTAAAATCAGCATTACTTTGTTGGCAAATGTATTAGTTTTATTATTTACCAAATAACCCTGTTGAACCTCTGGTTTATTTATTGAAAATAGTACAGCGTTGATAAACGTATCACACGAAATTTCTGATCCTTTTTGAACAGATTTTAAGAATAGGGAGCAGTAGATAAATAGAATTCTATTGATTTCTATAGCTCAGGATATATTCATTCAGCGCAAAGTGAAGAAAAATATTGAGATACACTAGCTTAGTAATTAAATATATAATAGACTAAAACTAGCATTAATTTGTTGGTAAATGTTGTATTAGTCTTATGACATACTATAGTAACACTGTTGAACCTCTGGTTTATTTATTGAAAAATAGTGCAGTGTTGTTAAACATATTTCACGAAATTTAGGCTCCTTTTTGAACAGAACTTACGAATAGGGAGCGGCAGATAAAAAGAATTTTATTGATTTCTATAGCTCAGGATATATTTTTTCAGAGTAAAGTGAAGAAAAATATATGTATTATCTAATTGATTCATATAAGAACTTTATGCATTTAATAAATTCGGACTACTATTGCTTTATCGGATAAAGAGTTGTTAGATTTACAATTCGAGCGTATCATTTTTGAATCTATAATTTTTCTTTGACTGTATTTAATAAAAAAGAGCTTACTGTCAAGAAACTTAATATGTGCGTTTAGAGACATTTTTAACTGCTTTTTTTTTGTGAAGCAAAGAATGAATTGAAACAAAATTCCTTATTTTCAAAGTCTGAATACCTCGAATTTTACTCAGCTTAAATCAAACAAAAATATCCACATTAACTAGCTTATTAAGAATTATAATTAAATATATAATAATCTAAAACTATCCTTAATTTTGTTGGCGAAAATCGTGTTAGTCTTATGACATATTAAAATAACATTGATGAATCTTTGATATCTGACTTACTTATGAAAAAGAGTTTATTGAACATAAATAAATTAAATATCATATATGTGCTTCATATCACAGGAAAATACCTTGTCATCCTTAAAACCTTCGAAATCCACCCCTTCCCCCTTTTCGAGCGTTTAATGCCATTATTTCAACCCCTCTTTTCGCCGGTTAAGAGCAGGCGATTAAATTTACCACTTTATCCCATATAAAGGTAAAATTAACATTTTTTTCTATCATTATGACGTCATTCCTTTATCCATCTCATTTAATTATTTGTTATTTTAAATTATTTAAATATCGCCTGCATTATTTTCGTACGTTTTGTCACTCAACTTGGACATGACGTCAATAATTTTATTTTATATTTGGTTTAAATAAGAGATTAGGTACATATGTGATAATTTTAAGGTTAATCAACGATTATGTTTTGTTGCAATAAAAATTTTATCACCGGTATTAGCAGCCGAACGACGGCCGATTGGTTAGGGTGCTGGCCTTCGGAACCGGAGTTCGTGGGTTCGAATCCCACTGAGGCATGGATGTTCGTAGCCGTTCGGAATCGGCGTTAAACTGTAGGTCCCGGTCTCATTAGCCCTCGTGTTGCAAAAAGTAGACCGTAGCACTCCAAACCAAACCAAACCAAACCGGTATTAACAACAAATTCTATCTATCTCCAGGGTGTAACGGAAATGATAGTTTCATTGCTGTACTTCCATTAATTACTCTTATGAAAAATTGGGAAGATCTTAACGATAATTTAATGTAGATAAGAAAGCTTTGAGTTATCTTTCTAAATTAATTCAATGTGATTCTAAACTGCATTCGTTCCCAGTATTGGGAGACTTTAGAGGAGCATGAAGATAAGCAAATTATTGAGAGTGAATCAGACAATTCTCAGCTAAAAAACTAACCATTTTTTTATCTGCCTATTTGGGTATTTTACTGTTCTTGAAAATTAAAAATTTTAAGGATCCCGTCATATGACGGGCTATATGCTAGTTTCCTCACTGAACTTAGATATTACGTAAATAATTTTATTTTGTATTTAGCTTAAATAATAGATATGGTACATAGGTGATAATTTTAAATTTAATCATCGATTATTTTTGTTACAAGATAATTCTCAGCCAAATAACAAACAATTTTTTTTGACCTGGTTATTTGGATACTTTACTGCTCTGGAAAATTAAAAATTTTACAAATCCCATCATATGACGGGCTATATACTAGTTTTATCTCTGAACTTAGACATTACGTAAATAATTTTATTTTGTATTAAGCTTAAATAATATATATGGTACATAGGTGATAATTTTAAATTTAACCATCGGTTATTTTTTGTTTCAAGATAATTCTCGGTCAAAAGACAAACCATTTTTTACTTGCCTATTTGGGTACTTTACTATTCTGGAAAATTGAAAATTTTACAAATTCCGTCATATGATGGGCTACATGCTAGTTTTATCATTGAACTTAGACATTACGTAAATAATTTTTTTTTCATATTTGGTTTAAATAAGATATTAGATACATATGCCATAATTTTAAATTTAATCATCGATTATTTTTTGTTACAAGATAATTCTCAGCCAAAAATACAAACCATATTTTTATCTGTCTATTTGGGTACTTTACAGTTCTGGAAAATTAAAAATTTTACAAATCCCGTCATATGACGGGCTATATGCTATTTTTATCACTGAACTTAGACATTACGTAAATAATTTTCTTTTATATTTGACATAAATAATAGATTAGGTACGTATGTGATAATTTTAAATTTAGTGATAGATTACATTTTGTTGCAAGGTAATTCTCAGTAAAAAAACAAACAATTTTTTACCTGCCTATTTCGGTACTTTACAGTTCTGGAAAATTGAAAATTTTACGGATCCCGTCATATGACGGGCTATATGCTAGTTTTATCACTGAACGTAGACATTACGTAAATAATTTTCTTTTATATTTTGCTTAAATAATAGATTAGGTACATATATGATAATTTTAAATTTAATCATCGATTATTTTTTGTTGCAAGATAATTCTCAGCCAAATAACAAATAATTTTTACCTTCCTATTTGGGTACTTTACTGTTCTGGAAAATTAAAAATTTTACGGATCCCTTCATATGACGAGCTATATGCTAGTTTTATCACTGAACTTAGACGTTACGTAAATAATTTTCTTTTATATTTGGCTTAAATAATAGATTATGTACATATGTGATAACTTTAATATTAGGGATCGATTATTTTTTGTTACAAGGTAATTCTCAGCCAAAAAAACAAACCATTTTTTTACCTACCTCAGAGGGTTCCGTACAATTCTTGAAAATTAAAAATTTTACAGATCCCGTCATATGACGGGCTATATGCTATTATAAATATAGAAATGAATGAGACTGAATATAAATCTATAGCTATCTATTAAATATCCTAGCTGACCAATTTGCAAAAAGGTGTACTCGTGACTGAATGTTCAAATCTTTTGACAGCAATTTCAAAGTTGGTTTTCATTTCATAAAAGTATTTTAACTTCACGCACGTGATGTATATGAAAAGCATTTGGTAAAGGGCAGAGCTCTGGTTAACATGTTTAAAAAGTCATTAGTTTCATAAATATTTTATTAAGGATGTCAATTCATTTCAAGCTGGAAAAAATCGAGAGAAATACTCTGACATGCTAAGCACGTTATATTTTGACAGTTAACAATCGATGTGAACACCACGCTATCTC
Organism: Pardosa pseudoannulata; assembly: GCA_032207245.1. Taxonomy (NCBI): domain Eukaryota; kingdom Metazoa; phylum Arthropoda; class Arachnida; order Araneae; family Lycosidae; genus Pardosa; species Pardosa pseudoannulata. The sequence continues at coordinate 44,731,666 of CM063499.1, forward strand.
TGGACATGTGATTATAAAGTAAAATGAGATTTAAATACATATTATAATCTTCCAATTTTACACTGCGAAATAAAATGCTAGTGATTCATATTCATTCTTTTTGTAATTTTATGTAAAATGAAAGTTATATTATTAAAACACACCATATTACTTGCTGCTGTGAGGCACATATACATATGTACATTTATATATATATATATATATATATATATATATATATATATATATATATATATATATATACATATATGTATAAATAGATGTATATGTATGTATATATGAATGTATATGCATAAGTATATACATTGTACGTATATATATGTATAATGTATATATATATATATATATATACAGGGTGTCTATAAAAGAACTCCGGGGTTTTGAGACAAAATATTTTAATGAAATAAAAAACATACATACATGTTTTATACATGACTGGCAAGCTTACATTTTCAAGTTTTTTTTTTACACTTAGCAAAGTTCTATATGAGCCCTGTTAGTGGCACGGCAGACGTCTAAACGGTATTCCACCTCTTCCCATGTCCTGGCGAGCATGTCTGGGGGGACGGTTGCCACACAATTGACTATTCGTTCCCTGAGATGTTGAACATCACGTCTTGTCAACGATTTCTTAGGGCTTCGAAGGCATGAAGCTCGGATTCTGTCCACTTTCTCTTGAGACACACTCAGCCTACCTGGCGACTTTTGCTTCAAAACACTTCCTGTTTCCTTAAATGCACTGAACCATTGACGAATGGTTTTGTCAGAAGGCGGGTTAACACCATAGTTACGTCGAAAGTTTCTTTGTACGGTAACTACAGACTTCGTTTCTATGAGCCAAATAACACATTGAGACTTTTGTTGCGGAGTCGCCATCATTTCAAATTTCGCGACGTCATTTCAAGGTCAACGCCCTGCAGCGCCGCCAACAGTTGATACAAACATTCCCAATTGGTATGAGTAAAACTTTTTGAGCTACTCTTTTCAGAGAAATCGACTAAATTTTGCTATCTTTTATAGTTAGTGAGATATGAATTTTTAAAACCCCGGAGTTCTTTTATAGACACCCTGTATATTTAGACATATGTATATATATATATATATATATATATATATATATATATATAACAGTAGTATCCGCAATATGACTCGATTATTCCTACTATACTTTAGTCCTTATTCACTGTAAACTGCCATTTCTTATTCATCTTATGTATATATACATATATATACATATGAGTGTGTGTATTTATATATACACACTTATATATTTTTTCCAATGCAGCAGGCGATACAGACACACACTAATGCATATATAAACATATATGTTTATACGTATACTCTCACATATATATATGATCGGATCTGGTTTATTAGACTCCTATTTGCAAGATAGTATAAGGCCGCCCCCTTTTCTATCGACCGTCTTACAAATTTGGCACGCACTCCACACTTACTATCCTCTGTCTTGTATACACACACACACACACACACACACACACACACACACATATATATATATATATATATTTTTTATGTATATATATATGTGTGTGTATATATATATACATATATGTATACATGTATATGTATAGTACATGTATATATATATGTGTGTATATATATGTATATATATATTCATATATATGTATATATATGTATATATATATTCATATATATATATATATGTATATATATATTCATATATATGTATATATATATATATTTATTATATATATATATTATATATATATATATATATATATATATATATATATATATATATATGTATATATATGTATATATATATGCATATATATGTATATATATGTATATATATGTATATATATATATATATATGTATAAATATATATTTATGTATATATATATATATGTATATATATATATATATATATATATATACATATTCCAGCGTTTATTCAGAATGGGAGCTGGCAAGATATTCGCAGAAGTTTTATTGTGAACTGTATGTGTCTGAAATATACAATTCATGGAAGAAAAATCCTTGATTTTCACATATATAGTATTAGGCTTGTCATTAAATTAACACATGAATCACGTTACAAAGAAAATGCGTTCATTAATGCCAAAGATTTACTGTGTTAAATTGATGAGACATTGAAACCTTATGAAATGCGGTATTGCAATTTCACACAAATCTTCTCCCATTGTAAGAAGCCTTTACGACTATTAAACAGCATGCTACCTCTTCATCTACCAACAAAGATGCTGATAAATTATTATCTTCTTTAACCTATGTCTCCTTGACTGAAAACATTTTAAAGGATTTTAAGCACTTTGAAGCCTTTTTTTGTCTTTAATTGTATTTCAGTATTTACTGGTGGTAGATAACTAACATGTTTCGTGGTGATTAAACTATTAAGTATTTATTTTACACTAGTAGTGTTTATTAAGTAAGTATCCTTTTGTAATTATAAACACAGAAGTATATTTGTTTCAACAATTTTATGTTTCATGAAATCTTGTGTTTGAATCTACTTCTGAACATAATGTCCAACAATTTCATTCCACTTGTATAGCAGTACCAGCTTTCGAAAACCGTATTTTACGAGCCGTAGAAAAGCAGAGAAATAAAAGAGTTAAATAAAAGAGAATAGTTAAAATATCGGCTAAAATTTTAAATATAAATATAATTAAAATTTTATTGAAAATCGTTAAAAATCTATTCATAAAATGTTAGAAATTTTTTTTCTAATATCCATATTTAAAAAATTATATTATGGTTAACAGAATTAATTTTTTAAAATTTAGAGCATATTTTTAAGTTATTTTAAAAAATATATAATACTTGAAAAAGGAAACTAAGTTCTTACTCCTAGAGTGTTATTGAAAATCGTATAAAAATTTCCTAAAATGTCGGAAATTTAGTTTCTAATATGCATATTAAAAAAATATATTGTTGTTAACATAATTCATTTTTTTAATTTAGAGCATATTTTTAAGTTATTTAATATACATAATACTTGAAAAGGGAAACTAATTTTTTACTTCTAGAGTATTATTGAAAAACCTGTAAAAATCTATTCCTAAAATGTCAGAAATTCATTTTGTAATATGCATATTTTAAAAAAATCATATTATGGTTAACATAATTCATTTTTTTTAAATTTAGAGCATATTGTTAAGTTATTTTAAAAAATATAATACTTAAAAAGAAAACTAAGTTTTTCCTCCTAGAGTGTTATTGAAAATCGTATAAAAATTTCCTAAAATGTCGAAAATTTAGTTTCCAATATGCATATTTAAAAAATTGTATTGCGGTTAACATAATTCATTTTTTTAATTTAGAGAATATTTTTAAGTTATTTAAAAAATACAATACTTGTAAAAAGAAATTAAGTTTTACTCCTAGAGTGTTATTGAAAAATCATATAAAAATCTATTCCTAAAATGTTAAAAATTTGGTTTCTAATATGCATATTTAAAATGTTATATTATGGTTAACATAATTCATTTTTTTAAGTTTAGAGCATATTTTAAAGTTATTTAAAAATATAATACTTGAAAAAGGAAACTAATTTTTTACTTCTAGTTCGTATTGAAAATCGTATAAAAATCTATTTTTCAAATGTCAGAAATTTAGTTTCTAATATGCATGTTTGAAAAATTATATTACGGGTAGCATAATTCCTTTTTAAAAAAAAAAAATTCAGAGCATGTTTTTAAGCTATTTAAAAAAGATATGGTTCGAAATAACTTCGAAAATACTATTTAGAAAAATCGAATTTTCGAAGAATTAAAGGGATTTTCCTCTTGCGAAATTGAAAATTCTAAAACAATTTCCGCATCAGTGCGGTGGCATTCTAACGAGCCTTCTATCAAGCGACCTGTCGGACAGAGGTCAGTATCGGTTTTTTCGCGTGACAGCACCCTGCTATCGCATGCCGGGCTTAAATTAAAGCCCCCGTAGGAAGCTTTATGTTAATGCCACAATCAATATCTGCCCCTATGCAAGCTTCCACCTCGAACTCAGTCGTGGCTGCACCCACCTTCGACAGCTAAAAAGAGTGAGCAATTTAGCATGTAGCCGGGATCCGCCCACCCTATTAGAGGGTGCTTGAAAATTTTACCCGAAGCTGTTTTGTCACACCTCCGAAATGCGACGTGATGTATTTTGCATCGCTTTACGAATAGGAATTTCAATGGGTAAATATGAAGCATTATGAATGCATTGAGTCTTACATTATGATATACTTACATTATGTCTCTCTCTGTCTCTCTCTCCGCCCACCCTATTAGAGGGGGCTTGAAAATTTTACCCGAATCTGTTTTGTCACACCTCCGAAATGCGACGTGATGTATTTTGCATCATTTTACGAACAGGAATTCCAATGGGTAAATATGAAGCATTATGAATGCATTGAGTCTTACATTATGATATACTTACATTATGTCTCTCTCTGTCTCTCTCTCCGCCCACCCTATTAGAGGGGGCTTGAAAATTTTACCCGAAGCTGTTTTGTCACACCTCCGAAATGCGACGTGATGTATTTTGCATCGTTTTATGAATAGGAATTCCAGTGGGTAAATATGAAGCATTATGAATGCAATGAGTCTTATATTATGATATACTTACATTATGTCTCTCTCTGTCTCTCTCTCCGCCCACCCTATTAGAGGGTGCTTGAAAATTTTACCCGAAGCTGTTTTGTCACACCTCCGAAATGCGACGTGATGTATTTTGCATCATTTTACGAACAGGAATTCCAATGGGTAAATATGAAGCATTATGAATGCATTGAGTCTTACATTATGATATACTTACATTATGTCTCTCTCTTCACTCTCTTTCTAATCTCCATGTCTAGAAATATACTAGACGATGTCCAAGAGTCCATTTACTTTCAGAAAATTGAAAACAAGCATAGGAGACCTGTATAGGTTTCCAAGAGACAAACCCAGGCACTCAAGGATATGTGCCAGTTCATTTTGACATTTAGGACAATTCGGATGCATCCTATAATGCAAGTTTCATGACTCATGAAACTTACATTATGTGATGCCCACAATACTAAGCCTTGTGGTAACACAATTGAAGATACAAATGACATTCGAAATAACTCCTGTGATAAATAAAGATGCCCGTGGTTAATTTAACAAAATTTACTTCCACTAAACATCAACATTTACACACAGAGCAGAAATATAAACATCATGGGAAGAGAACTTTACAGTACATGACCATACCGGTCGACGGCAACCCTCAAACTCAGTTATTTCACGGTATACCCAATAGAGGGCACTGTAATCTACGTCACAGTCTAGATTAATTTGTTACACTCCTTCATTAATTTAATTGAAATGTAAAGCTAAACAATGGCCGATTGGTTCGGGTGCTGACCTTCGGTACCGGAGTTCGGTACCGGAGAGCAATTGAAATGTAAATATTTCAACACCTAAAGTTCAAAAACACATTGCAACTTGAAGTTTCCACATTGCCAGACAAGTAGAAGACGATAGGTTTAAAGACGATAAGTGCTGATGCTTCACAGGCACTGTAACTCTAATACGTGTGTGAGCTGAGCGGTGGTTGAATGAATAAGACGCTGATCTTCGGTACCGGAATTTGTAGGTTCGAATCCCGCAGTGGCATAGATGCTCGTAGCCATTCGGAATCGGCTTTAAGCTGGAGGTTTACCCAGTCTCATTTAGCCCAGTTTCTATTTTACCCAGTCTCATTAGCCCTAGTGTTGCAAAAAGTAAACCGTAGTACTACAAACCAATCCACTTGAAATGCAAGTATTTCAACACCTAAATTTTGAAGGCATATTGCAACTTGAAGGTACCACATTGCCAGACAAGTAGAAGACGAGTGTTTTAAAGACGATAAGTGCTGATGCTTCACAGACACTGTAACTCTTATGTGTGAGCCGAGAGTTAGCTGAATGATTAAGACTCTGATCTTCGGTACCGGAATTTGTAGGTTCGAATCCCGCAGTGGCATAGATGCTCGTAGCCATTCGGAATCGGCTTAAAGGTGTAGGTCCCGGTCTCATTAGCCCTCGTGTTGCAAAAAGTAGACCGTAGTACTCCAAACAGATCCAACTGAAATGTAAATATTTCAACACCTAAAGTTCAAATTCACATTGCAAATTGAAGTTACCACATTGCCAGACAAGTAGAAGACGAGTGTTTTAAAGACGATAAGTGCTGATGCGTCACGGACACTGTAACTCTTATAAGTGTGTGAGCCGAGCGATTGCTGAATGATTAAGACGCTAATCTTTGGTACCGAAGTATGTAGGTTCGAATCCCACTGTGGCATGAATGGTCGTAACTGTTCGGAATCGGCTTTAAACTGTAGGTCCCGGTCTCATTAGCCATCGTGTTGCAAAAAGTAGACCGTAGCACTCCAAACCAACTGAAATGTAAATATTTCAACAAATAAAGTTCAAAGGTACATTGCAACTTGAAGTAAATACATCGCCAGACAAGTAGAAAACGAGAATTTTAAAGACGATAAGTGCTGATGATTCACAGATACTGTAACTCTAGTACGTGTGTGAGCCGAGTCGTGGCTGAATGATTAAGACGCTGATCTTCGGTACCGGAGTTTGTAGGTTCGAACACCACTGTGGTATGGATGTCCGTAGCTGTTCGGAATCGGCTTTAAGCAGTAGGCACTGGTCTCATTAGCCATCGTGTTGCTAAAAGTAGACCGTAGCACTCCAAACCAATCCAACTGAAATGTAAATATTTCAACACCTAAAGTTCAAAAACACATTGCAACTTTTGTAGGTTCGAATACCACTGTGGCATGGATGTCCGTAGCTGTTCGGAATCGGCTTTAAGCAGTAGGCACTGGTCTCATTAGCCATCGTGTTGCTAAAAAGACCGTAGTACTCCAAACCAAACCAAGTCTATACGTGTGTGAGACTTGCCAGACGAAACCTATAATAAGACTGACTTAGAAATTGTTGGCGCACTATATATCATACGTCTAAATATTTTTTAGTCATGATTAAATCAAGAAATTACTTTTGCTTTGGACAATTTGCTCTAATTTTAAATTTTAGTCTTATGTTAAGTTTTAAAATTTCCACTCTAACGCTAAATTTAAAATAAGACGCAAATTCTTTTGTAGCATTTTTATTTTACTTTGTTTATCTAACTATATATACTTTTCGATATCGTAATATCTTATTATATTTTATCAATTATTATGATATTTTAATGCATAAAAATAAATAAATGTTACTGCGTATAAATACAGTGTTGCTGTCTGGTACCACTTGGTCTAACCAAACGCGACTGAACCATGTGCTACTCGTATTAATCCAAAGGAATGCACCTTTCGTTTTAACGAACACCTCAAGGTGAAAGTACAATTTCTTGCTCATGCGGGTCCTCGTAATTTTTAAGCAGGGACCAAGCTTAAAACGGTCTGCGAATAGAATTTTAAGTGGCCGGTCCGAAACAAATTAAAAGAAATATATATTCATACATTATCTATCCATCTCCTTTTCTACTTTGCTTAAATATTATATCCCAAATTTATTATCTCACGCCCAGAAGATCAGCGGTATATTTGCTTCTTATATGTGAACAAGTGTTTTCAACTTTGAACCTTAGAAAGAATAATTTCAGAAGTAGACTGACAGATGAACATTTAGCATCGTTCCTTAAAATCAGTACATCTCACTTCGAACCTCAGTATAAGGAACTTTTAAAAACGAAATCGCAATTTCATTCATCTCATTAACGTATTTAAACTGTTAGGTACTTGTGTATTGTTTTTAAAATTTTACAAAAATTTATCTTGGCCCACCAAATTTATTTTCTTTCGATTTTTGGTCCACGGCTGAAAAAGTTTGTCCATCCTTGGTTTAGCCTTTTTTGATGTGTTTTTCGTTTTGCTGTCACCGAAATAAAATTTAAAGAAAGCAATTTGAAAATATTTTTCCTGAAGGAAAAGTCACCTTCTAAAATTAACCTTTCTCTCATTTAATAACATCTTTATATTTTTCATGTTTCTTTTATCAATTTAGCTGAAATCCCCATGTAAAGAAATATTCCCTAAATAAATCTATTGTATAAATCTTATAATTTTCTGTGGATTATTAACATTTAGATTATAAAGTTAGTTTTATTTTAATATTAACCTCTTTACTGTCGTAGACGTATATGTACGCTCTGCGCAGTCAGAGCTTTAATTGATTTGGGCGTATATATAAGCATTCCTTTAGAACGTTTTTTAGTAATTTCTTGCTTGCAGTAAGAACCCTCACTTATACGTCAATTAACATATACGAGGTATACGTATACGCATTTCTAAGTCGTTTAAGTATCGACTGAGCAAAGAGTATAGTACAGAGAAAGAGGCGGTAAAGTGCTTATATAAAGCTGGTAATGCAGGTTTTAATTATTTGTGCATTTTTATGTAAAATTCATAATCTTTCTAACAAAATTTGTGTATTCATAACTGTCAAATGTATTGAATTCCTTATAAAACATATCGTAAGAGTAGACAATATTCTTTATTGTTAAAACCTCCATTAATTTTCTATCCCTCGTATTGAATTCCTTATAAAACATATCGTAAGAGTAGACAATATTCTTTATAGTTAAAACCTCCATTAATTTTCTATCCCTCGTATTGAATTCCTTATAAAACATATCGTAAGAGTAGACAATATTCTTTATAGTTAAAACCTCCATTAATTTGCTATCCCTCGTATCAAATTCCTTATAAAACGTATCGTAAGAGTAGACAATATTCTTTATAGTTAAAACCTCCATTAGTTATCTATCCCATACATTGAATTCCTTATAAAACATATCGTAAGAGTAGACAATATTCTTTATAGTTAAAACCTCTATTAATTTTCTATCCCTCGTATTGAATTCCTTATAAAACATATCGTAAGAGTAGACAATATTCTTTATATTTAAAACCTCCATTAATTTTCTATCCCTCGTATTGAATTCCTTATAAAATGTATTGTAAGAGTAGACAATATTCTTTATAGTTAAAACCTCCATTAATTTTCTATCCCTCGTATTGAATTCCTTATAAAACATATCGTAAGAGTAGACAATATTCTTTATAGTTAAAACCTCCATTAATTTTCTATCTCTCTTATTGAATTCCTTATAAAACATATCATAAGAGTAGACAATATTCTTTATAGTTAAAACCTCCATTAATTTTCTATTCCTCGTATTGAATTCCTTATAAAACATATCGTAAGAGAAGACAATATTCTTTATAGTTAAAACCTCCATTAATTTGCTATCCCTCGTATTGAATTCCTTATAAAACATATCGTAAGAGTAGACAATATTCTTTATAGTTAAAACCTCCATTAATTTTCTATCCCTCGTATTGAATTCCTTATAAAACATATCGTAAGAGTAGACAATATTCTTTATAGTTAAAACCTCCATTAATTTTCTATCCCTCGTATTGAATTCCTTATAAAACATATCGTAAGAGTAGACAATATTCTTTATATTTAAAACCTCCATTAATTTTCTATCCCTCGTATTGAATTCCTTATAAACATATCGTAAGAGTAGACAATATTCTTTATAGTTAAAACTCCATTAATTTTCTATCCTTCATATTGAATTCCTTATAAAACATATCGTAAGAGCAGACAATATTCTTTATAGTTAAAACCTCATTAATTTTCTATCCCTTGTATTGAATTCCTTATAAAACATATCGTAAGAGTAGACAATATTCCTTATAGTTAAAACCTCCATTAATTTTCTATCCCTCGTATTAAATTCCTTATAAAACGTATCGTAAGAGTAGACAATATTCTTTATAGTTAAAACCTCCATGAATTTTCTATCTCTTATTTAACAGTAGTTCATAGCAGCTATTTTATTTATTTATTTATTTTGTCGTATAAGGAATGCTTAATAGTCATATAAAATTTATGCGATTTGACAAGCGAGCTACAGAGCCGTGGTTTGAAACTGGGTGTTGTGCAACCCTGGGGTGCCATAAACGTATGAGAAGGGTGCTTAGACAATGATCAAGAAAACAATAAAATTGGGAAAGAAGACTTAGGGTGGGTCTCTCCAAAGTTGTTTAACCCTAACCAGGATTAATCTCTGTTTAAAAGGAGAATTGCGTCTTACCATTGGTTGGCACCATGTGTTAATCACGGTTAGCCGTTAAAAGACTTTGATGAGACAGACTCTTAAAAGTTAAAATTTCCTTGTTGACTTCCGTAGCCACTGCATCACTGTCGAAACATAATAAGAATTACCATTTCCTTTATCTAGAGGTGCAAATAGTCCTCTACCTCCTGCTCATAACACTAGGACCACGGGATGTGTCCTTTTGACCCCAAAACTGTTTTCTGCAAATTTTTCCTAAAAGTTACTGACGAAATTGAAATAAATTTCTTGGCTTTTCCTAGTTTTATA
>CM063499.1:44747090-44777090 GCA_032207245.1 Pardosa pseudoannulata
AATCCATGTATAATTCAGGTTTGGTATGACAAATGACTTGCGATTAGGTACTTATAAGAATATCTATTACCAACTTCCAAATATATCAAAAACGTCCCAAAATACAAAATTTTTTTTTACAAATATGCTGTAGTCTGACGTTAAGCAAGAAGGGGTGAAAATTTAAAAAAGTATTTAATGCAGTTATTGGTTCTAGGATGTATAATCTGTGTATAATTCAGGTTTGATATAACAGTTCACTTGCGTATGGACTCACTTGGAAGAATGTCTGATACCAACTTCCAAACGTATCAAAAACGTCCGAAAATACAAAGTTTTATTTTACAAATAATGCTGTAGTCTGACGTTAAAGGGGGGAGGAGGAATGTTAGAAAGTGTTTAATGCAGTTATCGGATCTGCGATACATGATCCATGTATAATTCAGGTTTGATGTAACATATTACTTGCATATAGATACTTGTAAGAATGTCTGCTACCAACTTCCAAACATATCAAAAACGTCCAAAAATACAAAATTTTATTTTACAAATTATGCTGTAGCCTGACGTTAAAGGGAGGGAGGAATGTTAGAAAGTGTTTAATGCAGTTATCGGATCTGCGATACATGATCCGTGTATAATTCAGGTTTGATGTAACAGATCACATGCTTATAGATACTTCTAAGAATGTTTTCTACCAACTTCCAAACGTATCAAAAAAATCCAAAAATACAAAACTTTATTTTACAAAAGATGTTATAGTCTGAAGTTAAGGGGAGGGAGTAATGGTAGAAAGTGTTTAATGCAATTATCGGCTTTGCGATATATAATCTGTGTAGAATTCAGGTTTGATGTAACAGATCATTTGCATATAAATACTTGTAAGAATGTCTTCTACCAACTTCCAAACGTATCAAAAACGTCGGAAAATACAAAATTTTATTTTACAAATGATGTTGTAGTCTGACGTTAAGGGAGAGGGGGGAGAATTTCAAAAAAGTATTTAATGCAGTTATTGGTTCTGAGATGTATAATCTGTGTATAATTCAGGTTTGATGTAACTCACTGATATGATCACTTCCATATAAATACGTATAAGAATGTCTGCTACCAACTTCCAAACATATCAAAAACGTCCGAAAATACAAAATTTTATTTACAAATGATGTAGTCTGACGTTACGGGGAGGCGAAGAATGTAACAAAGTGTTTAATGCAGTTATCGGCTCTGTGATGTATAATCTGTGTATAATTCAGGTTTGATGTAACAGATCACTTGCGTATAGATAGTTATAAGAATGTCTGCTACCAACTTCGAAATGTATCAAAAACGTCCGAAAATACAAAATTTTATTTTACACATGATGCTGTAATCTGATGTTAAGGTGGGAAGGAATGTAAAAAGTTTTTAATTCAGTTAACGGCTCTGAAATATATAATCTGAGTATAATTCAGGTTTGCTGTAACAGCTCACTTGCGTATAGATGCTTATAAGAATGTCTGCTACCAACTTCCAAACGTATCAAAAACGTCCGAAACTACAAAGTTTTATTTTACAAATAATGCTGTTGTCCAACGTTAAAGGGGGGGGGAGAAATGTTAGAAAGTGTTTAATGCAGTCATCGGCTCTGCGATACAGAATCTGTGTATAATTCAGGTTTGATATAACAGATTACTTGCATATAGATACTTGTAAGAATGTCTGCTACCAACTTCCAAACATATCAAAAACGTCCAAAAATACAAAATTTTATTTTACAAATTATGCTGCAGCCTGACGTTAAAGGGAGGGAGGAATGTTAGAAAGTGTTTAATGCAGTTATCGGATCTGCGATACATAATCTGTGCATAATTGAGGTTTGACGTAATAAATCACTTGCGTATGGATAATTATAATAACATCTGTTATGCCATTACTGAATATGTATACAGACAAACATGTATATATATAAGAACATTCTTAGCTATTAGTCCTTACGTCTATTATAATACAATATATCCATTACATTTCATCAAAATGCCTAATATAAAAAAAAATCCATCAATTTTTTCAAGATTGGGAGAGTTTCATTGAATGCTTGCTTGCTCCAATTTTCCCACAGCCAGAAACGAGCTATCAATATAAAAAAGCTGCCAAACTTATCAAAAACGTCCAGGAACCCACAATTTTGTCTTACGGATGAGACTATAATCACACGTTTAAGGGGGGGGGTAGTTAGAGAGACCTGGATTTAGCTATGGTCTGGTTCCAGATTTATTGCTCCAAGACCCCTCCGAGTTATCTCAATTAGGGCAGGCAAAACACACATTCGGGGCAGGAATGCCCCCCAAATAAAAAAGAATTGAAATCTAATTAGCGGTGTGGGCCTTGGCTGCCATCTGCCATTTGCGAAGGATTGCCCTGTTTCGAGAGTAGATCAGGGGATGTGCAATCGTGAGATGCATTTGTGGGATGGACTCGGAACTTAGCTTCCAAGGATACTAAGAAAAAAAAAAGAAAAACTTACAACACGTGTGACGTTAGAACATCAATATAGAATATTATTAAGATATTTTGGAACTATTGATAAATCAAAAACTATGCAGGAATTTTTTTTAGAATTTTTTTTAAATCTTAAAGATATATACTGTTTTTTAAGCTGAAAGTATTTATTAAAACAGACTATTTTTTTGGCACGATAGAAAATGCTGTTCCGTTTAGAATAATTTGTTTCCAGATCATTAATAATTACTTAACTTAAAAAAAACTATTTAGTTTTGCACATAAAGCAATACTTTCTGATGAATATAATAATATACTCATAGGAAAAAAAAATAAAAATTCATTTTCATGCAAAAGAATTTTTAAAAATGTAAATTAAAAACATTTTTTATAATATCAATTAAAAACTGTGCAAAAACAATCTTCTTGGCAATTATTTTTAAAAAAATCTTAAAGGGACAAACTATTTTTCGTGTTGAAACGTCTTTATTAAAACAGACTATTTTTTTTATCCAATATAAAATGCTGCTCCGTTTAGAATAATTTGCTTCTATAGAATATTATTAAGATGTTTTAGAACTATTGATGAGTCAAAAACTATGCAGGGATTTTTTCAGAACATTTTTTTAATCTTAAAGATATATACTGTTTTTTAAGCTGAAAGTATTTATTAAAACAGACAATTTTTTGGCACAATAGAAAATGCTGTTCCGTTTAGAATAATTTGTTTCCAGATCATTAATAATTACTTAAACTTTTTAAAAAATTATTTAGTTTTGTACATGAAGCAATACTTTCTGATGAATATATACTCATAGGAAAAAAATAAAAATTCATTTGCCCCCAAAAGAATTTTTAAAAATGTAAATTAAAAACATTATTTAAAATATGAATTAAAAACTGTGCAAAAATAATTTTTTTGGCAATTATTTTTTAAAAAATCTTAAAGGGACAAACTATTTTTCGTGTTGAAAAGTCTTTATTAAAATAGACTATTTTTTTATCCAACATAAAATGCTGTTTTGTTTAGAATAATTTGCTTCTATAGAATATTATTAAGATGTTTTAGAACTATTGATGAGTCAAAAACTATGCAGATTTTTTTTTTAGAATTTTTTTTAAATCTTAAAGATATATACTATTTTTTAAGCTGAAAGTATTTATTAAAACAGACTATTTTTTGGCACAATAGAAAATGCTGTTCCGTTTAGAATAATTTGTTTCCAGATCATTAATAATTACTTAACTTTTTAAAAAATTATTTAGTTTTGTACATGAAGCAATACTTTCTGATGAATATATACTCACAGGATAAAAATAAAAATTCATTTGCCTCCAAAAGAATTTTTAAAAATGTAAATTAAAAACATTTTTTAAAGTATGAATTAAAATCTATGCAAAAATAATCTTTTGGCAATTATTTTTAAATAAATCTTAAAAGGACAAACCATTTTTCGTGTTGAAAAGTCTTTATTAAAACAGCTTATTTTTTTTAATCCAATATAAAATGCTGCTCCGTTTAGAATAATTTGCTTCTATAGAATATTATTAAGATGTTTTAGAACTATTGATGAGTCAAAAACTATGCAGGAATTCTTTTTTTAGAATTTTTTTTAAATCTTAAAGATATATACTGTTTTCTAAGCTGAAAGTATTTATTAAAACAGACTATTTTTTGGCACAATAGAAAATGCTGTTCCGTTTAGAATAATTTGTTTCCAGATCATTAATAATTGCTTAAGTTTTAAAAAAATTATTTAGTTTTGTACATGAAGCAATACTTTCTGATGAATATATACTCACAGGAAAAAACTAAAAATTCATTTTCATGCAAAAGAATTTTTAAAAATGTAAATTAAAAACATTTTTTAAAATAGGAATTAAAAACAATCTTTTTGGCAATTATTTAAAAAAAAATCTTAAAGGGCAAACTATTTTTCGTGTTGAAACGTCTTTATTAAAACAGACTATTTTTTTTATCCAATATAAAATGCTGCTCCGTTTAGAATAATTTGCTTCTATAGAATATTATTAAGATGTTTTAGAACTATTGATGAGTCAAAAACTATGCAGATTTTTTTTTTAGAATTTTTTTTAAATCTTAAAGATATATACTGTTTTTTAAGCTGAAAGTATTTATTAAAACAGACTATTTTTTGGCACAATAGAAAATGCTGTTCCGTTTAGAATAATTTGTTTCCAGATCATTAATAATTACTTATCTTTAAAAAAAACTATTTAGTTTTGTACATGAAGCAATACTTTCTGATGAATATATACTCATAGGAAAAAAAATAAAAATTCATTTTCCCGCAAAAGAATTTTTAAAAATGTAAATTAAAAACATTTTTTAAAATATGAATTAAAAACTGTGCAAAAATAATCTTCTTGGCAATTATTTTTAAAAAAATCTTAAAGGGACAAACTATTTTTCGTGTTGAAACGTCTTTATTAAAACAGACTATTTTTTTTATCCAATATAAAATGCTGTTCCGTTAAGAATAATTTGCTTCTAGATCGTTATTAATTGATTAAATTTTTAAAAAACTATTTAGTTTTTCTTCATAGAGCAATATTTTCAAATAAACTTAAAATATATATTCAAAGGGAAAAAAATAAAAATTTATATGCCCAAAAGATTAATTTTTAAAAATGTAAGTTAAAAACTGTGCAAAAATAATCTTTTCAGAAATTTTTTTTTAAAAATCTTAAAGGGACTTACTATTTTTCAAGCTGAAAGTCTTTATTAAAACAGACTATTTTTGGATGCAATATAAAATGCTGTTCAGTTTAGAATAATTTGTTTGCAGATCATTAGTAATTGATTAACTTTCTAAAAAATTATTTAGTTTTGCCACATAAAGTAAGGTTTTTTTTTTTAATCAACTTAACACATTATATGCTGGCTTGGCGAATGCGGTAATACTCGCGAATCATACGAAATTTAGGTAAAAAATAAGTGGTGATCTCCCTTTCCCGCCGATAACACATACTCTGCACAAAAGGGAGATTACTCGTTCCCGCAGATAACGATTGGCCAAGCGGGTAATCGCCCGTTCCCGCATGTAATGCATTAAAATATATACTCAAAAAAAAAAAAAAAAAATTAAAAATCTATTTCTCTTCAAAATAATTTTTAAAAATGTAAATTAATATTAACAATTTTAAAAAGATAAACTAAAAACTGCAAAAATAATCTTTTCGGCAATTTTTTTTTTAAAAATCTTAAATCTATCTACCTTAAAATCTTAAAATCTTAAACTAGTTGTCAAGTTGAAACACATCTTCATTAAAACAGGTTATTTTTCCATCCAATATAAAATACTGTTCCGTTTAGAATAATTTGTTTCCAGATCATTAATAATTGCTTAACTTTTCAAAAAAATATTTAGTTTTGCTACATGAAGCAATGCTTTCTGCATTTTGCATGTAATACCAAATAAATTACACGTAAATAATCTCTTTTTAGTAAGGTTTTTTTCTTTTCTCTAAATGGCATCCTATAGTGTTTAAAACCAGGGCTTCGAACCGTAATTTTTTTTGTTCCGGTTTTCGTTCCGGTTCAACTAAAAAATTAATATCGGTTCAGTTCCAGTTTTCGCTCCGCCAAAAACAACTGTTTTCGTTTCAGGTCCAAATAAATAATTTCATTTCATGTATATTCTTATTTGTACTAAAAATATAATTCTATCATAAACAAAAAAAATGTAATTCTATCAAAATTTAGAAGATTTTATTCTTTTTTTAATTGGTACACTATGTGAATTGATACAAACAGCAGGTACGATAAGAGCGGCGAGCATTGGCATTGTTATCCATTATCAAAATCGCATTTGACAACTAGGTTCATGATTACCCACATTCGTCGTTTGACTCTCACATCTTGCACTTGGCCTTGCAATAATTATGTAAAAAATATATTATTTATTTAACATATGAAAATTGCCTCTAATTATTAATATATCTTCTAACGTGGTTTCACTGAGATTACTTCTGTTGTCTCGGAGAATAAATTTCAAACCTGAAAACGCTCTTTCAACACTAACTTGTGTAGCTGGAGCTGCCAAAACCACCATTGCAATCTTATACAAGTGCGGATATGTAATTATAAAGTTGACGTTAAATTAGAAAATATTGATAAGTTGGTAACAGTAACAAAATGACTGAAAGATATATCGAACCGAAATAAACCAATATTTTTTTCGGTTCAGTTCCGGTTTTCGTTCCGACCAAAATAACGGTTTTTTCCGGTTTTCGGTTTTCGGTTCAGTTCCGGTTCGAAGCCCTGTTTAAAACGATAGCTGATCACCAGGGCCGTAGCTAGAAATTACATTCGGAGGGGGACATTGTTTTTTCTGAAGGATACTTCAATAAAACTACAGGCTTTCTTATGTATACTCTAATGAATATCATAACACAATGGAATTTTAAAATATCAAAATAATTCAAAAATGATATAATGAACAAATTTATAGCCTTCAGTGAGTAACGTATTAACTATGCAATGAATTTAATAATATAATTAACATTGAAAAAATATAAACTATACATGGTATTAAAAAATAATTTTTAAAACAAAAGTATAACTAAAAAAAAAAAGAATAATTTTGAAATAAAATGAAATTGCTGGAAAACTGCATGTCATAAAATATGCTGTTTTTGAAATTTTCACAATTTCTTCCAATTGTGCAACAATATTGTAATGAGTTGCCATAAGTGCTAGTCAATCTGTTCTAATATGTCGAATCCAATTTGCACCTACTCCTTAACTTAAAAGTCACTGTTCTAAGCCCAATTTTGTCTATGCACAGCTAAGCAGATGACACACATTCATGGTCCATTTTCTTTCCACGAAACGGTCTTTTAGAATTTCGGAGGGGGACTAGTCCCCTAAATCCCTCCCCTTGCGTACGGCCTTGCTGATCACTAACGTGACGTAATGTAGTATTCAAAGTTGTCAAAACTTTGCTTTATTCTGTGCAGACTATAGTTATTATGTAAGATATGCATAAATATATAATTGGCAGAAAGGACTCAGACGTTAAAGGCTTAAATGACATGCATTTTTAACTCTATCAAATTGCGCTCTTTTACTCTTTTTAAAATAGCTTGAAACCAGGAAATAGCATAAAAGAGATTAAACTGTTAAATTCTGTTTTTAAGACCAATACACCTCTTCAAAAACAGAATTATCTGTATTGACTCTTTTAAAATATTTTCACTTTTCTCGTATTGTGTTCCTTTCACTCTTATAAGCATTTTTAACTCTATCAAATTGCACTCTTTTACTCTTTTTAAAATAGCTTGAAACCAGGAAATAGCATAAAAGAGGTTAAACTGTTAAATTTTGTTTTTAAGACCAATACACCTCTTCAAAAACAGAATTATCTGTATTGACTCTTTTAAAATGTTTTCACTTTTCTCGTATTGTGTTCCTTTCACTCTTATAAGCATTTTTAACTCTATCAAATTGCACTCTTTTACTCTTTTTAAAATAGCTTGAAACCAGGAAATAGCATAAAAGAGATTAAACTGTTAAATTCTGTTTTTAAGACCAATACACCTCTTCAAAAACAGAATTATCTGTATTGACTCTTTTAAAATATTTTCACTTTTCTCGTATTGTGTTCCTTTCACTCTTATAAGCATTTTAGTAAAAAAAGATCAAACTATACTCATGCTTTTTAAATGGTATGACTAACTCTTTCCAATTGCTATCTTTTACTCTTCATGAGATTGCGTAAATTCATGCGGGCTTTTTTAGAGTACAATATGGAAAAATGAGTGTATCATAAAAGAGATTAATTTCTATTGCGCACAAAGTACAACGACACACGCAAGTTTTTAGGAAATTTTGAATGAATTTCATAGATCATGAAAAACGTCGTTTTACTTGCACAAATATGGCATTTAGCATTTTATATATAAAGTATTTTCCCACTTCTCAGTAATATTGGACAAACCGAACCCCTGCTCGAGGCGGCAAATTAAATGGGGGCGGCATTTCGGCTTGAAGTTGTTCATCATTGATTTGTCATTTATTTTATATTTGAAAATCACTGAATTTGTAGAGACTTGAATTTCTACAAATTCAAGTCTAAGATTACATAGAAATTCCATACAAATATTTTACAAAGTATCAGGGTGATTGTAGACCTGGACATTCAGAAAATATCAGGGACTGTGAATAAAACGGGAGTAATCAAAGAAGAGATCCCCAGATATCGCGTTACAATTAAGAACAACTCATATCGCACGTAATTTACTTTCTCTTGTTTTATATGCGTGGATATACTTGCACTATTTTGGGATTTGGGATTTAAAGCAGATTTTGTTTTGTTTCATTACTTTCCATTTGTTTTAATTTATTCTCCATTTATAAAAGATGTATAATACTGTAATAATATTTAATTCTTGTGGCTGACATTTTCTTTAGCTTATATGTATTTTCACTTTATGCTTTATTTTTGCCTAAAATATTCTGCTCAGTTTTATTAATTATAAAATTTATGAGGCTTCTTAGACTTAAAAAATATTGGGCACAAAGAATATAGAGATTAAAGAATGACAATAATGTGACCGGAAAGTACCTGAAATTATCAGAGGCATATCATAGAATTTGGAAACGATAGGAAAAATCAGGGAATTCTGAAGAGATCCCGGGATTTCACGATCCAATTATAAATAACCGATATCGTATGCAGTCGATTATCTCTGATCTTATATTTAATGGGAGGATAAACTTTTATTATCATTATCATAAAAATAAATAATCAGCATCTATTAATTAATCATCAATTATTTAGGCACCGATTATTTGTTCTTATGTTAATAAGAATAAGTCATCTGTGTTGTTGATACTAAATTTAGGGTGGAAAATGACTACAAAACTTAGTGTTTCATTAGGCACTGATTACTTATTACCATAAGAATAAGTAATCGGCACCGATTATTTATTGTTATGGTAATAAGAATAAGTAATCGAAGTTGAGAATTTTAAATACTATTTTGCAGGTGAATAGATTTCTACTTTTATCACTTGCTGTACATATTTTATGTTTTACAAAATATAAATAAATAAAAGTTTTAAAAAAATGTATTGCTTCATACAATAAAAACTAAATATTAAAAAAATTAGAACCTTATTAATGATCTTGGAGAATTTTTATTCCATACGGAATAAAAATTCCTTTTATATTTATTTTCCTTTTATATTAAATTAAAAATCACTTGTCGTAATAGACTATTTACCTCGAAAGGTAATACGTTCCTTTAAAAGAAGATAAACAAAATTCAAAATTTAATTGCATTTTTGTAAAGAAGGCTGGTGGTAAAGGAGGCAGAGATTATTTATTGTTATAGTAATAATAATAAATAATCGGTGTTGATAGTAAATTAAAGGTGGAATAAGCCTGCAAAACTGAGTGTTTCATTTAGGCACTGATTACTTATTACTACCATAAGAATAAGTAATCGGCACCGATTATTTATTCCTATAGTAATAGGAATAAGTCATCGGAGTTGAGAATTTCAAAAACTATTTTGCAGGTGAATAGATTTCTACTTTTATCACTTGCTGTACATATTTTATGTTTTACAAAAAATAAATAAATAATTTTTTTAAATGTATGGTTTCATACAATAAAGCTAAATATTTTTTTTTGAAAAAAAAAATTAGAACCTTTTTAATGATCTTGGAAAATTTTTATTCCATACCGAACATGACTTTTCATTTTATATTAAATCAAAAATCACCTATCGTAATAAAGACTATTTACCTCGAAAGGTAATACGTTCCTTTAAAATAAGATAGTCAAAATTCAAAATTTAATTGCATTTTTGTAAAGAAGGCTGGTTTACCACCAGCCTTCTTTACAATTCAGTGATTGCAGCGATTATTTATTGTTATGGTAATATGAATAAGTAATCGGTGTTGTTGATAATAAATTTAGGGTAGAAAATGCCTACAAAACTGAGTGTTTCATTTAGGCACTGATTACTTATTACTACCATAAGAATAAGTAATCGGCACCAATTATTTATTCTTATAGTAATAAGAATAAGTAATCGATGTTGTTGATAATAAATTTAGGATGGAAAATGCCTACAAAACTGAGTGCTTCATTTAGGCACTGATTACTTATTACTACCATAAGAATAAATAATCGTCACAGATTATTTATTCGTATAGTAATAAGAATAAGTAATCGGAGTTGAGAATTAAAAAAATTATTTTGGAGGTGAATAGATTTTTACTTTTATTACTTGCTGTACATATTTTGTTTTACAATAAATAAATAAATAATTTTTTTTGAAAAAATGTATGGCTTCATGTAATAAAACTAAATATTTTTTTTGTTAAATTAGAGCCTTTTTAATGATCTTGGAAAGTTTTTATTTTATACAAAACAGAACTTTTCCTTTTATATTAAATCAAAAATCACTTATCGTAATAAAGACTATTTACCTCGAAAGGTAATACGTTCTTATAAAAGAAGATAAACAAAATTCAAAATTTAATCGCATTTTTTATAGGAGGTTGGTGGTAAAGGAGGCAGCGATTATTTATTGTTAGGGTAATAAGATAAGTAATCGGTGTTGTTGATAATAAATTTAGGGTGGAAAATGCTTACAAAACTGAATGTTTCATTTAGGCACTGATTACTTATTACCATAAGAATAAGTAATCGGAGTTGAGAATTTGAAAAGTTATTTTGCAGGTGAATAGATTTCTACTTTTATCACTTGCTTTACATATGTTATGTTTTACAAAAAATAGATAAATAAAATTTTTTTAAAAAGTATGGCTTCATACAATAAAACTAATTTTTTTAATTACATTATTAATGATCTTGGAAAATTTTTATTCCTTACCAAACAGGACTTTTCTTTTTATATTAAATCAAAAACCCCTTATAATAAAAACTATTTACCTCGAAAGGTAATACGTTCCTTTAAAAGAAGATAATCAAAATTCAAAATTTAATCTCATTTTTGTAAAAGAGGCTGGTGGACCATAATTTAGTACTCTTCTTTTTTACCATTTCATGTTGTTTTCACTTAACCCGTAGTGCACTCTTACCACAGTGCACGCATTTACAAGACCACTTTAACGCGGTTGATTCCGCCTTGCTCCCCAATTCTCCGCTAAACTTCCCGGTGAAGAGGCCTTCATCTTCGGCCGCAGCTTAGGAGCGATCCGGTTCTTCGTTGCACCACTAAGCCGGTTTGCAAAGGAGAGAGTGATCCCCCGCTCTTTTATTATTTATACAAGGAGATTGGATGGTTGGCTGTTGAACCTGCAGATATTAATGGACCCTAATTAATTACGTTACGACAGTTCATTACGGGGTGCCCGTACACGTATAGGCTGGAAAATGATTTTACAAGAAGGTGTGTAATGACGGAAATCGTGGGGGGTTTGGGATCTGGCAAGAAGAAAATAATACCAAGGTGTGGTGAAAGAGGAAAATTATGATCTTTTTCCATCAAATCTGTTTTTGGCTTTTTGTTTGAAAGAGTAACTTCTTCGTTGATTTAAAGCATTGTGTTTTAAAATACATTTAATATTAGGATGATATTTCGAATCCGTTGTACAGACTCGATTGATCAGAGGATTGATTTTTTAATATGAATTATTTTGTAGTTATACTCTCCGAAATGTATTATGATAATTAAAAACATAAATTAAATAGATTTTTTAAACAATTTTATGTAGAATTGGATGCAAAATATTGAGTACTTAGGTTAATATATTTAAAAAGTAATTTTTTTAATATACGGATCTATATGACACATTTTAAAAATATCAGAAAAATATGCAAAATATTTTTTGGAGCAACATATATTCATGTTGAAGAGTTCGTTAAAATTTTTAAATTCGTATCTCCCTTTAAAATTTAAGCTTTCCTTTTGTAGATATAAACCTATAATTAGGATGTTATGGTGTAAAAAATACATTGATATAGAAAATGATTAGCAATTTTGTGCATATTTATTAATATAAGGTTTAATAAAATACATTTTTAAACAATGTGGAATTTTGAAAATTCTAAAAAAATTCTTCAATTCCCAAAATCGTTTTGAAAAACAATTTATATGTATTTTTAATGCATAATTGAATTTTAAATATGTTTGATATTTCAAAAATGAGTTATTTTCTTTTGAAGAACTTTTAAATAGATTTTATGCTATAAAAAAAGGAAGTGGTTTAAAAACATATTTATTTTATTTTGTGACTTTATGTAAATTTTGAGGCACAATTTTATGTATATAAGTTAATGCAATATTTAGTAATAAAAAAATTAAATTTTTTTTAGAAAGAGATTGGAATATATTTCAAAATAATACAAAGAAATAGCGTGAACTTGTAGATCCAGAAATTTATATAAACTAACATGGAATTTTTATTTAATGTAAAAATTGTCATACAAAAAATATGGCCCATATTTGTATTGAAGCTGTATGAGATCTAATTCAAGAAAGTCACTTTCAGTCTTTTCAAAACTTAAACTAATTGTAACTGATAAGCGGAAGATATCTATGGAAACTAAAATTGGCGTTATTTGTAGTCTATTTAAGGAAAAAAAATGTGTTAATTTCACTGGAGCAAATAGCAACAATAAATAAAAGTATCTTTAAAAGATCACTGTGAAAATGGAATTAGTTTTGATGTTTGGTGCAAATATGCAGCATTGTGAAACGAAAGATTAACTGTACAGGTTGCAAAGTTTCATTGTTTAATTTTACACTTAAAAATATTTTATTTTAATCACAAGATTAAAACTTTTACTTTAATAGATCTTTTACAGGCAGAAATTAAATATTTTACCAATATTAAAAACAAATATGATTTGTTTACAAATATCCGAGGTGAGCTAAAAAAAAAGACATTTTTACTATAAAATCCGTGCTCCCCATTTTACAACATTTTAAATACTTCCTTTTAAAAACACTCCTCTCTGCTGGCAATACGCAAGTCCCAGTGTTTCTTCCAGTTTTGAAAAGTTCCTAGAACAAACTTTTGGGATGATTCGCTGATATCTTGCCGAATTGAATCATTCTATGATTTTCAAACCGTTTTCACAAGAGGATTTCAAATTTGTGAAACAAGAGAGACTCTTCATAAGCACGAAAATTACTCGAACTAATTTTTATTTACCATCTTTATAGATCTTTTATAGGTAGAAATAAAAATATTTTACCAATTATTAAAACAAAAACCGTTTGACTTGTGTTTATAATATTCGAAGTGACCTAAAAAACACCTACTATTTTATATAAAAATCCGTACTTCCCATTTTACAACATTTTAAGTACATTCTTTTAAAAACACTCCCTTCTACTGGCAATACGCAAGTCCCAACGTTTCTTCCAGTTTTGAAAATTTCCTAGGACAAACTTCTGGGATGACTCGCTGATGTCTTGCATTCTTGAGTCATTTCTATGATTTTCAAACGACGTTCTTTCACAAGATGATTTCAAATTTGTGAAACAAGAGAAACTCTTCATAAGCACGAAAAATTCCTAAACTACTTTTTATTTACCATCTTTATAGATCTTTTATAGGTAGAAATAAAAATATTTTACCAGGTATTAAAACAAAAACCGTTTGACTTGTGTTTGCATTTTACAAGATGAGCTAAAAAAGACCGAATTTCTTCTATAAAAATCCGTACTCCCCATTTAACAACATTTTAAGTACATTCTTTTAAAAACACTCCCTTCTACTGGCAATACGCAAGTCCCATCGTTTCTTCCAGTTTTGAAAATTTCCTAGGACAAACTTCTGGGATGACTCGCTGATATCTTGCAGCATTCTTGAGTCATTTCTATGATTTTCAAACGACGTCCTTTCACAAGATGATTTCAAATTTGTGAAACAAGAGAGACTCTTCATAAGCACGAAAATTACCCGAACTAATTTTTATTTACCATCTTTATAGATCTGTTATAGGTAGAAATAAAAATATTTTACCAATTATTAAAATAAAAACTCTTTGACTTGTGTTTGTAATTTCCGAAGTGAGCTAAAAAAGACCGAACTTTTGCTATAAAAATCCGTGCTCCCCATTTTACAACATTTTAAATACTTCCTTTTAAAAACACTCCTCTCTGCTGGCAATACGCAAGTCCCAATGATTCTTTCAACTTTGAAAATTTCCTAGAACAAACTTCTGGGATGATTCGCTGATATCTTGCCTCATTCTTGAGTCATTTCTATGATTTTCAAACGACGTCCTTTCACAAGATGATTTCAAATTTGTGAAACAAGAGAAACTCTTCATACGCACGAAAATTTTCTGAACTGGTTTTTATTTACCATCTGACCTCAAGGTACAAATTCATGATAGACAATGCCTTTTCATTCTTAAAAGATTAAAATCGGCTAGGTTTTGTATAGGATCTTTATTTACCGTCATTCTGTTCTCTACTAAAAGTTTAACCTACTCAAAATCGCTATATTTTAGGTATACAGTCCTCTCATATTATTGTATAAAATTTGAAATACATCTGTAAAAGTTTTGGCAAGTTTGTAGCAAAATTTCAAGCACATACATACATTGGTCTAAAAATTCTTTGATTATCACTTTATCACAAATGCTACAAACAGTTTGTGCACCTGTCCATTTTAGCGGGTATAGCTCAAGGACTAACAATCATAGAAAAAATGGGCAAATAGCAGTTATACGGCCTAATTCATTTGAAAATAGCCCGGGAAGGTGTTTTTTTTTCATTTCAAGACCTCGTGACGTGACTAATGATTTGTACCCAGACCAAAGGCTGGGTGCAAAGCTGCAAGTGTTCATTAAAGTGGCTTTTGAAATGATGAATAACTAATGACTTTTTAAATAATTAGTAACTTTTCTAAAATTATGAACTGCCTTTACATAAATAGAGAATGATATATTAATCTTCCAATCAGATTAATTAACAACGAAATAAATTAGAAGTCTACTTTCTTCTTAGTGCAGTTTCAACGGTTGCTCGCTATTTAGTTCTTAGATGGTGAGAACTAATATATATGAGGTTTACACTTCTGTTAAATGTCACATAATATATACGTTCGTACATAAAGTGTATATACGCCTCATACATAAGATCTTATTTAAAGTGTTATATGCTCGTACATAAAGTAGCTATTTTTTCAACTGTCTCTTATACGAAATTTTAATGGTGAATTTACAAAGGTTGCCTATAGAAAAATTAAATTTCAGCAGAAGCACTAAAAATTGACAAGATTTTGAAATATTCTGCCTTATACTACAAAACTTACTTTTGCATGTCAAGCATACAACTAAAAATTCATTGGAAAAATTTTACAAATGGCTAAAATAAAATATTTATAAATATATATAAAATATTTAATATAAAATAATATATATATATATAATATATATATATATAGTATATATATGTATATATATATATATATATATAATATATTATAAGTGTGTGTGTGTATATATGTATATATATGTGTATATATGTGTATATATGTATATATATGTATATATATATATATATATATATATATATATTGTGTGTATATATGTATATATATATATATATATATATATATATATATATATATATATATATATATATATATATATATATATATATATATATATATATATATATATATATATATATATAAGGTAGGACTGCCTGGTATGGAATTCTAGAGAAGGCTAAGGCTGGGCTGTCATGCCACTGAGGAAGGAAGGATATATATATATATATATATATATATATATATATATATATATATATATATATATATATATATAATCCGGTAAAAATACTTATTCTAAATTATTCGAAAAACTCTTAAATTTCGGAATTGGAATAGTAAAGTGTTAATTGAACTATTGATAATATTCAAAAGTTTTCCAGATTCTGTGGTTTAATACTGATTTGAAACGGATAGAAATGTAAGTCACTTAACTTCAACATACATAACGTTATCCACATGAACTTAGCTGAGTAGTTCGTTTGAAGATCCATCACAGATCTTAAATTCGTAATTACAGTTAACCGTGATACTACCTTAGATTGAACTGGAACAACCAGATCCGTCACATGATGTTCGCTGGATTGAGACATTTTATGGGTTAATAAAGCCTCTATAGCTATTGGAAATTACAGGTTATTTCAAAACAGGTTAGAATCTCAGAAAATATTTTCTTTCGACCTACATAAAACAAGATGCTATGTTCAGCCAGATTTCAGATAAAAGCGACATAGGACCATAAATGTCATTTTTGTATAAATTGTGATTTTAATTTATATTTTTCGAAATTAAATTTCAACACCTGATGCCATATCGAATGCTGTAAACAACGTTTTACATCATGTTACTTGTGATAACAACAATCTTGTTGTGTACTCCATCCGTCACTGTCAAAAGTATTATTCTGTCGAGCCTAGTCATATTTAGAAGATATGACTTATACAATAAATGAATCTTAGTATTGTGTATATATATGTGTGTATACATACATAGATGATATAGTGCTGCCCGTCTGTATTAAATGCACTTCCACTGCTGTTCGCAAGGATATATGAGCAGCCCAGGCTTGGTTTAGAAAAAAACCACAACCCTAGACAGCTGATGTCTCACTGAAATCTATGTAAACATCGTTTTACATCATGTAACTAGTGATAACAATTGTTTGTTGTGTACTCCATCCGTCACTGTCAAAAGTATTATTCGGTCAAGCCTAGTCATATTTAGAAGATATGATTTATACAATAAATACATCTTAGTACTGAATATCTATATGTGTATACATACATAGATACATATAGTGTCCGTCTGTATAAAATCCACTTCCACTGCTGTTCGCAAGGATATATGAGCCGCCAGCCCTGGTTTAAAAAAAACCCACAACACTAGATGGCGTGTACAACAGCTGATGTCTCAGTGAAATCTATGTAAACATCGTTTTACATCATGTAACTAGTGATAAAAATTGTTTGTTGTGTACTCCATCCGTCACTGTCAAAAGTATTATTCGGTCAAGCCTAGTTATAATTAGAAGATATAATTTATACAATAAATACATCTTATTACTGAATATCTATATGTGTATACATACATAGATACATATAGTGTACCCGTCTGTATAAAACGCACTTCCACTGCAATTCGCAGGGATATTTGAGCTGTCCAGACCTGGTTTAGAAGAAAGCCACAACACTCCACTGCGCGTGCAACAGCTGATGTCACAGTGAAAACTATGTAAATATAGTTGTACAGCATGTAACTAGTGATAACAATTGTTTGTTGTATACTTCATCCGTCACTGTCAAAAGTATTAGTCGGTCAAACCTAGTCATAGTTATATGATTTATACAATAAGTACATCTTAGTACTGTATGTATATGGATACAGATATACATACATATAGTGCTTCCTATCTGTATAAGATGCATTTCCACTGCAGTTCACAGGGATATTCGAGCTGCCCAGGCCTGGTTTAGAAGAAAGCCACAACACTCCACTGCGCGTGCAATAGATGATGTCACAGTGAAAACTATGTAAACATCGTTTTACAGCATGTAACTAGTGATAACAATTGTTTGTTGCATACTTCATCCGTCACTGTCAAGAGTATTATTCGGTCAAGCCTAGTCATATTTAGGAGATATGATTTATACAATAAATGCACCTTAGTACTGTATATATATGGATACATATATACATACATATAGTGCGGCCCGTCTGTATAAGATTCACTTCCATTGCGGTTCAAAGGGACATTTTAGCCATCCAGGCCTGGTTTAGAAGAAAACCACAACACTCCACTGCGCGTGCAACAGCTGATGCCATAGTGAAAAGCTGTAAACATCGTTTTACATCATGTAACTAGTGATAACAATTGTTTGTTTTGTACTCCATCCGTCACTGTCAAAAGTATTATTCGGTCAAGCCTAGTCATATTTAGAAGACATGATTTATACAATAAATACATCTTGGTACTGAATATATATATGTGTGTATATAAGCATAGATACATATAGTTCGGCCCGTCTGTATAAAATACACTTCCACTTCGGTTCGAAAGGACATTTGAGCCGTCCAGGCCTGGTTTAGAAGAAAACCACAAGACTCCACTGCGAGTGGAACAGCTGATGCCATAGTGAAAAGCTGTAAACATCGTTTTACACCATGTAACTAGTGATAACAATTGTTTGTTTTGTACTCCATCCGTCACTGTCAAAAGTATTATTCGGTCAAGCCTAGCTGTGTACTGAAAATTGTTCAAGTAACGTGTTAATGTTAATTTTTTCTATCCTATCCCTCTGATGGAGTAAATTCAATTTATTATTAATAAGACAGTGAACTTTCAAAGCTGTGTTGTATTCGATATTATTTCATTTATAAAATGTAACCAACAGATTGGCGTTGCACCATAGTCTTTGCAGTGAAATCTCACTGCTGCCAATGATTTTTTCAGCTGTTTGTTATCGGTTTTAATATAATTCGCTCTTTTTTTGTTGAAACATTAATGTAGTGCTCCTAATCAAACCAAAGCTATAATGAGTGTAAATATAACCATAATGCATGATTCAATTATTGCTGATAATTTTGTTAGGAAAAGTAGCTAAAAAATTATAGACAACTTGCCTGTAACAGTTTTTAAAGCTATTTCCCTAAAAGCTCTGAAATTATAAGCAAATATTGTTTAGTTTGGGACAAAAGTGATTGTCCAGTTAGACGCAAACGTATGTTGCACTTTGAAATCTCGTTTGAAAAAGAAATTCATCTTGAATGAGTATTTTCATACAAGTGTAGTCCTCTTTTAGGAAAACTCTGGAATGTATGTTTTAAATACAAGTTATTGTAATGAAACACGAGGAGTTTCGAGAACCTTTAGTAAAATGTTTTGAATAGTGCTAAATCAAATTTGATGTACTCTTCGTAGTACGACATACACGAGAGGGCTAAACATCTATGTTTTGTACTAAACACGTATGGCTATCACGTTTTAGCTAAACGTATGTTAACGTTGAAATCTTGTTTGAAAGAGAAATTCATCTTGAATGAGTATTTTCAGACAAGTGTAGTCCTCTTTTAGAAAAATTGTGGAATATAAGTTTTAAATACAGGTCATTGTAATACAACACGAGGAATTTCGAGAAGATTTTGAATAATGTTTTGAATAGAGCTAGATCAAATTTGATGTACTATTTCAAGAACGCCATACCGGAAAGGGCTAAATATCTATCCTTTGTACTAAACACGTATGGCTAACACGTTTTGGATAAACATGTATGTTGCACGTTGAAATCTTGTTTGCTAAAGAAATTCATCTTGAATGAGTATTTTCATACAAGTGTAGCCATCTTTTAGGAAAATTGTGGAATATATGTTTTAAATACAAGTCATTGTAATATAACACGAGGAATTTCGAGAACATTTTGAAAAAAATTTTCAATAGAGCTAGATCAAATTTGATGTACTATTCGTAAAGTGCCATACCCCAAAGGGGTAATCATCTATGTTTATTGAAAATTGTTTTTTAATTAAAACATACGTTTATAATTTTTTGAAATCATCTTATTAAAAAAAACAGCTCCAATGAACTGTTCTTAAACCAGTTTGTAAAGTGTGTTTTCGATTATACTTGAATGTATAATTAAGAATTTATAAATCTGGAATGACAGCAAAGATTATTTCAAAAATCTGTTCACTTTTTATAAAAACTTCTTTAGTGATGACCCTAATAAACCTATAAAGATTGCAGGAAGAGTTTTAAATTGCAGCAGAATAAAGAAAATTACTTTAAATTGAAATTGAAATTTTATAGTTTTCTTCTTATAGGAGCATAAATCTTAATACATATTCATTATAAAAACTAAATATTTTTCAGTTAATTGGGAAATGAAAATACCATTGTTCTGTCTGTTAAATGAAAATTTTCACTTGAACAAAATACAAGAAATATTGAAAAAGAAGGTTTTTTTTTAAGTTTGGAAAAAAAGGTTTTCAATAAATCTTTTGTTTGTTTTTAACACTAGATTTACGAACCGAGCCAATTTGACTCATTAAAACTTTGATCACTATATATATATATATATATATATATATATATATATATATATATAGTGATCAAATTTTTAATGAGTCGAATTATTATATATATATATATATATATATATATATATATATATATATATATATATATATATATATATATATATATATATATATATATATACATATATATATATATATATATATATATATATATATATATATATATATATATATATACATATATATATATGTATATATATATATATATATATATATATATATATGTGTGTGTGTGTGTGTGTGTGTATATACATATACATATACATATACATACATAACTTTAATATCACTTTTCAAAAACATACGTTGGTTTTTAGTTAAGTAATAAAATATATGTAAACTTTCATTCCTCTTCCCCGCAGACCCCTTCATTTCGCATTATCAAATGGGGTATACCTATTTTCACGGTTGTGAGCCAATTTGACTCATAGAATGTATATGAAAATAAATAAATATAGTAATAACTATAGTATAAAGTAAATATAATGTATACAGTATATAAAGTATAGTATAAAGTAAATATAGGGAAGAAGTCGAGAACACTTCCATTTTAATGACAGTAATTGATGCTACTGACGCACGGAAGAATTGTCAAGTTCAACAATCATGCAAATGAAACAGGTGTAGAAACCATTGTGCTAAATGTAATAGAAAGGTCTGTGGAAAACATGTCTCAAAAACAGATTTTATATGTAAAAAATGTTTTCCATGAAATTTTTCATATGTATTTCATTTAAATTAATTTGGAACTATTTTCTTTGCAAAAAACTTCAATTTTCTTGTATGAGTCAAATTGTGTCACTTCAGTAAAAATAGGTATATGATCAACATCCGTAAATCTGGTGTTAATAGCTCCTGTTTTTGTAAAGACTGTATCAAAATTTGATCATAAAATTGTAAAAAAAAATTAAGCTATTTCCCTTGTAGAATATCCTTCGACCATCAAACTAATGAATGGCTCAACCATTAATCAGAGTCCATGAAATAATTCTTTAATGAAAATGCATATGAAAGAAAAAAAATTGAGTGATGGTGGTGAAAAAACAGTTTTTCCGAAAAGAAAAATGAGTCCAATTATGATTAATTTGATTGCAAGTTATTAGGCAGCGATAAAATAGAGTAATTCCTCAAGACTTTTCTGCCTTTCATCAAATTTTCCAGACATTATGTATTACATTAACTAAATCTTGGTAATTGGTCTAGTTTGTTATGTTTACCTAGGATTAAGTGGTCCATCAAATTAAAGAAACCTGCAAGTTCTTGTTAAGTTTCGTGCCATGAACATATGTTATCCATTTTAATATGTTAGCTTTACAGCATCCTAAATATTTTTAAAACTTATATCACCAACAATTGTTAAAAATGTATCCTCTTAAATAAAATTATATTTAATTTTAGAAATTATGATTTTTGGATAAATATTCTAAATAACATTCAACATTCGTATTTCAGTGAAATTCTTATCTTCTAATATAATTCACGAAATTTTTATAGTAATGGTATAATCTCCAATAAATTCGGCTGGCAGGATTTTACATATAGTGTGTAGTTAAAATCTTACATAAAATCTTGAATTATAAGCCTAAAATTTATTTAGATATATAAATAAATATTGTTGCATAGTATACCTTCTAAATATATAATATTTAAACTTTAAGATTTTTTTCTTTAATTTTCATGTTTAAATGTATCAATATTACTCACAAATAGTTTACTTTCAGATAATTAACTTTTTTTATACTCTAAAATCCTTTATGCATTTCGTGCAGTTTTTAAATTTCTATTGGTAAGTTCTGTAATTAAAAAACACTAAAAAAAATTACACATAAAATCCTTTATGCATTTCGTGCAGTTATTAATTTCTATTGGTAAGTTCTGTAATTAAAAAACACTAAAATTACACATAAAATCCTTTATGCATTTCGTGCAGTTTTAAATTTCTATTTTTAACTTCTGTAATTATAAAACACTAAAATTACACATAAAATCCTTTATGCGTTTCGTGCAGTTTTTAATTTCTATTGGTAAGTTCTGTAATTAAAAAACACTAAAATTACGCATGAAATCCTTTATGCATTTCGTGCCGTTTTTAATTTCTATTGGTAAGTTCTGTAATTAAAAAACACTAAAATTACACATAAAATCCTTTATGCATTTCGTGCAGTTTTTAATTTCTATTGGTAAGTTCTGTAATTAAAAAACACTAAAATTACACATAAAAGAATAATCTAAATGAAATTTAAGTGCTTTAAACTGCCATGTGTTCTGTATTAAGAACCGTTTATAATGATATAAAGGGGAACTTTACAATAAAAGTATTGTAATTTTGAAAATTTCAATAAGTTATTGTTATAAATTTATAAATAGATGAAATGTTGAAGAACTAAATCTTACTTTCTAGATATTTGAGCTTACTTTCTAGTATATCTTCTAAATATATAATATTTAAACTTTAAGATTTTTTCTTTAATTTTCTTGTTTAAATGTATCAATATTAATGATGAATAGTTTACTTTCAGATAATTAACTTTTTTTATACTCTAAAATCCTTTATGTATTTCGTGCAGTTTTTAATTTCTATTGGTAAGTTCTGTAATTAAAAAACACTGAAATTACACATAAAATCCTTTATGCATTTCGTGCAGTTTTTAATTTCTATTGGTAAGTTCTGTAATTAAAAAACACTAAAATTACACATAAAATCCTTTATGCATTTCGTGCAGTTTTTAATTTCTATTGGTAAGTTCTGTAATTAAAAAACACTAAAATTACACATAAAATCCTTTATGCATTTCGTGCAGTTTTTAATTTCTATTGGTAAGTTCTATAATTAAAAAACACTAAAATTACACATAAAAGAATAATCTAAATGAAATTTAAGTGCTTTAAACTGCTATGTGTTCTGTATTAAGAACCGTTTATAATGATGTAAAAAGAAACTTTACAATAAAATTATTGTAATTTTGAAAAATCCAACAAGTTATCGTTATACAATTATAAATAGATGAAATAGTTAAGAACTAAAACTTACTTTCTAGTATATCTTCTAAATATATAATATTTAAACTTTAAGATTTTTTCTTTAATTTTCATTTTTAAATGTATCAATATTGCTGATGAATAGTTTACTTTCAGACAATTAGTTTTTCTTATACTGTAAAACCTTTATGTATATCGTGTAGTTTTTAATTTCTATTGGTAAGTTCTATAATTATAAAACACTAAAATTACACATAAAATCCTTTATGTCTTTTGTGGAGTTTTTAATTTCTATTGGTAAGTTCTGTAATTATAAAACACTAAAATTACACATAAAATCCTTTATGCATTCCGTGCCGTTTTTAATTTCTATTGGTAAGTTCTGTAATTAAAAAACACTAAAATTACGCATGAAATCCTTTATGCATTTCGTGCCGTTTTTAATTTCTATTGTTAAGTTCTATAATTAAAAAACACTAAAATTACACATAAAATCCTTTATGCATTTTGTGCAGTTTTTAATTTCTACTGGTAAGTTCTGTAATGCGTGCTTTTTAACACTAAAATTACGCATAAAATCCTTTATGCATTTCGAATTTTAAAGCACTTAAATGAAATTTAAGTGCTTTAAACTGCTATGTGTTCTGTATTAAGAACCGTTTATAATGATATGAAAAGAAACTTTACAATAAAAGTATTATAATTTTGAAAAATCCAAGAAGTTATGGTTATACATTTATGAATAGATGATAGATGGTTAAAAATATAATAGATGGTTAATAACTGAAGCTTACTTTCTAGATATTTCAGCCATTTGAACAACGCTTAAGTAACCGTTTGCGTAATAAGCTTAAAACTCATAATTACTTAACATGATCCCATTTGAGATCTTTGGTAGAATTTAATTAAACATTAAAACCCGTATGGAAATTGGATCAAAAATGTCAAAATATTTCTTGGGAAATTCTTCGTTCAACCACTATACAAAAAATAGTATCCAATGCTGCAAATAATAGAGCATTTATTGCAGTACTTGATTCTTCAAACTTCAGCTCTACAGCTTTATTAAATTGTCAAAGTGATTCTCCGAAATATTATCAAGTAAATCATTTTGAGTTTTTCTCCCAGCACAAATTGTTAAATTGTCCACATTTTAAGCGCTTAAGGATAACGCAAATAGCTCATTTCAAGGAATTCGTTCCGACTTTGAACTGTGGTTAATGCATTTTTAACTTAATTACTCCACCGATGCATTCAAGGAGTCAAGAAGTACATTGCCTGTTTAATTGCATGTTTTTTGACTAATGACTTAGCAATTGTTTGACCACAGGCATGGTTGCTTGTGTAATTTCTTAGGAAAACCCTCCTCCCAAGGACAAATCAGGAGGGAAGTTCGTTCGATGTGTCTTCGATCCCTCGGAATCCGGATGAGTAAAAAAAAAAGCAATTTTCTCTTGGCACGAGGGAAGTCACTTTTTAAGGGATTAGCGGCAAATCGATTGTAGGCGGGTTTAAATTCGCAACTTTTCCTGTTTTTAATTCTTCTTGGCGTAATCTTTTCATATATTTTTTTTCCTCCGAGGTCTGCCTGCTGTCGCTGATTTTACAGACGCCGAAGCGTAGAACCTTGATTATTTTTTTCTCGTGGTCATGCTAAAGAGGTAGCTCTAGTTTACTAATTTTAGAGCTACTGATTCTGAGGAGCTGCGAAGATTCCCCAAAATTTACGGTTCAATGGTGAAGATAAGGTCTTCAGCTTTCTCTAGAATATGATAAAAGACCCTTTACTACGAAATGGTGTCTCACAACAAAAGCCATTTCGGTGAGGTTTTCGGTTTAATGAGACTGACCTGTTTGTTTGAAATATAAAAATGTTTTTTTTATGACTATGTATAAGGTAAGAAAATGTCTTTTGAAAAAGTAGTTTTTCAAAAACATTTCCGAGAACATCCTAGAACTAGCATATAGCCCGTCATATGACGGAATCAGTGAAATCTTTAATTTTCCAGAGTTGTAAAGTACCCTATGATTCAGGAAAATAATGGTTTGTTTTTTGGCTAAGAACTAACTTGCAACAAAAAATAATCGATGATTAAATTTAAAATTATCACATATGTACCTAATCTATTATTTAAGCCAAATATAAAAGAAAATTATTTACGTAATATCTAAGTTCAGCTATAAAACGTATGAAAATAATGCAGACGAATAGGGATTGAAATAATTGCATTAAATGCTAGATAAAGGGGTAAGGGGTGGATTTTGAACGTTGCTAACCGTTACTCATCAACAATCCAATAAGGATGTCTCTTTCTACTCCAGGTCTAACCGCTTCATAAATTTGAGGACAGATAACTTAAAATATTATTATGTAGGGATCTTTACATCAAGGAGACTTTCGTGGTTCGACAATTTGTAAAATTTCTATAATGTGTTACTTTGAGATTCGGGATTGAAGATTTGATCCTCTTATATCCCATCTTTCTCTGATATATTCAGTACAATATATCTGATTCTGATTAATTTTGACCTGGTAATTCTTGCATCAAGGAGGGATAGGCTCATGCATGCCGAGGCTAGGAAGAGTCAAGCATTCGGCAGTACCTATCCGAGAGAAATGAGCCAGCTTGTCTACACGGAATTCCCAAGCAGTTCTCAAGAGAACTTGACTTAAATAATTTCCTTTGTCCAGACTTTCTCCCAAAATATTCACTGCCACAAATCTGGTTCTGTTTAATTTTTATCTATTAATCCTTACATCAAGGAGACTTTCGTGGTTTAACTCTTAGCAAAATTGCTATAGTGTGTTACTTTGAGATTCGGGATTGAAGATTTGACCCTCATATCCCGTCTTTCTCTGATATATTCAGTACAATAAATCTGATTCTGATTAATTTTGACCTGGAAATTTTTGCATCAAGGAGTGATAGGCTCATGCCCTTGGCGAGGATAGGAAAAGTCACGCGTCCGGCAGTACCTATCCGAGAAAAATGCTCCAGTTTGTCTACACGGAATTCCCAAGCAGTTCTCAAAGAGAACTTGACTTAAATAATTTCCTTTGTCCAGACTTTCACACAAAATATTCAGTGCCACAAATGTGGTTCTGTTTAATTTTTATCTACTGATCATGTGAGAATAATATAAAACTGCTATAGTGTGTTACTTTGAGATTCGGGATTGAATATTTGACCCTCTTATATCCCGTCTTTCTCTGATATATTCAGTACAATAAATCTGATTCTGATTAATTTTGACCTGGCAATTCTTGCATCAAGGAGTGATAGGCTCATGCCCTTGCCGAGGCTAGGAAAAGTCAAGCGTTCGGCAGTACGTAGCCAAGAGAAATGCGCCAGCTTGTCTACACGGAATTCCCAAGCAGTTCTCAAAGAGAACTTGACATAAATCATTTCCTTTGTTCAGCCTTTCACCCAAAATATTCAGTGAAACAAATCTGGTTCTGTTTAATTTTTATTTACCAATCCTTACATCAAGGAGACTTTCGTGGTTTAACTCTTAGAAAAACTGCTATAGTGTGTTACTTTGAGATTCGGGATTAAAGATTTGACCCTCTTCTATCCCGTGTTTCTCTGATATATTTAGTACAATACATCTGATTCTGATTAATTTTGACCTGGTAATTCTTGCATCAAGGAGGGATAGGCTCATGCCCTTGGCGAGGCTAGGAAGAGTCACGCGTTCGGCAGTACCTATCCGAGAGAAATGCGCCAGCTTGTCTACACGAAATTCTCAAGTGTACGCAGTTACATTCGTGGCAATTTGCAGTTCATACCCCTTAAAGTGATCCACGCACCTATCAACCCGGTCCCTCTTGGCTCGTTATCTCGAGGCAGGGGCAATAAATAATAAAGAAAATAGACAACCCAGTGCCCTCAGGATATGTCCATCAAATCCGTCAGGCACCTCATCATGACGGTACGTGGAGGAGACAGCTTTTGTTAAAGAGTCCTCGTCCAATCCACTCTTTCCGTTTTTTCCAATGCACATGAATATTAAATTGCATCATAGAGCAAAAAGGGGAAAAAAATTACATTGAAGACGTCGAGATGGGGAAAAAAATGTATCCGCCTCCTTTGTTAGCAAGCAGATTGGGTGTCTGTCTATGTTCATTAGCCGTTCGCAGAGTGTTCATTGTTCAAGACGCGCGAAGAGGGAGATTTGCAACGAATCTTGTCAGCCTTCCTTCTGTTCAGGGAAGGGTGAAGAGTTGTCGAATGGTTTTTTTGGGGTACAAAAAGCCTGGAGGAGAAAACAAAGTAAGGAATGAATGTTGACAGCCCTAAAGGAAGCCTCGTCTGTAAACAACCGGAGTAGGGAAAATGACATGTCAGCTATTTCTTTCTTATTAATATTTTTTTAGAATTTTATAATTAGTTGAGAACAGTTGTTGAAAATACAGCTGCCACCATTACACGCATGTCGAAACCACTAAAAAATAGTCTTCGAGATATGTATGTGAAATGTCTTTTTGTATAGTGTAACTGAATACTCTTAGAGAGCGATAAGACAAATGTATACGAAAAGAGTGATTGATTTAAATACTGAATTTTTATGCAATTTTTTTTTTTAGAATTTTGTTAGCTGGGTGTTCTGTTTCATTAGCAACAAGATAGTATTTGAAAGATTCCTTAACTTTGATATATTCCTTATCTTACTTAACTTTAAATAGATCTCGTTAATTAAGCTACAATAATATATATACATATATATGTATATATATATGTATGTATTTATATATAGGTATATATATATATATATACAGATATATATATACATATATATATATATACACATATATATATATGTATATATGTATGTATATATATATATGTGTGTGTATATATATATATATATATATATATATATATATATATATATATATATATATATATAATATATATATATATATATATATATATATATATATCTGTAATATAGGAAGAGAATAATACAGTAATATGGAAAAATTGTAATATAGGAAGAAAACAATACTGTAATATGGAAATATTGTAATATAGGAAGAGAATAATACTGTAATATGGAAATATTGTAATATAGGAAGGGATTAATATTGAGGAAGAGACTAATACTGTAATATTGGAATATTGTAATATAGGAAGGAAATAATACTGTGATATGGGAAGAGAATAATACTGTAATATTGGAATATTGTAATATAGGAAGAGAAAACTACTGTAATGAGGGAATGTTGTAATATAGGAAGGGATTAATATTGAGGAAGAGACTAATACTGTAATATATCGAAATATAGAAGAGATTAATACTGTAATGTGGGAATTTGTAATATGGGAAGGGAATAATATTGAGGAATAGAATAATATTGTAATTTGTGAATATTATAATATATTAAGAGAATAATAACTGTAATATGGGAATATCGAAATATAGGAAGAGAATAATACTGTAATGGGAATGTTGTAATATAGAAAGGGAATAATATTGAGGAATAGAATAATACTGTAAGTTGGAATATTACAATATAGGAAGGGAATTATATTGAGGAAGAAAACAATACTGTAATATGGAAATATTGTAATATAGGAAGAGAATAATACTGTAATATGGAAATATTGTAATATAAGAAGAGAATAATACTGTAATATTGGAATATTGTAATATAGGAAGAGAAAACTACTGTAATGAGGGAATGTTGTAATATAGGAAGGGATTAATATTGAGGAAGAGACTAATACTGTAATATGGGATTATTGTAATATAGGAAGGAAATAATACTGTGATATGGGAATATTATAATGTAGGAAAAGAATAATACTGTGATATGGGAATATTATAATAGGAAGGAAATAATATTATAAAGTGAATATTGTAATATTTTTCCTTTCCTACATTACAATATTCCCATATTAGTATTATTCTCTTTCTTTATTACATATACATATATTCATAGATATATACATATCTATATACACATGTATATGTATATATATACATTGTAACAAATAATCGTTGTCAATATTAAAGTCTCTGCTCTCCATCATCACGTAATATGACAAGATAAATTAAGTTTGGCAACTAACATGTGGTCAGTAAAGATAAACAAATTATTAAGAGTGTACCAGATAATCTCAATAAAACAAACCATTTTTTTAATTGCCTTATAGGGTAGATTACAATTCTAAAAAATTAAAAATTTTACTAATCCCGTCATATGACGGGCTATATGATAGTTTAAAAGAATTTTTTGTTTAAAGTCTTGTTCATATTTATCTCCATGAGAGCTAATTATTTACATGCATGAACTAGTGAAATGCCAAATATAGGAATTGAAGTCATAGAGTATATAATCCTTGATTTTTTTTAATTTTTCCTTTAATAAATTAATTTGGGTTTGAATGCAATCATTTAGGGTGTTTAAATATTAATACTTATAAGTCATATTAAGGTCTTAAAAT
>CM063499.1:44779590-44792090 GCA_032207245.1 Pardosa pseudoannulata
AACTTCCCTCCGCCATCCCCTCCTAGGAGAAAATGTCCAATTAATGCCACTCTGTAAACCTCTGCGATTGGGGAGAGAAGAAAAGGAAAATTTTTTTTTCCAGGCGTTTATCTCTTATCACGAATTCTGTGTGCAGTATAGAGTACTGATAAAAAGGACCCCATGGCGTAATCACGATGTTAGCATAATATAATTCCATGGAGGTAGTGAGAAGAGACAGGGAGGAGGGGGTACCTAGCCACGCCTGCGTTTTATTTCCTGTGATTTTCCAATTATTTCATTCGATTTGACGCTCCTAGCTCATGACCAGGTGTTACAGCGTGCATATTTCAAGACGGTGTGATTTCTTGCAATCACTCAAAGTCCTGTCATTTATGGGTAGCGTGCTCTTGTAGATTCAATACCAGGCAGATAATTAACAACTGATTGGATTCACGGGGTCAGAATGATCTAACACGGTCTTGAAATAGATTTATCTGAGTAACAT
This sequence comes from Pardosa pseudoannulata, assembly GCA_032207245.1. Taxonomy (NCBI): domain Eukaryota; kingdom Metazoa; phylum Arthropoda; class Arachnida; order Araneae; family Lycosidae; genus Pardosa; species Pardosa pseudoannulata. Next base: position 44,780,078 of record CM063499.1, read on the forward strand.
CTAATTTGGAACACACATACTTTTGATTACATAAAGAAGTATAATGATTACTTAAAAAGAAGTCAACTTCAGGGCACTTCTGTAAACAAACTTGGCAGAAATTTCCATCTAGTAATTGCTGCCAAGGACTTGAAACTAAATCTCCTGTCCAGGTGCTGCAGCAGGAATATTTCAAGATGCAGCGAGTTTTTGCAAAGTTCCATCATTTATGGGCAGTGCGTTTTTCTAGATACAACTCCAGGCAGGTAATTAACAACTGGTTGACCTTAAGGAGTCAAAATGATCTACTACGGTCATAAGTAATTTATCTGAGTAACATCCAATTTCAGACTCATATACTTTTGATTACATATAGAAATATAATCGCTACTTAAAGAAGTAGACAAGAAGGATTCTGTGTAGACAAACTTAATAGAACTTTCCATCTAATAATTGCTGCTGAAGAGTTCAGACTAAGAAGTAGTTTCGCTGTGCATCTACTGAATGAAAAACATTAGAACGACACAGAAAAAGTGATAAATTAAAGTGATAAATTCATTTTGAGGGTTATAAAGTATTAGTAAGCGAGAGCAAAAATTTAAATTCTTATAAAAACTAACTTGATTGCTTATTATAAAAAAGATGAAAATTATCGTCAGCGTTCAAGGTTTGAGTTTATTTAGAGGGCTACTTTTGCAAAACTATGGATTATTTAGACTAGATAGTGCTATTTAAAGCCAATTTCGAACTGGTACAAGCGTGTATTCTAGCCGTGGCTTTCGAAATTGTTGATTTACCAAAGATACCAAACTTTTGTACATATACTTTTGTACCAAAAGGTAATGTTCAAACAGTGTTCTGAATTCGGTATGTGACTTTGACCTAAAAATCTTAGGTTGCTATCAAATTTTCAGCTCATTCGATAAGACGAAATAAATATTTTAGAATATTTTGTTTTTTTTTTATTTAGAATATTATTTAGAATATTTTGTTTTCTTTTTTTCATTAGGGGGAAAATCATCCATGCTTAGGGAAAACACTAAAGAATTTTTAACTATTTTTTAAAGATCTTCAAAATTTCTCTAACAGCTATCATGTACAATACGCTCACAGGACTTAAAAATATATTGTTATATGACGGGTCAAAAGAAAATCTTACACTTTATAGTCATCTATACTTGAGTATATAATAGAAAGTAGATAAAAGAAAATGCCCAGCATTTTATGATTCTTACAACTAATAATTTGCAAAATTATGAGCCACCAGAAGATTATTAAAGTCGGTTGACTCTTTGGAAAGAAAAAGTATTGAGTCCTTTGAAAAAGAAAATAAAAATACATGTTAATAACATTTTTAATAAATGATTCAGTATATTCAAACTTGAGGAGGTCTAAGATTATTTTCTATGTAGTAGCTTAAGATTGTCAGAACGAGACAAAACATACAGTACCAGTTCTAACAAGTATTTCGGATTTTGTTAGGCCTGAGTACATGTAAGATTCTGTTTACTAACCACCGTTAATTATGAATAAGTTATAAAGGTACATAAAGATCCCTAAAGGTAATTTAACATTAAAGAAACAAACGTGTACACACACACACACACACATATATATATATATATATATATATATGTCATAATGAAAAGTATCTATTCATCTGTCATATTACCATATAAATTCAAAATACTTCTATAATGTTGAAATATACATTATCTGCAATACTTATTGTAATAACTTGAAAATTGTTTTTCCACATAGACAAAATTTTTTCACTTGCTATTTCCACTTATAGCACAGATACAATATATATCAAATATCCATGCCAAACTCTTCTTTATTTGCTTCAATATTCTAACCAATATTAGATCTTTTTTGGAGAAGTACAAAGCTTAATCTCTACAAACTAAGTACAATTAAATACTGCTTCAATATTCTAACCAATATTAGATCTATTTTAGAGAAGAACAAAACGTAATCTCTACAAACTAAGTACAATTAAAATACTTCTTAAATATTCTAACCAATATTAGATCTATTTTAGAGAAGTACAAAGCGTAATCTCTACAAACTAAGTACAATTGAAATGCTGCTTAAACATTCTAACCAATATTAGATCTATTTTAGAGAAGTACAAAGCGTAATCTCTACAAACTAAGTACAATTAAAATACTTCTTAAATATTCTAACCAATATTAGATCTATTTTAGAGAAGTAAAAAACGTAATCTCTACAAAGTACAATTAAAATAAAATCCTACAGAGATAGTAAGTTAAATTTAAAGAAACGTTTAAATAGCCACAAGCACAACAGCACATTGGAAAACACCTTACTTTCTTTTTTAAGTAAAAGCTTATCTGAGTTTTACTCGTTGCTTTATTCTGGAAAGTGAAAGCCAGTCATGCTCTGTTGAGCAACTTTTCAAATGCAGATTAGCATCCTACCGATTCTCATCGAACAAAATAACGGATGGAGCACAAAATGTTTTCCCTTTAAAGAAGTGTGTGCAACTAGAGCTTTACCCTGTTGATTATGAGTGAAAAGGTGTGAGATGATTTCAGTTTTCACAAGTCGTTTGTGTTTACTTCCATTTTCATTTTAATCCAAATTTTATATAAAAAAATCATTGAGATCAAAGAACTAGTTTTTATCCCACACACGCATACACATCAGGTTGAGTATATAAGTCCTTTCATTGAATTAAATAAAGGTATACGTGACTTAGTAGAACTTTTCATCTTATAATTACTGTTACGGAGTTCAAACTAAATTGCTTAGTTGTACATTTACAGCAACAAATTAAATTTTCAAGCAGATTGGTGGTCATTAAAGTATACGTGATTTAGTAGAACTTTCCATCTAATAATTACTGCTAAGGAGTTCAAACTAAAGTGTTTAGTTGCAATCTACAGCAACAAATAAAGTTTTCAAGCAGATTGGTGGTCACTAAAGTATACGTGATTTAGTAGAACTTTAAATCTAATAATTACTGCTAAGGAGTTCAAACTAAAGTGTTTAGTTGTACATCTACAGCAACAAATTAAATTTTCAATCACATTGGTAATCATTAAATTTATACGTAACTTAGTAGAACTTTCCATCTAATAATTACTGCTAAGGAGTTTGAACTAAAGTGTTTAGTTGCAATCTACAGCAACAAATAAAGTTTTCAAGCAGATTGGTGGTCATTAAAATAAATCATTCATAAAAATTTAATGGCGTCTTAAACTGGCAAAGTTGTGTTGTTACGGCAGTGTTCAGTGACCCCGTTTGAGTTTTAAAAAACTTAAAATCTTACAAACCACCCAGCTACAAAACGGAAGCTGTAGTTGAATGGTTTTAAACTTTTAAAAGCTTAAAACCAATCTACTCCTACGTTCATTAAAAAAAATAATAGTTAATTAGTATTTAAATAGTCAATACTTCAACTTATAAAATATAACCTCTTTATTCTAAATAGTTTGCTAGCAACGAATTAAATTTTCAAGCACTTGGTTATCAATAAGATAAATCAGTCTTAAAATTTCTTAGGCGTCTTTAACTTGAAAAGTTTTAATGTTTCGGCAGTATTTAAAGACCACGTTTGAGTTTATAATAAAACTTTTGAAAGCTAAAAACCAAAAATTCAAGTTGTAATAGCCATCTGTAATTAAGTAGTTTCAAGCTTTTAAAGCATTGTATGCGGGACAAGTACTAGTAAGTTTTCTGACGATTGATACTTGAGCGAGGGAACGATGGCCGAGTGGTTAGGGTGCTGCCCTTCGGAACTGGAGTTCGTGGATTCGAATCCCACTTTGGCATGGATGTTTGTAGCCTTTCGGAATCGGCCTTAAGCAGTAGGTCCCGGTCTCATTAGCCCTCGTGTTGCAAAATGTAGACCGTAGCACTCCAAAACCAAAACCAAACTTGAGCGTGGGTCACATACTAGTACAGGTTAGTGTAACAACATGGTTTGTTTGTGGGTACAAAAAATAACGGTATATACAGAAAAAAGAAGCCGAATGTTCTTGTCTACTACATAAATTGTGGAAACATTTAGACAAATAAAAGCTAATTTTTACATTATTAGTTTTATGATTGCATTTTTTTTAATGTAAAAATGTTTATATATAACATAATTCGAAAAAATAAAAACTATATACTACTATTTCTATTTCAATTTTCGTAATTACTATTGTAAATTTATCCACTAAAAATATATATTTTTGTTTACAAAAATCTTATGGTTGTTATTTATATATTTCTATTTATATATTTGTTTATATATTTCAATATAAAATACGAAAATTTGGTTAAAAAATTAAATAATTTTCGATTTATTGAGATTTAACTGAATAACTAAATTTACACGCAAAACGACCACCCCAAGTACAATTTCGCTGCAAAATGTACCCGCACACAATATGTTAAAAGCTTAAAATTTTTCCACTACTACTTTTACAAAATTAATACTTAATTACTACCAAAATAGTTGACATTTCAGCTTTTAAAACTTAACCCCTTTTTTTAAATAAATTAATAGCAACAAATTAAGTTTTCAAGGAATTTGGTAATCATTAAAATAAATCAGTCATAAAGTTCAATGGCATCATACACTGGCAAAGTTTTTGTGTTTCGGTAGTGTTCGGTGACACGTTTGAGCTTTTAAATAACTTAAAAGCTGAAAAACGTCCAGATACAAAATGGAAGCTGTAATTGAATGATTTTAAGCTTTTAAAAGCTTAAAACGTAAAGTAGGAGTAGTAGTAGGATAGTAGGAGTAGAATGGTTTTAAGCTTTTAAAAGCTTAAAACAATTCTACAGTAGGAGTAGAATGGTTTTAAGCTTTTAAAAGCTTAAAACAATTCTACTCCTACTTTCATTAAAAAATTAAGAGTTAATTAGTATTAAAATAATCAATATTTCATCTTGTGAATTTTGACTCCTCTTTACTAAATAAATTACTAGCAATAAAATAAATTTTCAAACAGTTTGATTATGAGTAAAATAAATCAATCTTGGAATTTCTCAGGCGTCTAAAACTGGCAAAGTTGTAATGTTTCAATAGTATTTAGAAAAATCCGTTTGAGTTATTAAGAAACTTTAAAAAGTTAGAAATGTTTTCAGCTACAAAATTCTACAGCAACGCTACAAAATTAGTTTATATATACATAAATAATTTATATGTACTTATAGAAATTTATAAATACTTAATTTATAAATCCGTAAATAATTTATATGTAATTAAATAGTTTATATGTGCTTAAATGTTTCCATGCCGAAGGATGGCCGATTGGTTAGAGTGCTGGTCATTAGTACCAGAGTTCGTGGGTTTGAATCCCACAGTGGCATGGATGTTCGTAGCCTTTCGGAATCGGCTTTAAGCTGTAGGTCCCGGTCTCATTAGCCCTCGTGTTGCAAAAAGTAAACTGTAGCACTCCAAACTAAACCAAACCAAAAGTTTTTATTGTTTATTAAGAGACTAAAAAGCCCCAAAGTGCATAATGATCACTGTAAACTACCAGAAAAATATTTAAACAGTATATTATATCAGTAAATTACTGGCACATTGATTGCCAATGTCATTTTAACTCATTAATCACATGCTATGGAGCTTTACATACCCATAACCTTTGGTAGAACAGCATGACTTGCTAATTTACAGTGTATCCTACCTACTTCCTTAAATCTTGTGTCATCGTACTAGTCTTTTGCAGTTATAACTGCTTTTTATTTTACATTTATCTATTGTCTTAACACGTAGACAGTCAATGGAAGCTTTACATACCCATAACCTTTGGTAGAACAGCATGACTTGCTAATTTACAGTGGATCCTACCTACTTCCTTAAATCTGGTGTCATCGTACTAGTCTTTTGCAGTCATAACTGCTTTTTACTTTACAGTCATCTATTGTCTTAACACGTAGACAGTCAATGGAAGCTTTACATACCCCTAATCTTTGACAGAACAGCATGACTTGCTAATTTACAGTGTATCTTACCTACTTCCTTAAATCTGGTGTCATCGTACTAGTCTTTTGCAGTCATAACTGCTTTTTATTTTACAGTCATCTATTGTCTTAACAAGTAGACAGTCAATGGAAGCTTTACATACCCATAACCTTTGATAGAACAGCATGACTTGCTAATTTACAGTGTATCCTACCTACTTCCTTAAATCTGGTATCCTCGTAGTAGTCTTTTGCAGTCATAACTGCTTTTTATTTTACAATCATCTATTGTATTAACACGTAGACAGTCAATGGAAGCTTTACATACCCATAATCTTTGACAGAACAGCATGACTTGCTAATTTACAGTGTATCTTACCTACTTCCTTAAATCTGGTGTCATCGTACTAGTCTTTTGCAGTCATAACTGCTTTTTATTTTACAATCATCTATTGTATTAACACGTAGACAGTCAATGGAAGCTTTACATACCCAAAACCTTTAATAGAACAGCATGACTTGCTAATTTACAGTGTATCCTACCTACTTCCTTAAATCTGGTGTCATCGTACTAGTCTTTTGCAGTCATAACTGCTTTTTCCTTTACAGTCATCTATTGTCTTAACACGTAGACAGTCAATGGAAGCTTTACATACCCATAACCTTTGATAGAACAGCATGACTTGCTAATTTACAGTGTATCCTACCTACTTCCTTAAATCTAGTGTCATCGTACTAGTCTTTTGCAGTCATAACTGCTTTTTATTTTACATTCATCTATTGTCTTAACAAGTAGACAGTCAATGGAAATTCATTGCAGTAAATAAAACAACGGGTTACTAAAATTTACTTTCTATAGTTCTTTTGTGTTAACATCATTTTTTTTATAAGGCAACCCGTAACCCGTTATTAGTACTTACACAATGGAAAAAAAGCAGAAAGGAGCACACAATCGAGGCATTTATTCCCCAGAAACTTCCAAAACTTAATTCTTGTTTATCTTGTTGTAGTATTGCTCCTTTTAAGTGGTAATAACAAAGTTCACGGAATTGAAATAAACAGAATTTGATTTTAAACATTACTGATAGCAGTTAACCCTTAGACGTCTTTTGTGTTTAAAAGATTTTGAGATAAAAGATTTTGAGCACTTAAAATAAATAGAAAAAAATTGAAAGCTCTTAAAATATAAATTGTTGTCAAAACATACTCAATCGAAATGCACGTTCTATATTATATGCAGCCACATAGACACACATGCCTACATCCATACACATATTCATATATATTCATATGATTACTTACTAAAACGTTATGTATGTACATATTTACCCGCACATTTACATACATTGTAATATTTCTATTCAAATATGATTTATAATTTTTACACAAAAAAGTAAAAACTTTGTGCTAGATTATAGCACAAAATGTAATGCACAAATATAGAAAGAAAGTAAGTAGCTTTTTGGTAGTTTTGAGTAAGAACATTCTCAAAGCGTGCGAACTCAGCAGTTTGTGAAATAAGACTATAATCTGCTTCCAGACAATGTTTTCGTTTCTTCAAGGTAGCAACATTCTCAATGAGAGGGAAATTAGTGACTTGTAAAAGCAGACCAAGATTGCTTGCATACATCTTTTACTTTTCTTCGAGTGAGCAACTCTCTCAATGCGAGAGAACTCAGTGGCTTGTAAAAGCAGACTGAGATCTACCTGCAGATAACTTTTCGGTTGCTTCGAGCGAGCAACATTCTCAAAGCGAGAGAACTCAATGGCTTGTAAAAGCTGACTGAGATCTGCTTGTAAACATCTTTTACGTTGCTTCGAGTGAGCAACATTCTCAATGCGAGAGAACTGAGTCACTTGTAAAAGCAGACTGAGATCTGCTTGAAGACAACTTTCTGATTGCTTTAAGTGAGCAACAGTCTGAATGAGAGAGAGTTTCTAAAAGCAGACTGAGATCTTTACAAGCCTTTAGTCTGCTTTTACAAGACACTGATTTCTGTCGCAAAGAAAATCCTGCTCACTCAAAGCAACTAACAGCTATTTGCACACTTTATCTCTCTATTTGTGCCTTTACTCGTTTATTTTCCTTTTATTCTATTCCTCTACACATATTGTCATTTATGACCGCATGAATTCTTTCTAAATAAAGCATCTTTTGAGATAGAGATGAAGTGCCAGTTCAAATTACGTGGTTAGACTATTAATCCGTACGTGAACTGGTATTTTAGATCCATCTACAACAAGCTAGATTTTTAGAACCTGGTAATTTTGTCCGGGTTGTAGCCACGGGTGAATTAGACTAGTTATTTTCGGAGACACATTTATTGGACCTCACTATAAGAGACCCATAATGGTTATTGGCACCCTTAACGGCGGTTAATAATGCTTATTGCTTGACATTGCTTGAGATAGACTACTTTAAACGAGACACATTATGAGCATGGGTAATGCGTTTAAGAACATAAATTCCTGCTTTTTGTAAACAGAGAGAAATTTTGAGATGTGGAATCTGAGTACATTTTGTAACTCGCTATAAGAATTTGGGAGCAATGTAATTACTATATACTAAACAAAATCCCATTCAAAATATATACATCACAGTACAAATTAGCTTGACTTATATTTCTGAGTTATAACTATATATCAAAACAGAGAAGCAGGTATCGTACTAAAAAAAGAAATGGAACAAATGGTGCTGTTAAGAATTGCAGAGTTCTGCTTTGTGGTCGGCATAAAGGAATTCTGTGGTGAGGGATTTGAATGACTTTTAGAATTCACCAAAAGATATATAATTTCAATATACAGTGGAACATGTAAGCACTGATACTTTCTTTAATGATAGACCTGATTATAACTATATTTCTTTCAGTCCTGTAGAAATTTTTATTTACTCAATCTATTCCTTATTTATTCAATATAAATCCCTCAAAAATCGGCAACTGTGCTATTAATATTCAATTTATAAATTGCTCAAATAATTTTTATTTATATATCTACAAAATTTATATACATATATTGCTATATGCAGTGAAGCCTGCATGCAATGATACTTTATTTAATGATAAGCCTGATTATAACGATATTAGTTTCTATCCTGTGAATTTTTTATTTACTCAATCTATTCCTTATTTATTCAATATAAAACCTCAAAAATCAGCAACTGTGTTATTAATATTCAATTTATAAATTGCTCAAATAATTTTTATTTATATATCTACAAAATTTATATACATATATTGCTATATACAGTGAAGCCTGTATGCAATGATATTTTCTTTAATGATAAGCCTGATTATAACGATATTACTTTCTGTCCTGTAGAATTTTTTATTTATTCAATATAAAACCTTCAAAAAGTCAGTAACTCTGCTATTAATATTCAATTTATAAATTGCTCAATTAATTTTTGTTTAGATGTCTACAAAATATATATACATATATTGCTATATGCAGTGAAGCCTGTATGCAATGATACTTTATTTAATGATAAGCCTGATTATAACGATATTAGTTTCTATCCTGTGAATTTTTTATTTACTCAATCTATTCCTTATTTATTCAATATAAAACCCTCAAAAAGTCAGTACCTGCGCTATTAATATTCAGTTTATAAATTGCTCAAATAATTTTTATTTAGATATCTACAAAATTTATATACATATATTGCTATATACAGTGAAGCCTGTAGTCAGTGATACTTTATTTAATGATAAGCCTGATTATAACGATATTCCTTTCTGCCCTATAGAATTTTTTATTTACTCAATCTATTCCTTATTTATTCAATATAAACCCTCAAAAAGTCAGTAACTGTGTTATCAATATTCAATTTATAAATTACTCAAGTAATTTTTATTTAGATATCTACAAAATTTATATACATTCGACGTGCATAAATATCGAATGCACCAATATTCTTCTAGGTTCCTAAAGTATATCGGTATAGACAGCTTTTACTGTACTAAAAAATCGCTTTTAAGTTATATACAACACAGTACACGTTATTTAATGTTACGCTTGCTACCTTTTTATCTCAAATATCTCAAAAAATCATACACATCTTGATCTGGTGTTAGAACTTTAGACAAACCAATATATTTATTATAAAAACTCTTAAACATATCTAGAAAACTTCTTATTTTGCAGTAGAGGGTAATTTCAGCTTATCCATCTTAAAGGAAAGTGGGGGCTTGAGAATGTCTATCGATAAGTTATTTCTTTTCGTCGAATATAGGAAGAGATTTTTATCTTGTAGGTATGAGCTACAATATGACCTAATTGTTATTTTACGACTATAATCCTGGAATGTTTGGTCGTGCACCAAAAACAGCTCGTGCACGCAAAGAAATACAAAATAAGGAGGTCCCGTGTATAGTGGAGAAAATTTAAATTTAAAGTAAGGCTGCTATTTAAGTTATTGTAGACAATCGTTTAATATGCTCTTAGCACATTGTGTGCGGGTACATTTCGCAGCGGAATTGTTGAGCTGACTTTTTGTGCGTAAATTTAGTTATTCAGTTAAATCTCAATAGATCGAAAATTATTTAATTTTTTAACCAACTTTCCGTATTTTATATTGAAATATACAAACAAATATATAAATAGAAATATATAAATAACAACCATAAGATTTTTGTACGATAAATTTATAATAGTATCGTAAATATGAAAAGACAAATAGAAATAGTAGTATATAGTTTTAATTTTTTTGAATTATGTTATATATAAAAATTTTTACATTATAAAAAATGAAAAAAGCAATCATAAAACTAATAATGTAAAAACTAGTTTTTGTTTGTCTAAATTTTTCCAGAATCTATGTAGTAGACAAAAACATTCTGCTTCGTTTTCCTGTATATACCGTTATTTTTGCACCCACAAACTATGTTGTTACACTAACCGGTACTAGTACGTGACCCGCGCTCAAGTATGAATCGTCAGAAAAAGTACTAGTACGTATACCGTATACAATGTGTTACAGATAAATTAATCCCGAAATATTTTTATACGCCTTAAAATTTTAGAATACATTATATTGCCCTCTAAATTGGTCTTCTTCTATCTTTCTTTCGTTTCTATCTATCTAATCTTATGTTTTTATCTATCTCTGGTTTAGACTTTTGTAAAAACTATTGTATTATAAAATCCTGTTCAGTACTAAACAACTTTAAAACGTAGATGAAATAGAGGCAATAGTGTTAAAGATAAATGAATCCCAAAATATTTTTACAGGCGTTAGAATTTTAGAATACATTATATTACCCCTCTAAATTGGTCTTCTTCTATCTTTCTTTCGTTTCTATCTATCTAATCTTTTGTTTTTGTCAATCTCTGGTTTAGACTTTTGTAAAAATATTGTATTATAAAATCCTGTTCAGTACTAAACAACTTTAAAACGTACATGAAATAGAGGCAACAGTGTTAAAGATAAATGAATCCCGAAATATTTTTACAGGCGTTAGAATTTTAGAATACATTATATTACCCCTCTAAATTGGTCTTCTTCTATCTTTCTTTCGTTTCTATCTCTCTAATATTTTGCTTTTATCTATCTCTGGTTTAGACTTTTGTAAAAAATATGGTATTATAAAATCCTGTTCAATACTAGACAACTTTAAAACGTACATAAAATAGAGGCAACAGTGTTAAAGATAAATTAATTCCAAAATATATTTACAGGCGTTAGAATTTTAGAATACATTATATTACCCCTCTAAATTGGTCTTCTTATATCTTTCTTTCATTTCTATCTATCTAATCTTTTGTTATTTTCTATCTCTGGTTTAGACTTTTCTAAAACATATTGTATTATAAAATCCTGTTCAGTACTAGACAACTTTAAAACGTAGATGAAATAGAGGCAACAGTGTTAAAGATAAATGAATCCCGAAATAATTTTACAGGCGTTAGAATTTTAGAATACATTATATTACCCCTTCAAATTGGTCTTCTTCTATCTTTCTTTCGTTTCTATGTATCTAATCTTTTGTTTTTATCTATCTCTGGTTTAGACTTAGTAAAAAATATTGCATTATAAAATCCTGTTCAGTACTAAACAACTTTAAAACGTATATGAAATAGAAGCAACAGTGTTAAAGATAAA
>CM063499.1:44804590-44842090 GCA_032207245.1 Pardosa pseudoannulata
ATAAATTTAATTTGGGATGTAGATTAATGCCTGAATTCTAAATTGTTTTTAGTACTGTAAATAAAATCTCCAACTTTATTTTTATTAATTGTTCTACATTTTTCATTTTAATTAACTGAGAGAATTAATTCATGGTTTTATAAGAGGTGAAACAGGGTTTAAATTAATCATAAATTTCATATATTTTTATTAAATCTTTATAAACTAATAGTCTGTTGAAACAGTTACAATTTTAGCGTGCTTTAAATCTCTTTACATTGACACCCTTTATATATATGCGAATAAATGAATAGCAATCTTTCATACTTCCACCAAATATGTATTAAAGTAAATATCTATAGCAACTCTTATGTTACATACTTAAAGAGCTTTAGCACATTTTAGAGCTTTTTATGAATTGGGCTTCTTGTATCTAACCCTTCAAAATTTATGTGAAATATTCTATGTATATTTTTATATTATATATATTTGTATTTATATATATATTTTTTATTTGTCTATTTATATATTTGTTTATACATTTCAATATTAAATACGAAGATTTGAATACATTAATAGAAATTTATAGCACATTTCGAAGAAGATTTAATGCATTGCTGTAATAATCTCCAACTTTATTTTTAGTAATTGTTCTACATTTTCCATTTCAATGAACTGAGGGAATTAATTCATGATTTATAAGAGGTGAAACAGGGTTTAAATTAATCATAAATTTTATATAGTTTTATTAAATCTTTATAAACTAATAGTTTGTTGAAACAAAGAAAATAAGATATAAGTTTTGTCTATCTAATAAATTAGAAAAATGACGAGATCCTTCTACCTTAAATCTACAAATGAATGGAAAGCAAACTTTCATACTGGCCCCAAATATGTATTAAATTTCTATAGAAACTCTTATATTACACACTTAAAAAGCTTTAGCATATTTTAGAGCTTTTTATAAATTGGGCATCTTGCAACTAACCCATCTAAATTTATATGAAACATCCTGACACTCTCTCTTTATTGACAGAACAGATTTGAATACATTAACAGAAATTTATAGCACATTTCGAAGACGATTTAATGCCATGCATTTGAAACCATTAAGGATTAATAGGATTCTAATGGAATCTATTCGTAGAGATTGATGTCTTTAGTATGTAACATGAATTAATTCCACTCAGCTCCAGTTTTACAAAGAAAAAATAATGGTTTTCATACCTTATGTAGGTATAGTAGAAGAAATCTTTCTAATGTACATATATATATATATATAATATATATATATATATAATATATATATATATATATATATATATATATATATATATATCAGAATCTTTCCGTAAAGAGAGATGGCGCTAAGTGATAAGACAATATATTTGAGGGTATGAGGGGCTCGAACCAACACATTATATATATATATATATATATATACATATATATATATGTACGAATCACCAAAAATATGCAATTGTCTATAAGCAGTAACAGGGTATATATATATAAATATATATATATATTACATACATATATATATATATGTATACGTAATAACGAAAACATTCTCTAGTTTTTCCTAAGTATGCTAAATTTATAGATGTATGTATCGCAAAAAGAGAAACAGTGCAAATGTTTATGAATGGAATAGTGTAATTATATATGTATGTGTATATATATGTATATGTATATGCATTTTTAAATATCTATTTCGATACACTACAAATATGGGACTATTTTTCTAGCTTTAAACTGATAATGATTTTAGTAAAATATTATAGAAGTCAACATTTTACTCATTTGCTGAGGTAAGTTCAATAAAATGTGAATCTCAAAATTAACTATGGCTGTAGAGGAACAAATTTGCATCCAAATTGGGCAAAAATAGTCAAAACATATGTTCACATTGCTTCACAGCTGAAAAATACAGATAAATATAATGCTAATGAAAAATGCTTAAAAATTATATAAGAGATTTCTAATAAAAATATGCTAATGAAATATTTTTTTTTCAATAAAAAAAAAACTTTGGAATATTTTTTAGCTTTAAACTGATATTGATTTGGGTAAAATATTATATGTTAGCATTTTACTAATTTGCTGAGTTCAATAAAATGTGAACCTCAAAATTAACTTTTGCCATAGAGAAGCAAATTTGCATCAAAATTGGGAAAAAGTAGTCGAAATATATGTTCACAATGCTTCACAGCTGAGAGACACAGATAAATATAATGCTAATAAAAAATGATTAAAAATAATATGAAAGATTTCTAATAAAAATATGCTAATGAAATACTTTTTTTTCAATAAAAAAACTTTGGAATATTTTTATAGCTTTAAACTGATAATGATTTCAGTAAAATATTATATAAGTCAGCATTTTACTAATTTGCTGAGGTAAGTTCAACAAAATGTGACACTAAAAATTAACTATGGTCTTAGAAAAACAAATTTGCATCCATATGCGGAAAAAGTAGTCAAAACATATGTTCACATTGCTTCACAGCTGAAAAATACAGATAAATATAATGCTAATGAAAAATGCTTAAAAAATATGTAAGAGATTTCTAATAAAAATATACTAATGAAATAATTTGTTGCAATAAAAAAAACTTTGGAATATTTTTATAGCTTTAAACTTATAATGATTTTAGTAAAATATTATATAAGTCAGCATTTTACTAATTTACTGAGGTAAGTTCAACGAATTGTGACACTCAAACTGTTTTGCTCGTAAGCCCAACGGGCGAAACATATGTTCATATTGCTTCACAACTGAGAGATACAGATAAATATAATGCTAATGAAATTTTTTTTTAATTATACAGAAGATTTCTAATAAAAGTATACTAATGAAATATTTTTTTCAATAAAAAAAACTTTGGAATATTTTACTAGCTTTAAATTGATAATGATTTTAGTAAAATATGATATAACTACAAATTATACTGAAAATATGAATCGATAAAGTCTAATGTTGTATAATTTAAAAGTAGTAAAATGACTACTAGAAATAAGCAGGTGGTGAATCTGTGTTGCGTGATAGGTAGTAACTGGTTTAACTATAATAACTGAAGTAACTAGATTTGCCTGCTATATATTCATAAATATTGAAAATCATTTAATGTGTTAAATTATACATAATGATTCGGTCATATATATAAACACAGAAAAAAAAAATCAATCTCTGTTAAATCACTAAATTCTGACTTTTTTAATTTCTTCAGCTCGATGTTAATCTACAGAACTAAAATTTCACTGATGATTTTAAACAAAATTTAACCTGCTAAAGAGCGAAATGTTTTAAGGTTATTAATCATTCATTTTAGAAAGTAAAACATATTTAATTTTAAATTATTTGAAAAAAATCTGTTATACAGTTTTTGAGGTTATACATGTAATATTAATATCCTTTATTTACATATTTTAATATTAATTTAATAACTTTTGTTCATAAAGTACGTTGGGGGTTTTCGCGGTAATTCTAATTTTCCCTCTAGACACGCTATAGACTTAATTCAGCCTCTGTCTGTATTACTTTAGCCAATAGTATCGAGTTCTCTTTAAACATGGGTATTTTTATCAGGTGATCAATTGTGCTTAGGGATTATTCGTAGTCTTTTTACTTGAGAAATCCCTACTTGAAAAGGTATGTGTGCAGGGTCACATTGTCTGAGTACAGGATGTTGTAAAAGTGCTTGCTTGTTGTATGGTTTCATGTATCTTACCAGAAATAAAATGTGTTGTGCTTTTGAATTAGTCTCGACCATATTTCATACATATAAGAATTTAACCGAAACAAATTAATAAAGATACATAGCTCTAAATAATTTTTTACTTCATTACCTGATAAATTACTGTTTAAATACATTTTTCGAAAGTCAACTGCTCATTGGTAGGAACATTTGTTTCACAAGTCAACACTGAGTCATGGGAATTCTACATGTCCGGCAACCAGATACCTTAAGAATTGATTCTCGTTAGTGTAAAAGGTTCAAAGGAAGATCTTGTACACGATGAATCAACTATGACGATAAATGCTTTGGAAATAATAAGAATAAAATCGGGAAGGGAGCTGACTTCTAATTGAACATTTTGGGGGATATTTCTTTGAGAATCCATGGGCTTGTTTCAAGGCTGTCATGCTTATGAAGAGGATAAAAAGTTTCCATATGTGACAAAGATGGATTTATTCTATATTTCATGGATAAGTGGAATCTAGGAGTGGCGAGAAAGCGATGTTTCTTCATCTCAAGGACGTGTTTCTCAAATGTTTTCACTTTCAGAGAGCACAGGATATCCATCCTCTGGTATATAACGTAGAATAACATTATCCACATTCTCGATTTCCAATGCCATTTTTAAAGTAGACAGTAACTAATTTAATTGGATTAACTGAAATACCTGAATCTACCTGCTGCCAGTTCAAATTCGTAGAAGATCAGGGAAAGAGTTGAATCAAGATATCTATCCACTAGTTTACATCGTAGAATAACATTATCCACATTCTCCATTTCCAATGCCATTTACAAAGTAGACAGTAACTAGTTTGATTGGATTAGCTGAAATACTTGAATATATCTGCTTCTAGTTCAAATTATTGGAACATCGGGAAGGAGTTAAATCAGGATATTCATCCATAGGTTTACACCATAGAATAACATCTTCACATTCTCTATTTCCATTGCCATTCAAAAAATAGATAGTAAATGATTTAATTGGGTTAACTGAAATACCTGAGTCTGCCTCCTACAAGTTCAAATTCATGGAATATCAGGGAAAGAGTTGAATCAATATATCTATCCACTAGTTTACATCGTAGAATAACATTATCCACATTCTCCATTTCCAACGCCATTATGTAAATTTTTTTTTGTGTTGTTTTTTTTTTTTGTTTGTTGTGGTTGTTTGTTGTTGTGTGGTGTTGTTGGTTTTGTGTTCCCCCCCCCCCCCTCTATCTTCGTAGAGCAGATTAACTGAAATAACCTGAATCTAACCACTACAAATCAGATAGTAAAAAAAAAAAGAGAGAGGAGGTGGCCTTCCGTGGTTCCAATACCATTTGCAAAGTAGACAGTAACTAGTTTGATTGATTAATCATATTTTTATAACTTGTAAGTTTTTTAATACAAGTTCAAATTCTATATATATTTATAAATATATATATATATATGTGTGTATATATTTATATACATATATATACATATATATATATATATATATATATATTATTCATCCACTGGTTTTAACAATAGAATAACATCCTCCACATTTTTGATTTCCAGTGGCATTTGCAAAATAGACAGTAACTAGTTTAATTGGATTAGGCGAAATACTTGAATATATTTACTTCTAGTTCAAATTCGTGGAACATCAGGGAAAGAGTTATACTACGATATCCACCCCCTAGTTTACATTGTAGAATAACATTATCCACATTCTCTATTTCCATTGACATATATATATATATAATATATATATATATATATATATATATATATATATATATATATACAAAAGAGAAAAATATTAAATCGACATATTAAAATTAAATATTACATATTAAAAATTTTTACTGATCCCGTCGTTTTTTTGACGAGCTATATGCTAGTTGTAACCAGAAATTCTGAAAAACTTGTAAACAATCATAATCAGCTATTATAAAATTCGTTGTCACCTTTCTTCTTATATTTATTTATTTATATATATATATATATATATATATATATTATCTTACAATATCTATATATATATATATCTGATATATATATATATATATCCGAGATATATATATATAGATCTGATACATATCGAGTATTATATACATATTCCAGCTGAAAATGTACCCGCACACAATGTGTATTAAAATTTACTGACTACTCCCGTCGTATGACGGGCTATATGCTAGTTGTAACAGAAATTCTGTAACTTTAATCAGCTATTACTAAAAAGTTTCTTTTCATCCTTCTTCTTATTTATTTATTTATTTTTTGCATAATTTTGAGTCTTACAAATTTAGATCAATGAAAAGTTAGATCTAAAAATCTAGACTAGTAAGATCCGAGATTTAACTGAACAATTTAAGCACAAAAGTCGCTCTCGGTACAATTCCGCTGAAAAATGTAACCTGTTACAAAGAAATTCCGTAATTTTAATCAGCTTTTACAAAAATTCGTAGTCATACTTCTTATTTATTTATCCTCCACATTCTCCATTTCCATTGCCATTTTCGATCCGAGATCTGAAGTGTAGATTTGAACAATTGAGTCAAGTCGGCACAATTTCCGGTGAAAAATGTACCCGCACACAATGTGTTAAAATTTTACTGATCCAGTCATATGACGGGTTATATGCTAGTTGTAACAGAAATTCTGTAACTTTAATCAGCTATTATAAAAATTCGTTCTCACCTTTCTTCTTATTTATTTATTTATTTTTTGCATAAATTGAGTCTTACAAATCTAGGTGTTGAGTCTAGATCTTCAGATCTAGACTAGTAAGGTCCGAGATTTGAAGTCTAGATCTGAACAATCGAGTCGAGTCGGTACAATTCCGCTGAAAAATGTACCCGCACACAATGTGTTAAAATTTTTACTGATCCCGTCGTATGACGGGCTATATGCTAGTTGTAACAGAAATTCTGTAAATTTAGTCAGCTATTACCAAGTTTCTTTATCATCCTTCTTCTTATTTATTCATTTATTTTTTGCATAATTTGAGTCTTACAAATTTAGATCATGAGTCTAGATCTAAAAATCTAGACCAGTAAGATCCGAGATCTGAACAATCGAGCTAACTGAAATAATTGAGTCTACCCACTACAAGATCAAAATCGTGGAACATCGGTGTTAAATCACAAAAACTGACTTGGCCATATCTATAAAAGAGAAAAACCATTTATCAGTTAATAATACAGTTTTAACTTGTGTCAAAGAAGTCCAATGAAGATTGTATCATGAAATAGATAGGTAAGCTGGGATGGTAGATGAACTAAACCGGAGTATTCTTGATTATCACATCTAATACAATATTTGTAAGGTATTTCTTTAGAACTCTTTTGTGATTGTTCCATTCAAGTTTCCACATACAACAAAGATTATTTTATTCTGTATTTCAAGGATAAATAAACCTATAAGTGGGTATGGAACATCCTTCCTCAGTTTCAGGGACGAGTTCTTGCAATCGGTACTATTCCGCTGAAAATTGTACCCGCACACAATGTGTTGAAATTTTTACTGATCCCGTCGTATGACGGGCTATATGCTAGTTGTAACAGAAATTCCGTAGTTTTAATAAGTTTTACAAAAGTTCGTTGTCATTCTTTTTCTTTTTATTTTATTTATTTATTTATTTTTGCATAAATCGAGTCTTACAAATCTAAAATATGAGTCTAGATCTGAAGATATAGACTCGTAAGATCCGAGATCTGAACAATCGAGTCGACAAGACGCCTCATTGCATTGCAGTCGAAAGCGTTTTTGCAAGTCAGGAAACTCCACGAACTTTTAAAATCCGTAGCTCGCGGCATTTGCTACCGCTCTTTACAAATCCTCATTAGGATATCTAACCACTCGTCTGTGTTAAGCATCATCACCTACAACTACGAAATCTAATGTTATTTCATGATACTCAACATCTGGAAATCTACATTAATTACAGTGGCTATATATGTCAAATACATATTCAGGAACGTGGGAAATCAAGGAAAATACTAAACCATACATTGCTGATTCGTCCTCACCTATAAAAGTAAAAGCCCAATCTATGTGATTTTTACTAGTATTAGCTCGGTAGCACGAGCTGAAATATACCTCCCAGGCATAACGATTAATTGCTCTTTTCGGTTTTTTAGTATTTTTATGACCCCGCCACCTTGCAAAACATCCTGCATTTTACAACTGTGTTCCGTGCGATTTATTCCAGGGTATCATCAATTTGCAGCATAAAAGATCTTGCGGAAACTGGACTGCCTCTAGAACTTTCCGTAGATTAACTGATGTAAAAGGCCCTGTAAATAGGAATAAACAGAGGAAGGATTCAGACATCTAACAGAACACTTTGTAGATGTTTCTTTGGGACTCCCAAGGGCTTGCTCAAGGCTGCCATGCTTGTAAAGAGGTTGAAAAATTCCCATACATACTAAAATTGGATTTATGCTATATTTCATGGGTAAATAGAACCTAGGAGCGGCTAGGAAACACCATTTCTCGGTTTCAGGGACGGGTTCTTCCAAATTTTTTTTTCACATTCGAAACATTCAGGATGTCTAACCACTCGTTTGTACCATCGAAGACTAACATCACCCACAACCTCGACATCCGATGTCCAACAAGACGGGAAAACACCGCAAAAACCTTTTCGAAGGCTAAAATTTTCCCATCGCTCACGGTCGGTGTCAAACGATGTCGACTCTTCGACAAGCACCTCGACGCATGTTTCTCGGCGAGGAGCACAAAAGGTGTCGACCTTCGACAACCGTGTCCGAGCTTTCACTCTCCAGCGCATGCCGGTCATGGTCGAGTGGACACCAGATTGTATTAAGTGTAGACGCCTGTGTGTTTTGTCTCTTTTGCGAGAGAGAGAAGCGATGATTAAGGGTTGCCACTTTTGCGAGATTTAAACAGACGAGAAAAGTAATTTTTATAATGGTATTAAGGTTACAGTAGACGGTCAGCTGAATGAAATTTGAGAATGTACTTGTGAATTGTAGATCATCTTCGAAATCTGAGCTGATGCTGTTCTGCGAGGCAATCTCAGAGGCACATGATGTTTCTAATAATAATAGAAAGGGTGTTTGTAAACTATATCATCTAAAAATTTCTAAATATATTCTGTAAATGTCATGTGTCGACATTTTCTGAGCTGATGCTGTTCTGCGAGACAATCTATATATTCTGTAAATGTCATGTGTCGACATTTTCTTCAAAATATAAGCTTCAAGGACAGGTCAAAGGCTCTAAAAAATAAAATAGAATGAGTACAATTTATTAAGGCTGCATCTAATTTATATAGTACTAAGATAGATATCATAATATAACTATTGACTACATTCTGATGCAGTTCCAAATCTGAACAGATAACAATTAGAATTTTTGATTGTAAAATTTCCTATTCCTGAGAAATTATTTAAAATCCACCTGATCCTTTATTTAAAAGTAAAAATATATTATTCAACTCTTACATCAATAAAATTATCAGGCGGCTAGTAAAATATAACCAGAAAGCTATACATTGGAAGATAACAATTCGTCTTAGTATACAAAACATGCGGAAAAACCCGCGCTTTTGAAACAATCAGAGTAGAAAATACAATAAACTGCAAACTATCATTTACTGGATGACATCTATACAAATAATTTGTTACTAAAATTGGAAAAAATACGTCCGAAACAGTGCAAGCGAAATAGAAATTATATTGCCCGTACACCGTACGGGTAAACCACTAAAGACCCGAAAGCTGTGCCCGTACGGTGTACGGGCAAAACAGGGAAGGGGTTAAATTACATTAAAATTTCAAAGTTAGAAAAAAACATAAACTGTTAATACTAAAATTTAAAAATTTATAAATATAATGCCATTTATTAAATTTATATAGCAGTATTGTAATATTTTATAACTGTATTAAATACAGCAAGTAATTCACAATTTAGGTTTTACTTATTTTCATTAAGAAAAAATACAACGAAATGCTGTTTTAGACCCATACCTGAAAATATTTAATTGCCAAAGATTAAAATTATAAAACTATTATATAGGGAAGGTGGAATTTCAGGAATTAAACACATGACATTTCTATAATTTCACGTTCATAACGTATTCCTGTAATTAATAAATAAATTAGAACTATCTCTCTTTTAAATCTAATGTAAGAGTCATACAATCTACGATGCCAAGTCCTAAAATTCACTCTAACTTGTAAAGTATTTAGTTTTGTTATTTTAAATTGTGTATATTTATATATATATAGAAATTTGATATATCTATACTCCTGAAGAGTAAAATATAAGAATAAAAAATAGTGTTTTATTATTTATTATTTTACTACAGTGGCGTGCAGTCCATATGTGCAGGGTGTGCACTGCACACCCTGGCAAAATTATGAGAGACAATAATTTTCTGCACCTATGTCTACCTATCTTTATATGGTATATAATAAATATTATTTATAATATATTCAAATATTATGTTGATTTGCTTGCTTGTATTCTCGCAGTGTGTGCGGTACTAGGTGCTGCACCACGTAGCGCGTTCAAAAGCAAAGAAATAAGAAATTTTGATAAGAAATTTTTATGTGTACGCACTGCGCACTAATAGAAAATCACGCTTTATATGTATGGGCTACTGGAGAAGCACATCATACTATAGCACTGAGGCAAGTGCAGCTATTTTTCCTGCACTTGGCATCCAGAATCATCCGAAGGTACGGTTTATTAAGCATTGTATTAGAGCGGAAACTTTTTTTTTTTTTTTTTTTTTTTTTTTATACCTTTGATATGAGACGCCCCTTTCATGTTTATTTGTTACTCATGCATTTTACATCTTTGCAGACGGTTAATGTTTAAATTTATATATTGTAAGATTTTGTTTTCATGGAAATATAAAAGAAGTATTTCATCAATATAAAGTGAAATGTTTTAGTGTGGTAAAGTAATTTCGGTGATGTATTATATTTATAGAAATAATTCGCTGAAAAACAATTTTGTTTTGTTAGACAAAAAAGAAACGAATTTTAACAGAACAGTCCAAATTTTACCATTCATTGTGTTTTACAGACAGTATATAAGTTATATCTGTAACACCATATCCCTGGTTTTGTTTCTTTTTTTATTATTATTTCGAATCTTGCAGGGAGTTAACACGATTGTTAAAAACAATTAATAAATTATAATTTAATCCACTGACCGAACAAGAAACAGTTCGTTCTATTGCGCCAGCGTGCAGTGAAATCCTGTGCACGTGGAATAGACGTTCGGTTTGTCAGCGGCAATGACACTCTGATGAGGCACCGGAAATATATTACCCGTTACATAAATTTCTATGTACTGCAGAAATAAATAGTAAAATCTAGTTGTATATAGAATATTGGTATATAGTATCAACTACTGTACTATATACAATCTAGTTGTATAGCATATCAACTGTGCTGAAAATGTAAGTTTTTCGTGGAAATATAAGTTTTTCGTTTTAAGGAGTTCTGATTCGGGATTGTATTCAAAGGATTTCAGCGCAGCAGACGTCTCTGTTAATAAGATATAATGGAAGTGATGTACGATTTTCTTTTTATTATTATTTCGAATCTTGCAGGGAGTTAACACTATTTAGACGTTAACGCGTGAGCACAATTGACAAGAGAAATATATTGCCCATTACATAAATTTCTATGTACTGCAAAAATAAATAGTAAAATCTAGTTGTATGTAGAATAAATTTTAACTAAATTTATTATTGTTTTAAAACCTTGTCCATCGGTGTCAAATATATATAATTTACACTAAAAATATAAGTTAATGTTAATATATACAAGTGTTAACTAAACGTAATTTTTTTCTTTATAAAATATCAGTGTTATTAGCATGCATAAATGCAAAATCAAATTCAATTTAGCTCATTATTGCTTTCGTATCTGTCATGCCAAACGTTAATATATTATATAATTATTAATATTGATCATTCTTCACCAATTAAAACGTTTTAGGTGATACGAGTGATACTTACTAGATAAAAAGTATAATATAAAGTTACAGTAAAATTTATGTATTTTAAAATATTGAGTTGGGAATTTATATTAAAAAATGCAGTTATATATCTTGTATCATTTTTAACCATTTATACATTCCTAGATAATATTTTTAATTAAATATTTATGTTTAATTGAGAGTAGTGTATTATGTCTTCGATTATTCTATTGTAAAAAGAGAGAAGAAAATTTTCCTATACAAGTTTTCAAATTTTCTTTATAAAAGAAAAATTGTAAAAAAATATATAGGTTAATAAAAACGTCATTAATTCATCTCTAAATGAATATTTTAAAATCTTTTAATTTCATAAATACATAAAATCATCAAAACATACAGTTCAAATTTAATTAAAGTCTGAAAATTATTAGGAATATTATAAATTCGGTGGATTTTGTGTTACTCAATTTAGTAATAGTAGTCTGAGAATGTACATTTTTATGGTTTTATTATTATTGTTGTTGCTGCTCTCTGCACACCCTGCATGAAAACCTACCGCACGCCACTGCTTTACTAGCATATAGCCCGTCATATGATAGAATCAGTAAAATATTTATTTTTCCAGAATTGTAAAGTACATGTTACAGCTTACTTTTATTTTTTAACTGACACTAATCTAATATCTACCCGTCTTGTTCCAATCATCATTACTCAATTTAGTAACAATGATCTGAGAGGTGTAAGTTTTTAATTCTTTTGGAACCTGTGAAATTGAGATATTAATAGAAATTCTAAAATGTTACAGTTGACTTTTATTTTTACACTGAGAATTTAATCTAAAATCTTCATGTTTTGTACCTGTACCATTATGTTTATTGACTGAGAATTATCTTGCAACAAAAAATAATCGATGGCTAAAACTATTAATGGTGTACATTGAAATCGTAAATTTTTTCACTTAAAAATATTGCTAAAACCATATTAAGTTTTCAAGAAGATTGTTTGAAAACAAAATAAATACATTTTGATACTGTCTAAAAAAAGGGGATCTAAAAGCTAAACTATCGATTTTTAAATATGAATATAAAATTAGTGATAAAAATGTAGGGGCTGCAATGTAAAACAGGAAATTTTGATTGAAATTAGAAAACATTGCGGTAAATCTCACTCGTCTAACAATAATTTTTTAAAATGTTCTCCGCAAATGGCATATTGTTTTAGCATTAAAAATAAAGATATGGTGCCGCAATTATGCTCAATATATAAAGAATTTTAATTAATATCTGAAATACTTTTTTTAAATTATCTACACAAGCATGCAATATTTGATATCTAGTCTGGAATATTTCAAGAGTTATTTCCGTTCCTGATTTCATACATGGTACATTTTTAAGAGGCTACATACCTCTTCAACTTTATGTAAATATGCCATAAATGAAGGAGTTATTCGATGGTACCTAGATTTTATGCTAATTGAAAATTTAATGCTCAATATTTTTTACTGATTCTAAGGCATTTTCTCTTTTAAAAAATAACAATGAATTTGCAATAAAACTTTCTAGATTTAAAATGAATTATACATATATATATATTTGAATACATATATACATATATAACTAATTTTACACACACACACATATATATGCAAGTTTCTTAATTCTATTGAAACCTGCAAAATTGAGATATAATAGAGATCTAAAATGTTACAGTTGCTTTTTTATTTTTAGACTGATAATTATCTAAAGTCTGCCCGTTTTTTTTACCAATAACATTACTCAATTTAGTAACAGTAATCTGAGAGATATTTTTTAAATTCTTTTGGAACTTGTGAAACTGAGATATAATAGAAATCAAAAATGTTACCTTTGTTTTTATTTTTAGACAGACACTGATCTAAAATCTATCCGTCTTGTACTAATCACTGTTACTCAATTTAGTAACAGTGATCTGAGAGGTGTAAGTTTTTTTAATTCTTTCGGAAAACGTTTATTGAGGTATAATAGAGATTCAAAATGTTGCAGTTGATTTTATTTTTAGAATAACAATTACCTAAAATCTACATGTTTTGTACCATTTCCATTACTGAATTTAGTAACAGTTATCTGAGAGATATATACAGAAATCTAAAATGTTACAGTTGCTTTTATTTTTAAACTGACAATTATCTAAAGTCTACCCGTTTTGTACCAAAAAATAATAATTACGTGTATTAGTCAAAAATAATAATTCTTACTAGCAATATAAACCATAATAGCACAAACCTCCGTTTATTAAATTATTTTTTAATAATTATAATCAAAGACAAATTGAAGATTCAACTATACTGTTTTGATAATATATATAAGGGATAATAAATATAAGATAATCTTTATATATAAAATTTTTCTACAGTATATCTCTATTTTTGTAATAGAACTCTTCCTATACGGCTGTACTGATTTTGATGAAATTTTGTGAATGCAATTAAATTGATTCGAGAATGGTCTGGATTCACAATTTGATCCGATAGAAAATGTTTTTTAATTAAAAATCTATAATTGCGTGACTTTTGAGATTATTATAATGCCACTTGAAACCCTTCATTGCCAACGTATCTGTGGCACAGTGGTCAGTACAACGGGCTTCATTACGAGAAGTCCCGGGATCAATCCCCGCTCAGACGATGTGGGACGTTTAATTTAATCTGATTATGTGTGTGATGACTGTTTGATTAGTGTCTTCAAGTTATTTTAAAGTAATTTTTTTCCTTACTTTTTCATCAAAAAGTCCCAATTTATAATTTATTTAAAAACATTTTGCAATTTTTGAATTTACAGCTTTAAAACAGGACAACGTCAGTAAGATCGTCTAGTATTTCTATAAAGATTAAAGGGTATGTGACCCCTTGATAAATGAAAAGTTTAAATCGGTTTAATTCACCGTGACTTCTTTTCTTTAAACTCCAAACAATATAAATGCTAAAGTTTTTTTAGATACAAGTGTTATATGTTTATACATATTTTCAGTAATATTTTTCACTGTCAGTAAAAATATTTTATACTGAGCAATATTAGAAATGACTGAAAATCTATCTAAAGTCTTACAAGGACGTTTGTACAATGCTTTAATACATCTAAAACAATTTAAATTAAAACAATTGCAGTATTTTCAAGTAGATAAGGGAAAAAAAATACGATTCATAAAACTGAGAAGGAAATGCTATTTTGTGATTTATGCCTCGAACTATAAATGAAAGATTAATAGATCGTCGATTTTCCAGGAATGTCTTAAATTCCCTATTTTTTGAGCAATTACTTTTAGCTTGAAGGTAAATTCTAACTCTTGACTCTGATAATTCTTTTTACTCTCTGCTCTATTGTCTATTTATCTAAATTGTTTTTTAAACTTGTCCAAGTTATGACTCAACAGATTATTTCATTCTACATAGGAAGAAAAAATACAATACACAACCTCTCTCTGCGAAGGCCCTTCAAAAGAAAAACCCGTTAATCGTTGTCAACTCGTTCCGTTAACGCGCTTTGTAAATCCGAAATGGCTATACATTTTTATTCTTCGCTTCTTACTTTTAACATTTGGGCCAAGTACAAACATGCCCTAATCCCATGTACTCGCCGCAGAACGTAAAGAGAAAAACTTGACCTTAGAGGACTGGTAAACATTTTCCCATCGGGACAAAGCCGCTGGACACATGTCGCGCGGAAAACGCGTGTTCCACGTCCCGCAGATAGTAAAAAAAAAAGAGAGAGGAGGTGGCCTTCCGTGGAAACCGTGTTTTATCGAAGGGTTTGTTTTACTTTCGTATTTGATGTAGTCAGTCACGGAAGTGATGTCGCGGCTGTATTGTTGAACGATCAAGGATGATTTTTTTTTTCGGGGCTGTTTGTTGTTTGTGTGAACAAGCAGTGGTGCGTATTGGATTTGGAGAAGACAAAAAAAAATTGGGTTGTTTGAAAACTAGATCTTTGGAAGTGTCGACAGATGTCGTGAATTGTAGATCATCTTCGAAATCTGAGCTGATGCTGTTCTGCAAGGCAATATCAGGGGAATATGATGTTTCTAATAATAATGGAGAGGGTGTTTGTAAACTATATCATCTATAAATTTCTAAATATATTCTGTAAATGTCCTGTCTCGACATTTTCACCAAAATTTAAGCATCAAGGACAGGTCAGAGGCACTGAAAAACAAAATAAAATGAGTACAGTTTTTTAAGGCTGCATTTAAATTATACAGTACTAAGATAGATATCATAATATAACTCTTGACTAAATCCTAATGCAATTCCAAATCTGAACAGATAACAATTAGAATTTTTGATTGATTAACATATTTTTATAACTTTTTAAGTTTTTTAATACTTAATTAATAAATAAATTAGAAAGATTTCTTTTAGAATAGCTCTATAATATAGCTCTATTTATAATAAAATTTTTACGTTTTTAACAGCACTCTAACTTGAAAAGTGTTTAGTTTTGTTATTTTAAATTATATGTATATATATATATATATATATATATATATATATATATATATATATATATATATAATATATATACATATATACATATATATACATATATATATACATATACATATATATATATATATATATATATATATATATGTATATATATATATATATATATATATATATATATATATATATACATATATAATTAAAATATTAAATAAATATTAAAATTAAATATTACATATTAAAATTTTTACTGATCCCGTCGTATGACGAGCTATATGCTAGTTGTAACAGAAATTCTGTAACTTTAATCAGCTATTATAAAAATTCGTTGTCATCTTTCTTCTTATTTATTTATTTATTTATTTTTTTTTTTGCATAAATTGAGTCTTACAAATCTAGGTCTTGAGTCTATATCTGAAGATCTAGACTAGTAAGATCCGAGATTTGAAGTCTAGATCTGAACAATCGAGTCGAGTCGGTACAATTCCGCTGAAAAATGTACCCGCACACAATGTGTTAAAATTTTACTGATCCCGTCGTATGACGGGCTATATGCTAGTTGTAACAGAAATTCTGTAACTTTAATCAGCTATTACAAAGTTTCTTTATCATCCTTCTTCTTATATATTTATTTATTTTTTGCATAATTTGAGTCTTACAAATTTAGATCATGAGTCTAGATCTAAAAATCTAGACTAGTAAGATCCGAGATCTGAACAATCGAGTCGAGTCGGTACAATTCCGCTGAAAAATGTACCCGCACACAATGTGTTAAAATTTTTACTGATCCCGTCGTATGACGGGCTATATGCTAGTTGTAACAGAAATTCTGTAACTTTAATCAGCTATTACAAAAGTTTCTTTGTCATCGTTATTCTTATTTATTTATTTATTTTTTGCATAATTTGAGTCTTACAAATTTAGATCATGAGTGTAGATCTAAAAATCTAGACTAGTAAGATCCGAGATCTGAACAATCGAGTCGAATCGGTACTATTCCGCTGAAAATTGTACCCGCACACAATGTGTTGAAATTTTTACTGATCCCGTCGTATGCGGGTTATATGCTAGTTGTAACAGAAATTCCGTAATTTTAATAAGCTACTACAAAAGTTCGTAGTCATTCTTTTTCTTTTTATTTTATTTATTTATTTATTTTTGCATAAATCGAGTCTTACAAATCTAGAACTTGAGTCTAGATCTGAAGATCTAGACTCGTAAGATCCAAGATCTGAACAATCGAGTCGACAAGACGCCTCATTGCATTGCAGTCGAAAGCGTTTTTGCAAGTCAGGAAACTCCACGAACTTTTAAAATCCGTAGCTCGCGGCATTTGCTACCGCTCTTTACAAATCCTCATTACAATCTCATTTTTAACTGCATTAGCACGGTAGCACGAGCTGAAATATACCTCCCAGGCATAACGATTAATTGCTGTTCTCGGTTTTTTAGTATTTTTATGACCCCGCCACCTTGCAAAACATCCTGTATTTTACAACTGTGTTCCGTGCGATTTATTCCAGGGTATCATCAATTTGCAGCATAAAAGATCTTGCGGAAACTGGACTGCTTCTAGAACTTTTGCAGTCATGGACAAAAATCTAAAATGCCGCCACTATCTCACGATAAAAATTCCTATTCCTGAGAAATTATTTAAAATCCACCTGATCCATTATTTAAAAGTAAAAATATATTATTCAACTCTTACATCAATAAAATTATCAGGCGGATAGTAAAATATAACCAGAAAGCTATACATTGGAAGATAACAATTCGTCTTAGTATACAAAACATGCCGGCGAAAAAAAAAAAGCGAAAGAAAAAAAATAAATAAAAAAAAACAAAAATAAAAAAAAAATAAAATAAAAAAAAAAAAACCAACACTTTTGTAAACCAGAGTAGAAAATACAATAAACTGCAAACTATCATTTACTGTACTGTATGAATAATTTATTACTAAAATTGGAAAAAATACGGCCGAAACAGTGCAAGCGAAATAGAAATCAGATTGCCCGTACGCCGTACGGGCAAATCAGTAAAGGCCCGAAAGCTGTGCCCGTACGGCGTACGGGCAAAACAGGAAAGAGGTTAAAGACCTATTTCCACATTCTATTGACTTTTTGGAACTAATTTGTTTTTTCCCGGAATCCTTTGTCCCCCGTCTTGTTTAATCTTCCAGTAAAATCAATCATTTTAATCAATCAGTAAAGCCCCGAAAGCTGTGCCCGTACAGCGTACGGGCAAAACAGGAAAAGGGTTAAATTACACTGAAATTTCAAAGTAAGAAAATAACATAAACTGTTAATACTGAAATTTAAAAATTTATAAATATAATGTCATTTATTAAATTTACATAGCAGTATTGTAATATTTTATAACTGTATTTAATACAGCAAGTAATTCACAATTTAGGTTTTACTTATTTTCATTAAGAAAAAAATACAACAAAATGCTGTTTTAGACCAATACCGGAAAATATTTCCTTGCCAGAGATTAAAATTTTAAAACTATTATATACGGAAGGTGGAATTTCAGAAATTAAACACGTCATTTATATAATTTCATGTGCATAACGTATTCCTGTATCTCTCTTTTAAATCTAATGTAAGAGTCATACAATCTACGATGCCAAGTCCTAAAATTACATATTTTAATACAATACCTTTGATATGAGACGCCCCTTTCATGTTTATTTGTTACTCATGCATTTTACATCTGCCAGTCAAAGAAAACATGTACATTATATTTCATTAATAATCTTCTCAATACAAATCGTTGTAGCGCAATACTACTGCCTCCCTAATTAGCGAAACGAATAATTACTCTCTTTCCCTCTCGGTCTCTCCAAGAATTTCCAACTCATCTCGAAAGAAATGCATCCTGCACTTCTCAACACCCCTGAAACCAACTTACTAAACGCTCGCGAGATAAAATAATTTCAATGAGGCGAATGAAAAATCACCTCTCTCGTAACGACTAATGCAAACAAGCTGTTAAAACTGCTTAAAGAGGCAGATATTATCGTTCTAAATGACGTTCGATCTTCGTTCGGAGCTGGGTGGGGGAAGGGAGGAAAGGCAACCTGATAACTTTTTAAATGCTGTTTGTTTGGTTTGGGCTTTATTAATATTTATGTTGCGCGATCAGCCAGATGTCTTGTGGTCACACTCACAGCGAGCAGGGGCAAACATCTGCCGTTTTTCTTCAAATCATTCGTGTTTTCGTTAATCGCGCTGGCCGTCCCCTGCAAAACGAAAATCCCTTCATTTTTTTTGTATATGTCATTATCAACTGGACTTCCTGTGTCGTAGCGATTACAGGTATTAAGGAGTTCTGATTCGGGATTGTTATTCGGGATGGACTTCAGCGCAGCAGACGTCTC
This sequence comes from Pardosa pseudoannulata, assembly GCA_032207245.1. Classification (NCBI taxonomy): domain Eukaryota; kingdom Metazoa; phylum Arthropoda; class Arachnida; order Araneae; family Lycosidae; genus Pardosa; species Pardosa pseudoannulata. The sequence continues at coordinate 44,824,110 of CM063499.1, forward strand.
TGTTAGGGAAAAGATATTAATGGAAGTGATGTACGATTTTCTTTTTATTATTATTATTTCGAATCTTGCTTGGAGTTAACACGATTTAGACGTTAACGCGTGAGCGCAATTGACAAGAGAAATATATTACCCGTTACATAAATTTCTATGTATTACAAAAGTAAATAGTAAAATCTAGTTGTATATAGAATATTGGTATATAGTATCAACTACTGTACTATATACAATCTAGTTGTATATAGTATCAACTGGACTTCCTGTGTCGTAGCGATTACAGGTATTAAGGAGTTCTGATTCGGGATGGACTTCAGCGCAACAGACGTCTCTGTTAGGGAAAAGATATTAATGGAAGTGATGTACGATTTTCTTTTTATTATTATTATTTCGAATCTTGCTTGGAGTTAACACTGTTTAGACGTTAACGCGTGAGCGCAATTGACAAGAGAAATATATTACCCGTTACATAAATTTCTATGTACTGCAAAAATAAATAGTAAAATATACTTGTACATAGAATAAATTTTAACTAAATTTATTATTGTTTTAACCTTGTCCATAGGTGTCAATTATATATAATTTACACTAAAAATATAAGTTAATGTTAATAATATACAAGTGTTAACTAAACGTCAATTTTTTTCTTTATAAAAGATCAGTGTTATTAGCATGCATAAATGCAAAATCAAATTCAATTTAGTTCATTATTGCTTTCGTATCTGTCATGCCAAACGTTAATGTATTATATAATTATTAATATTGATCTTTCTTCACCAATTAAAACATTTTAGGTGGTATCGAGTGATACTTACTAGTATAAAAAGTATATATAAAGTTACAGTAAAATGTATGTATTTTTAAAATATTGAGTTGGGAATTTATATTAAAAAATTCAGTTATATATCTTGTATCATTTTTAACCATTTATACATTCCTAGATAATATTTTTAATTAAATATTTATGTTTAATTGAGAGTAGTGTATTATGTCTTCGATTATTCTATTGTAAAAAGAGAGAAGAAAATTTTCCTATACAAGTTTTCAAATTTTCTTTATAAAAAGAAAAATTGTAAAAAATATATAGGTTAATAAAAACGTCATTAATTCATCTCTAAATGAATATTTTAAAATCTTTTAATTTCATAAATACATAAAATCATCAAAACATACAGTTCAAATTTAATTAAAGTCTGAAAATTATTAGGAATATTATAAATTCGGTAAAAATATAACAGTCAGAAATTCAACATAAATTTTTATACCTAAGTTAAGTACATTTATAAACTCACATATACCTAAAATGTATCCGTCTTGTACCATTCACTGTTACTCAATTTAGTAACAGTAGTCTGAGAGGTGTAAGTTTTCAATCTTTTCTGAACCTGTGAAATTGAGCTATAATAGAGATCTAAAATGTTACAGTTGCTTTTATTTTTAGACTAACACTTATCTAAAATCTACCCATTTTGTACCAATACTATTACTCAATTTATTAGAAGAGATATGAGAGGTGTAAGTTTTGAAACCTTTCAGAATATGTAAAATTGAAATTTAATAGAGATCTAAAATGTTACAGCTTCTCTTATTTTTTAACTGACACTAATCTAAAATCTACCCGTCTTGTTCCAATCACTGTTACTCAATTTAGTAACAATGATCTGAGAGGTGTAATTTTTTAATTCTTTCAGAAAACGTGAAATTGAGGTATTATAGAGATTCAAAATGTTGCAGTTGATTTATTTTTAGACTGAGAATTATCTAAAATCTTCATGTTTTGTACCATTACTATTACTCTGTTTAGTAACAGTGATCTGAGAGGTGCAAGTTTTTTAATTCTAATGAAACCTGTTAAATTGAGATATAGTAGAATTCTAAAATGTTATAGTTGCTTTTATTTTCAGACTAACTCTTATCTAAAATCTACCCGTTTTGTACCAATACCATTACTCAATTTAGTAACAGAGATATGAGAGGTGTAAGTTTTATAATTCTTCCGAAAAATGGGAAACTGAGGTATAATAGAGATTCAAAATGTTGCAGTTTCTTTTATTTTTAGACTAATAATTATCTAAAATCTACCCAATTTTTACCATATCATTACTCAATTTATTAACAGTGATCTAAGAAATGTAAATTTTTTAATCCTTTTGGAATATGAGAAATTGATATAAAATAGAGATCTAAAATGTTACACTTACTTTTATTTTTAGACTGACATTAATCTAATATCTACCCGTTTTGTACCAATATCATTACTCAATTTAGTAACAGTAATCTGAGAGATAAGTTTTTTAATTCTTTTGGAACCTGTGAAATTGAGATGTAATAGAAATCTAAAATGTTACAGTTACTTTTATTTTTAAACTGACACTAATCTAAAATCTACCCGTCTTGTACCAATACCATTACTCTATTTAGTAACAGTGATCTGAGAGTTGCAAGTGTTTTAATTCTATCGGAACAGGTAAAATTGAGATATAATAAAGATCTAAAATGTTACAGTTGCTTTTATTTTTAGACTGATAATTATCTAAAGTCTGCCCGTTTTTTACCAATAACATTACTCAATTTAGTAACAGTAATCTGAGAGATATTTTTTAAAATTCTTTTGGAACTTGTGAAACTGAGATATAATAGAAATCAAAAATGTTACCGTTGTTTTTATTTTTAGACTGACACTGATCTAAAATCTATCCGTCTTGTACCAATCACTGTTACTCAATTTAGTAACAGCGATCTGAGAGGTGTAAGTTTAATTCTTTCGGAAAACGTGTAATTGAGGTATAATAGAGATTCAAAATGTTGCAGTTGCTTTTATTTTTAGACTGACAATTATCTAAAATCTACCCAATTTATACCGTTACCATTGCTCAATTTAGTAACAGTAATCGCAGATATAATTTTTTTAATTCTTTTGGAACCTGTAAAATTGAGATATAATAGAGAACTAAAATGTTACAGTTTCTCTTATTTTTAGACTGACAATTATCAAAAACCTACCCTTTTTGCACCAATACCATTACTCAATTTATTAACAGTGATCTGAGAGATACGTTTTTTAATTCTTTTATAACCTGTGAAATTGAGATATAATAGAAATTTTAGATGTTGCTTTTATTTTTAGACTGACAGTTATCTAAAGTCTACCCGTTTTGTATCAATACCATTACTCAATTTAGTAACAGTGATTTGAGAGGTGTATATTTTTTTATTCTATTTTAACTTGTGAAATAGAGATATAATAGAGATTCAAAATGTTGTAGTTTCTTTTATTTTTAGACTGACAATTATCTAAAATCTACCCAATTTGCACCATATCATTACTGAATTTAGTAACGGTGATCTGAGAAGTGTAAATTTTTTAATCCTTTTGGAATATGTGAAATCGAGATATAATAGAGATCTACAATGTTACAGTTGCTTTTATTTTTAGACTTACAGTTATCTAAAATCTACCCATTTTATACCAATATCATTACTCAATTTAGTAACAGTGATCTGAGAAGTGTAAATTTTTTAATCCTTTTGGAATCTGTGAAATTGAGATATGAAAGAGATCTAAAATTTTACATTTGCTTTTATTTTTAGACTGACACTTATCTAAAATCTACCCGTTTTGTACCAATACCATTACTCAATTTAGTAACAGTAATCTGAGAGAGAAGTTTTTTAATTCTTTTGGTATAACAAAAAACTAAAATGTTACAGTTGCTTTTATTTTTAGACTGACAGTTATCTAAAAACTACCCATTTTGTATCAATACCATTACTCAATTTAATAACAGTAATTTGAGAGGTGTGTTTTTTAATTCTTTCGAAATCTGTGAAATTGAGATAGAGATCTAGAATGTTACAGTTGCTTTTATTTTATTCCTTCAAGTCTTCCGAGTCTTACTTTCTGTCTATTTACTGTCTTCTGAGATTTACCATGTTATTTAAAAGTTAGTTATTAATTAAATTACATATAATTTTACTTTAATTACGATCACCCAAATATTATTTCTTCTTCATTTCCCGCTCTTTACTTTCCGTTTTCCTTACGGAAAACAAACCAATTAGCTAATATTTAGGATTTTTAATCGATATCTGGTAAAAGTGTAATCAGTCATCCCCATCCAGAAGTTCAACGTTTGCCGAGTTCCGCTTATTTTGGCGTAGTAATTCCACTAAATCCAAATTACTTGAGAAAAGTTTGATTTACGCGAGTCTAAAATGAAGCTAAATCTCTCCAAAGATAATCCTCATTAGTATTTCCCACTCTTAAAACCGGAGGAAATATTTTATTACGGTAATTGCAGAGCAAATGTATTATCTTAAAGCATTCATTCAAAAAAAGCGTCTCTTTGGTATTTATTTTATGTTCGTAAGGAAGAAAAGTTGAAGAAAATGTATAGCATAATTTCTAAATTTAACAACCGGATATTCCTAGCGTTTTTCTCTCAATAATGAAATTTAAAATTGAATCTTCAAGCTGTAATTAAATATCATTCGATTCAAATGAATTATAACAAATGTACATTAGTAAAACAAATTATTAAGACTACGTTCAGAAGATAAAACCATCCTTAAAACTAAATTGAACATTAGCAGGAATTTCAGTAAACCAGAAAACTGGACCATAATAAACCAGTAATCTTGTAGAAAGTTAGGATTTAAATAAATTAATCATACTGGGAAGGAAATGCTGTTTTGTGACATATGCCATGATCTATTTCATTATTTTGCCCCAGTACAATTATGTACACAGAAAGAAAAATACAATACAGGTGGATAAGGGCAAAATGAGCAATATTTTATCGGTAAACGATGATTTTGCCGATCGGTTAAAGTAAACAACCGTTTTTATACATTTGTCGTAATTAAAGTAAATAATAATTGCATGTATTAGTCAAAAATAATAATCTTAACAGCAATATAAACAATAATAGCACGAACCATGTACATAGGAAGAAAAATACGATTCATAAAACTGAGAAGGAAATTCTGTTTTGTGATTTATGCCTCGAACTATTTCATTATTTGTCTCCAGTACAATTATGTACATAGGAAAAAATTACAATACAGATGGATTAGGGTAAAGCGAGCAATATTTTATCGGTAAACGATGATTTTGACGATCGATTAAAGTAAACAACCATTTTCAAACATATTTATACACTTGACAACATAAACCATAATAGCACAAACCATGGAAATAAGAAGGGAAAATGTAATACGATTAATGAAACAGGAAATGCTGTTTTGGGATTTGTTCTTCGATCAATACCATTATTTTCTCCAGTACAATATACATAAGATCAAAGGCATCAAAGGCATCAAAGGTGGTGATGCAACTGGACACTATGGGCCAAGCCCGTTAATCCAGAGGTTTCTATCTGTAAGCACAAAAATGACAACGAGCGAAAAATAAACGCATAAAAGAGCAAAGAGATAGAAGGGTTGATTCGTGAGTTCATAACACAAGACTAGAGAGTAGAAAGTTTAGGGATATACATAAGATAAAAATACAATACAAGTTTATAAGGATAAAAATAACAATATTTTATTGGTAAACGATGATTTTGCAGATCGGATAAAGTAAACAACCGCTTTTATACATTTGTCGTAATTAAAGTAAATAATAATTACATGTATTAGTCAAAAATAATAATCTTGCTAGCAATATAAACCATAATAGCACAAACCATGTACATAGGAAGAAAAAATACGATTCATAAAACTGAGAATTAAATGTGTTTTGTAATTTATGCCTCGAATTATTCCATTATTTGGCTCCAGTACAAATATGTACATAGGAAGAAAAATGCAATACAGATGGATTAGGGTAAAGCGAGCAATATTTTATCGGTAAACGATGATTTTGACGATCGATTAAAGTAAACAACCATTTTCAAACATATTTATACACTTGACAACATAAACCATAATAACACAAACCATGGAAATATTAAGGAAAAATGTAATACGATTAATGAAACAGAGAAGGAAATGCTGTTTTGGGATTTATTCTTCGATCAATACCATTATTTTCTCCAGTACAATATACCTAGGAGAAAAATACAATACAGGTTGATAAGGGTAAAAGTAGCGATATTTTATCGGTAAACGATGATTTTGCCGATAGGTAGTAAAGTAAACAACCATTTTCAAACATATTTATACATTTGGAACTATTAAAGTGAATAATAATTGAATGTATTAGTAAAAAAATCTTACCATCAACATAAACCATAACAACACCAACTAAGTACATAGAAAGAAAAAATGCAGTACTATTAATAAAACTGAAAACGAAATGCTGATTTGTGACTTATGCTTCAATCTACTTCATTAATTTGTTCCACTACAACAATGTACAATTAGTAAAAAAAATGCAATACAAGCGAATAAGGATAAAAGGAACAGTATTTTATCAGTAAACGATGATTTTGCCGGTCGGTTAAAGAAAGCAACAATTTTTATACATTTTTATACATTTGGCGCTATTAAAGTAAATAATAATTGCATGTATTAGTAAAAAATAATAATCTTACGAGCTACATTAACCATAACAGCACAAACCATGTAAATAGGAAGAAAAAATGTAATACAATTAATGAAACCGAGAAAGAAATGCTGTTTTGTGATTTATGCTTTGATCTATTTCATTATTTTCCTCCAGTACAACAATATACATAGAAGAAAAATACAATACAGGTGGATAAGGGTAGAAGAGGCAATATTTTATCGGTAAACGATGATTTTGCCTATCGGTTAAAGTAAACAGCCGTTTTTATACATTTGTCGTAATTAAAGTAAATAATAATTGCATGTATTAGTAAAAAATAATAATCTTACCATCAACATAAACCGTAACAGCACAAACCATGTACATAGAAAGAAAAATGGAAATTAATGGGATTGAGAAGGAAATGCTGTTTTTTGATTTATGCTTCGATCAATACCATTATTTTCTCCAGTACAACATTATACATAGGAGAAAATACAATACAGGTGGATAAGGATAGAAGGAGCAATATTTTATCGGTAAACAATGATTTTGCCGATCGGTTAAAGTAAACAACCGTTTTTATACATTTCGCGCAATTAAAGTAAATAATAATTACACTTATTAGTAAAAAATTAATAATCTTACCGGCAACATAAACCATAACAGCATAATGCATGTAAACAGGAAGAAAAATGCAATACAATTAGTGAAACAGAGAAGAAAATGCTGTTTTGTGATTTATGCTTTGATAAATACCATTATTTTCTCCAGTACAACAATATACATAGGAGAAAATACAATACAGATCGATAAGGATAAAAGAAGCAATATTTTATCGGTAAATAATGATTTTGCCGATCGGTTAAAATAAACAACCGTTTTTATACATTTGGCGCTATTAAAGTAAATAATAATTTCCCGTATTAGTAAAAAATAATAACCTTGCCAGCAACATAAACCATAACAACACAAACCATGTATGTAAGTAGAAAAAATCCAGTACAGTTAATGAAACTGAAAATAAAATGCTGTTTTGTGACTAATGCTTCGATCTATTCCATTATTTTGTTTCAAGACAACAATGTACAAAATAATAAGAAAAAATACAATACAGACTGTTCAGGGTAAAAGGAACAGAAAGTATTTTATCAGTAAACGATGATTTCAGGTCTGTTAAAGTAAACAACAATTCTTATACATTTTTATTGCTTTTCTTGTTAAATAAAAGCGATTTTTTTTTAAAGACACTTTATTATATACATAATTTATTGCCAGATTTTAAAAATTCTATCTTCTTTTCAGACGCATGTTTCCCGCCTTCAAGGTTCGTGTGAGTGGCCTAGACAAGAAAGCCAAGTACATCCTGTTAATGGACATCGTGGCCGCAGATGATTGCCGCTACAAGTTCCACAACAGTCGGTGGGTGGTAGCAGGCAAGGCCGACCCAGAGATGCCCAAGCGGATGTACATCCACCCGGACTCCCCTTCCACGGGAGAGCAATGGATGCAAAAAGTAGTCTCCTTCCACAAACTCAAGATCACAAATAACATATCCGACAAGCATGGTTTTGTAAGTATTCCTTCTTAAATTATCTTACCATTAGAATCTCCTGAAATTGAATTATTCTCTTCTTTAGTATTGATATTGAAATTTTCAGACTTTTGTCTCACTTAACCCCTTGACAAGCATGGTTTTGTAAATAATCCTTGTTTAAAATATCTTACCATTAGAATCTTCTGAAATTGAAATATTCTCTTCTATAGGGAATCAAATTGAAATATTTGAGACTTTTGTCTCACTTAACCCCTTGAAAAGCATGGTTTTTTAAGAAATCCTTCTTAAAATATCTTACCATTAGAATCTCTTGAAAATGTATTATTCTCTCCTATAGTATTGATATTTTGAGTCTTTTGTCTCACTTAACCTCTTGACAAGCATGGTTTTGTAAGTAATCCTTCCTTAAAGTATCTTACCATTAGAATGTTCTGAAACTAAATTATTCTCCTCTATAGTATTGATATGGAAATTTTGAGACTTTTGTCTCACTTAACCCCTTGGCAAGCATGGTTTTGTAAGTAATCCTTCTTAAAATATCTTACCATTAGAATCTCCTGAAATTGAATTATTCTCCTATTGTATTGCTTTTGAAATTTTGAGACTTTTGTCTCATTTAACCCCTTGGCAAGCATGGTTTTGTAAGTAATCCTTCTTTAAAATATCTTACCATTAGAATCTTCTGAAATTGAATTATTCTCCTCTATAGTATTGATATGGAAATTTTGAGACTTTTGTCTCACTTAACCCCTTGGCAAGCATGGTTTTGTAAGTAATCCTTCTTAAAATATCTTACCATTAGAATCTCCTGAAATTGAATTATTCTCCTATACTATTGCTATTGAAATTTTGAGACTTTTGTCTCATTTAACACCTTGTCAAGCATGATTTTGTAAGTAATCCTTCTTAAAATATCTTACCATTAGAATCTCCTGAAATTGAATTATTCTCCTATTGTATTGCTTTTGAAATTTTGAGACTTTTGTCTCATTTAACCCCTTGGCAAGCATGGTTTTGTAAGTAATCCTTCTTTAAAATATCTTACCATTAGAATGTTCTGAAGCTGAATTATTCTCTTCTATAGCATTGATATTGAAATTTTGAGACTTTTGTCTCACTTAACCCTTTGACAAGAATGGTTTTGTAAGTAATCCTTCTTTAAAATATCTTACCATTAGAATCTTCTGAAATTGAATTATTCTCTTCTATAGTATTGATATTGAAATTTTGAGACTTTTGTCTCACTTCCATGAAAGCATGGTTTTGTAAGTAATCCGTTTTTAAAATATCTTATCATTAGAATCTATTGAAATTAAATTATTCTCCTCATTGATATTCAAATTTTGAGACTTTTATTTCATTTAACCCTTTGACAAGCATGGTTTTGTAATTAATCCTTCTTTAAAATATCTTACCATTAGAATCTTCTGAAATTGAATTATTCTTTGCTATAATATTGATATTGAAATCTTAAGACTTTTGTCTCACTTAACCCCATGACAAGCATGGTTTTGTAATTGATCCTTCTTTAAAATATCGTACCATTATATTCTCCTAAAATTGAATTATTCTCTGCTATAGTATTAATATTCAAATTTTGAGACTTTTGTCTCACTTAACCCCTTGACAAGCATGGTTTTGTAAGTAATGTTTCTTTAAAATATATTACCATTAGAATCTCCTGAAATTGAATTATTCCCTTCTATAGCAATGATATTGAAATTTTGAGACTTTTGTCTCACTTAACCCCTTAACAAGAATGTTTTTGTAAGTAATCCTTCTTAAAATATCTTTCCATTAGAATCTCCAAAAATTGAATTATTCACTGCTATAGTATTGATATTGAAATCTTTTGACCTTTGTCTCACTTAACCCCTTGACAAGCATAGTTTTCTAAGTAATCCTTCTTAAAATATCTTACGATTAGATTCTTCTGAAATTGAATTATTTTCTGCCATAGCATTGAGAATGAAATTTTGAGATGTTTGTTTCTCTTAACCTCTTTATATACAGTGACGTCTGTGAGACGTCATATCAATCTCCAGTGTAGACTTTGACGTCTTTTAGGCGTCAAGAACTGTCTCCAGCAGATGTCGAGCAGCCTAATATTGAATTATTCAATTCTTTAACACGTGTTTCAATTATGCTTTGAACAGAATGTTCAAGGTGTCAAATCCTTAAAAAAATATACCAAGCAAAACAACATAGAAATATAACAAGTATCAATTCCTCTACCTATTCGAAAATGCTTTGAAATGTCCCATATTTTACAAAAATACTAATTTATTGTCCATAAACATCATATATGAACCTCATTAAATGTTATGTAGCAATTAAAATTTCAATATAAAATGTTTTGTTCCTAAGCTTTCATATAACTTTTGAATTAATCCAAATTAGAGGATATTTTTTAAGTGCTTCAAATTAAGTTTTATTTATATGTTAAATTTCACGAACTGGAAATTGAAAGAGTGAAAAATTTTTAACCTTCAATTTTATAAATTATGAAATTAATTTTACATGAATTGAATGTCTACGTTAAAATATTTGAAAATCGATTAATAATAAATTTTCAATCCATATTCACGATAGTTTACCAATAACTAAATAAGCCTTAACACAATTTGATTTTATTTCTACTTACATGTATATTTTAGCTTACGAAAAATTCCCAATTTTTCATTTTTTTCCGTTTAGTATTAAAGATAACGTTGAAGTATACCTGTTTTCTTAGCTAGTTTTCTAGATCCAAACCGACCATTTTTTTTTCCTAACAGTTCCTATTTCTACTAGAATCATACATTAAAATGTTAAAATTATATCATAATCCTATCACACACCCACACACACACACACACACACACACACACACACATATATATATATATATATATATATATATATATATATATATATATATATATATATATATATATAGATAGATAGATAGATAGATAGATAGATATGTATACATGTATATATATATATATATATATGTACATATATAAATGTATGTATGTATGTATATATATGTAATGTAAAAATTTAATACTTTAATCCTAAACTAAAACTACTAACTCCTCTATTAAAAAGTCACCAAATCCAAAACTTTTTAGTCACCAAAACTTTTTAGTGACCTCTCGGCGTTAAACTCTTTTGTCTCCTTTCTGTTGGCGAGATTAACTCGCCAACCTCTTTTGCTGGTTAAGAGCATGTCTACTTTGCTGATTAAACAAATTCTTTTCTCACATCGGTGGCTTCCCCAAAGGTTATAAAAGGCTAAGCGACCATCCTTTGTTAGATTTGGACGCTGTTCAATAAAGACGATATTTAAATTCTCCTGAAAAATCGTAATCTTTTTCGACGACGACACATCCTCGAAGCATGGAAGGCCAAGCTATGTTTCATATATATATATATATATATATATATATATATATATATATATATATATTATATATATATATATATATATATATATATATATATATATATATATATATATATATATATATATATATATATATATATATATATATATATATATATATATATATATATATATATATATATATGTGTGTGTGTGTGTGTGTGTGTGCGTGTATAGATAGATATAAATACAGATATAATTACATAATTTTATAGTCAATTATACCTCTGGTTATTATTGCTTTGTTTATATAATCTGTATTATATATTATGTTATGCATAATATATGTATATATATATATATATATGTGTGTGTGTGTGTGTGTGTGTGTGTGTGTTATGTATGATACATACTATTGTTATTCATACATAATATATGATACAGATATGATATGATAGTGTTCCTGCCGTAATAAATTAATATGCTTTAACAAATGCCTGATGTGTTTTAATCTTTATACCAGGAAGTAGTACAAAGGAATTTTTAATCGTATCTATTTTGAAGATAAATTAATATTTCTCTTTAAAAATTATCTAAGCTTTGATGTTTTAAGAGAAGAGATGTCGACAAGCTTGTAATATTTTTCACGTATATCAAACTTATTACATCTATACTCGTGAATTTTTCCAATTAAAAGCAAATATAAAAATTTCTCATGTCAGATTTCATAGATTATTACGCATTAATCGTATCTCGTTTCTGGCCTGTTTAATAAGTAATTTGATTTATCTTTACAAAAAATACTTTAGATTATCAAAATTAAGATTAATTCAAAAGATCATGGATGCATATCTACAAATTTACACAGTATTGTTTTGTAAAAATTAGTTTAATACGTGAATTTGGAACTTCAAATTTCGAATACGCAAAATCTGTTAAAGAAAAGTTTGAATACTTAATAAAAGAAAGTGAATTAAATAAAATATGTATAAGCAAAACTTAAAAATAAATCGCTCCAAAGAGATGTTAAAATATTAGACCGTAAATCGAGAATATTTTATTGAGTTCAAACAATGAGGAAAAAATTATCAAATTACATCAAAAGATCTTAATTTCATGAGAACTTTAAAATTTCTCTCCATAAAAATTGTTTGATTTCACTATTTCACTTCTTGATCGTTTAAATTTCAATTTTTCCCTACTGCGTTATTTCAGAGGAAATCGCTTTTACGCTAAATAATTCTATCTTTTGTCTTCACATTTTAATAAAATATTCCAAGATAAACTATTGAATGCAAATCAAACAAGGCAGTTTTAACATGAAATTGCTAGAATATTATTTATTTTATCCTATTTTACGCACTTTGTAAATCACCAGAAAAATAAAATTATACTTTTTAATTTACCGATAATTTTTAATTTCGTATAAAATCACTTAAAATTAGCTTCAATTCGAGTTTTTAAGCGATCTGACGTGAGCTAGCGCTGTTCCGATTTTTATAATTTCTTTGTAAACTTTTACCATAATAGACGTTCTTTTTAATTCTTTCCTAGAAAAGCTTTTCCTAGGTCAAATATTACCTCATACATATCCCACCCCCACTCTGAACAACTCCTTATAAAATCCTCCCCGCAATTCTTCTTCGAATATTCAAAGCAAAAATATTCGAAGGCAATTGAAATTTGCGCGATTTGTTTTGCAAATTCGGCGTTTGTTATGTCTGTTTGCGCGCATTGTGGCAGTTAAAACAATTGCTGGCGCAAACACCGCAAGACTTCGATAAAGAAATGTTTGATACAAATTTTTTTACCCCCTCTTACAACTCGCTTTGCAAAAGGATCGCTTCTGATCTCAGAAATGAATAATTTATCAAAATCTGAATGATACAATCTTTTTAATATTGCTGTAAGTCGGGTATGTGCATGTATCTGGCGTTTTATTTGCAAGTTTGGCTGCGTTTTTTTTTTCTTTCTTCTTTCTAGCCACTTTCAAGTCGGTTTAGAGCCACAAATGCATTAAACATAAAACTTTCGCGCTAACATTAAACAATGATATACGAAAGAGGGAAAAGGCATTTCGCGAAAGACGAAATGAAGATACAAAAAAAAATTTTAAAAGAGGGTGAATTAACACAGCAATTCGAGAATCCGAATTGTAGAAAATGTCTCTCTATGCAAATTTTTCGGCAGAGAATAAATCTCCTGAATACTTTATGAGCGTCGGAATGAAAAATAAAACTCACGGCACACGAATCGTCAGATTGAAAAGCGACAGGGTTTTGGCACGCCCCTTGTTTTTTTTTGTAAAGGGTAATGAATTGGATTTTTTTCTGTTTCTTGCTGGCAGACGGTGATCAAAGCCTTTCGTTTTCGATTTATATGCAAGCTATTGCAGTTCCATAGTTTCAAAACTCTTTTAAGTTTGGGTCCACTATCGGGCCGCAGTTCTTTAAAACTATTTTCCACTGCCTCATGATATGTTGCAAAGTTTGAATTGGTTTTATATAATTAGATCTGATACTTGCTGTAGTTTTACGTATTGCACCTTGGAAAGATGTGTATTCAAGCATGGCGGATAATTTGGTAAAGTTTGAGAACCACTGCCATAAGATCTTTAGATCTGATACTTGCTGTAGTTTTACGTATTGCACCTTGTTAAGATGTGGATTCTGCATAGCCTATAATTTGGTAAAGTTTGAGAACCACTGCTATAGGCTCTTTAGATCTGATACTTGCTGTAGTTTTACGTATTGCATTTTGCAAAGATGTGCATTTAGCAAGATGGTCTATAATTTGGTAAAGTTTGAGATCCACGGCCATAGGCTCTTTACACTTACATATAAATGGAGATAACACACTAGAGAATCTAATTTTAACTCTTTCACTGTTTGAGCTACTGATTTGTGCACTATGATGAATAATATTAATCGCTCATGATCATGACATTAAAGGCTTACATGATGATGGCACGCCCCGTCGTTTAAGTAAAAGATAATGAATTGACTTTTTATTTCTCTATTGCTGGCAGACGGTGATCAAAGCCTTTCGTTTTCGATTTATATGCAAGCTATTGCAGTTCCATAGTTTCAAAACTCTTTTAAGTGTAGGTCTACTATCGGGCAGTATTTCTTTAAAATTATTTTCCACTGCCTCATGATATGTTGCAAAGTTTGAATTGGTTTTATATAATTAGATCTGATACTTGCTGTAGTTTTACGTATTGCACCTTGGAAAGATGTGGATTCAGCATGGCTGATAATTTGGTAAAGTTTGAGAACCACTGCCATAGGCTCTTTAGATCTGATACTTGCTGTAGTTTTACGTATTGTACCATGGAAAGATGTGCATTTAATAAGATGGTCGATAATTTGGCAAAGTTTGAGAACCATGGCCATAGGATCTTTAAACTTACATATAAATAGAGAAAACACAATAGAGAATCTATAATTTTAATTTTTTCGTTCTTCGAGCTACTGATTTGTGAACTATGATGAATAATATTAATCGCGCATGATCATGAGATTAAATGCTTACATGATGATGGTACGCCCCCTCATTTTAGTAAAAGATTGACATTTTATTTCTCTATTGCTGGCAGACGGTGATCAAAGCCTTTCGTTTTCGATTTATATGCAAGTTATTGCAGTTCCATAGTTTCAAAACTCTTTTAAGTGTAGGTCTACTATCGGGCAGTATTTCTTTAAAACTATTTTCCACTGTCTCATGATATGTTGCAAAGTTTCAATTGGTTTTATATAATTAGATATGATACTTGCTGTAGTTTTACGTATTGCACCTTGGAAAGATGTGTATTCAAGCGTGGCGGATAATTTGGTAAAGTTTGAGAACCACTGCCATAAGCTCTTTAGATCTGATACTTGTTGTAGTTTTACGTATTGCACCTTACAAAGATGTGCATTTAGCAAGATGGTCTATAATTTGGCAAAGTTTGAGATCCACGGCCATAGGCTCTTTACACTTACATATAAATGGAAAGAACACACTAGAAAAATATAATTTTAACTCTTTCGCTGTTTGAGCTACTGATTTGTGCACTATGATGAATAATATTAATCGAGCATGATCATGACATTAAAGGCTTACATAATGATGGCACGTCCCCTCGTTTAAGTAAAAGATAATGAGTTGACACTTTATTTCTCTATTGCTGGATGACAGTGATCAAAGCCTTTCGTTTTCGATTTATATGCAAGCTATTGCAGTTCCATAGTTTCAAAACTCTTTTAAGTTTAGGTCCACTATCGGGCCGCAGTTCTTTAAAATTATTTTCCATGATATATTACAAAGTTTGAATTAGTTTTATATAATTAGATCTGATACTTGCTGTAGTTTTACGTATTGCACCATGGAAAGATGTGGATTCAGCATAGCCGATAATTTGGTAAAGCTTGAGAACCACAGCCATATACTGTTTAAATCTCATACTTGATACAGTTTTGATTTTTGCTGTAGTTTTACATATTGCACCTTGGAAAGAAGTGCATTCAGCAAGATAAAAGATACTTTTGTAAAGTTTGAGAACCGCTGCCATAGGCTCTTTACACTTACATATAAAGGGAGAGAACCAACAACCTAATCTACAATTTTAACTCTTTCGATGTTCGAGCTACTGATTTGTGAAATATGATGAATAATATTAATCGCTCATGATCATGAGATTAAATGCTTACATGATGATGGTACGCCCCCTCATTTTAGTAAAAGATAATGAATTGACTTTTTATTTCTCTATTGCTGGCAGACAGTGATCAAAGCCTTTCCAGTTCGACTTATATGCAAGCTACTGCAGTCCTTTAGTTTCAAAACTCTTGTAAGTTTAAGTCTACTATCGGGCTGCCGTTCTTTAGAACTATTTTTCGTGATAACGTGGTATGTTGTAAAGTTTGAATTAGTTTTATATAATTAGATCTGATACTTGCTGTATTTTTGCTTATTGCACTTTATAAAGATGTAGATTCATTATGGCCGATAATTTGATAATGTTTGAGAACCACTGCCATAGGCTCATCACACTTTTTTATAAAGGGAGAGAACAAACACACTAGAGAATATATAATTTTAATTCTTTCGCTGTTCGAGATACTGATTTGTGCACTATGATGAATAATATTAATCGCGTATGATCATGACATTAAAGGCTTACATGATGATGGCACGCCCCCTCGTTTAAGTAAAAGATAATGAATTGACACTTTATTTCTCTATTACTGGCAGACGGTGATCTTTCCAGTTCGATTTATATGCAAGCTATTGCAGTCCCTCAGTTTCAAGACTCTTCCAAGTTTAGGTCCACTATCAGGCCGCAGTCCTTTAAAATTATTTTCCACTGCTCATGATATGTTGCAAAGTTTGAATTGGTTTTATATAATTAGATTTGATACTTGATGTAGTTTTACGTATTGTACCTTGGAAAGATGTGGATTCAGCATGGCTGATAATTTGGTAAAGTTTGAGAACCACTGCCGTAGGCTCTTTAAACTTACATATAAAGGGAGAGAACCAACAACCTAATCTACAATTTTAACTCTTTCGATGTTCGAGCTACTGATTTGTGAAATATGATGAATAATATTAATCGCTCATGATCATGAGATTAAATGCTTACATGATGATGGTACGCCCCCTCATTTTAGTAAAAGATAATGAATTGACTTTTTATTACTCTATTGCTGGCAGACAGTGATCAAAGCCTTTCCAGTTCGACTTATATGCAAGCTACTGCAGTCCTTTAGTTTCAAAACTCTTGTAAGTTTAAGTCTACTATCGGGCTGCCGTTCTTTAGAACTATTTTTCGTGATAACGTGGTATGTTGTAAAGTTTGAATTAGTTTTATATAATTAGATCTGATACTTGCTGTATTTTTGCTTATTGCACTTTATAAAGATGTAGATTCATTATGGCCGATAATTTGATAATGTTTGAGAACCACTGCCATAGGCTCATCACACTTTTTTATAAAGGGAGAGAACAAACACACTAGAGAATATATAATTTTAATTCTTTCGCTGTTCGAGATACTGATTTGTGCACTATGATGAATAATGTTAATCGAGTGTGATCTTGAGATTAAAGGCTTACAGGATTTTAGCACTCCCCTCGTTTAAGTAAAAGATAATGAGTTAAATTTTTATTTTTCTCTTGCTGGCATACTGAGATCAAATCCTTTTCAGTTCGATTTTTTATGTAAGCTATTGCAATCCCTCAGTTTCAAGACTCTTCCAAGTTTAGGTACACTATCAGGCCGCAGTCCTTTAATATTATTTTCCACTGCTCATGATATGTTGCAAAGTTTGAATTGGTTTTATATAATTAGATCTGATACTTGCTGTAGTTTTACGTATTGTACCTTGGAAAGATGTGGATTCACCCTGATCGATAATTAAGTAAAGTTTGAGAACCACTGCCATAGGCTCTTTACACTTACATATAAATGGAGAGAACACACTAGAGAATCTATAATTTTAACCCTTTCACTGTTCGAGCTACTAATTTGTCCATTATGATGAATAATATTAATCGAGCATTATCATGGGATAAAAAGCTTACAT
>CM063499.1:44847090-44852090 GCA_032207245.1 Pardosa pseudoannulata
TAATTACATAAAATATTTTTTGTCCTTTTGTCCTGCTAAACTTAGTTGTTTCGTTTAGGGAAACATAAAATTAAAATTGACAATGCTGTGCAAGCAGTGGCTAGTTTGAGAAGAATGACAAATATTATTGCTATTAGTATCAATTATACTAATAATAATAATATTTGTCAAATAGACAGAACATTTCTTCCCTTCGTTATTTTCATTTAAGCTCAGTTGTATAGTTCAGGAAAATATAGAATTAAAATTGACAATGCTATGCACACAGCGGCTAGTTTAAGAACAATTGTACTACTAATAATAATATTTGTCACAGATACAGAACATTTATTAACTTCGTTATTTTCATTTAAGCTCAGTTGTTTTGTTCAGGCATATATAAAATTAAAATCGATGGTGTTGTGCACTCAGTGGTTAGTTTAAGAACAATTATATTAATAGTAATAATATTTGTCAAATAAACAGAACATTTCTTGCCTTCGTTATTTTATTTAAGCTCAGGTGATTTGTTCAGAGAGATATAGAATTAATATCCAGAATGCTGTGCAAGCAGCGGCTAGTTTAAAAACAATTATATTATTAGTAATAATATTTGTCAAATAAACATAACTTTTTTTACTTTCGTTATTTTAATTTAAGCTCAGTTGATTTGTTCAGGAAAATATAACATTAAAATCTCAACAATGCTGTGCACGCAGTGGTTAATTTAAGAACAATTATATTAATAGTAATAATATTTGATAAATAAACAGAACATTTCTTACCTTCGTTATTTTCATTTACGTTCAGGAAAATATAAAAGAAAAATCGACAATGATATGCACGCAGCGGCTAGTTTGAGAACTATTACACTAATAGTAATACTATTTGTCAAATAAACAGAAAATTTTTTACCTTCGTTATTTTCATTTAAGCTCAGTTGTTTTGTTCAGGAAAATGAAGAACTAAAATTAACAATGGTGTGCACTCAGTGGCTAGTTTAAGTACAATTATTCTACTAATAATGATATTTGTCAAATAGAAAGAACATTTGTTACCTTCGTTATTCTCATTTAAGCTCATTTGTTTTGTTCAGGAAAATGTAAAATTAAAATCGACAATGCTGTGCACTCAGCGGCTAGTTTAAGAATAGTTATACTAATAGTAATAATATTTTTCAAATAAATAGAACATTTCTTACCTTCATTTTCATTTAAGCTCAGTTGTTTTGTTCAGGAAAATATAAAGTTAAAATAGACAATGCTTTGCACGAAGTGGCTAGTTTGAGAACTATTACACTAATAGTAATAATATTTGTCAAATAAACAGAACATTTATTACTTTCGTTATTTTCATTTAAGCTCAGTTGTTTTGTTCAGGAAAATGTAAAATTAAAATATACAAAACTTCGCGAACACTAAATAATTCAAAATAATAATCATAATAATATACAATATAGTATAATATTATATAATAATTATATATATATATATTATAATAATTTTTAAATATACAAACTATTTCTTAAATTCTTTAATTTTAGTTGAGGTCCGAAGTTTTTTTTTAATTAAAATGTAAAATTAAAACCGACAATGTTGTAAGAGCAGCGACTAGTTTAAAAATAATAACAATAATAAAAATAATATTTATTATGTATACAGAACATTATTAAAATCCGTTATTTTGAGTTCAGTTCCGTTGTTTTTAACGAAAATATAAAATTAAAATCAACAATGCTATCTGCCCTGCGGCGAGTTTGAAAAATGTCAAACACACGAAGCATTTCACTGCCAAGTTCATCCACTGAAGAAACAAACCTCTCACGGCACACGTGCACGAAATTTGCATTTCTGATTATCAGATAACAGGTCTTGGAGGCGTCTGAGAACAGAATTGCCACTGATAAATTCCACCGCGACGAAAACGAGAGTCGACCGCCCTTATCGGGTGACACCTATTACGACATCATTAGAGACCGTTTCTTTTTCGGTTTTCAGATCGTGTCATGTTGATATTGGTGATGGTATACTGTTATACATTCTAGAATTGCCAAAGCAGAGCCATCGTGACTACTGAATTTTAACGAACTGCAATACTAGAGAAAGTTTTTTTATAGGTTATTTCGCTTTATATGCCGTATATGTTATGAACCTCTAGTTTATAGATGACAGATGACTGTAGAATAGATACAGTCTATATCGGTTATATGGTTTCAGGAAAATGTAAAACTAAAATCGACAATGTTGTGCACTCAGGGGGTAATTTAAGAACAATTACACAAATAATAATAATTTTTGTCAAATAAACAGAACATTTCTTCCCATCGTTATTTTCATTTAAGATTAGTTGCTTAGGTCCGAAAAATATAAAATTAAAATCTACAATGCTGTACAGTCAGAGACTTGTTTAAGAACAATTATACTACTAATAATAATATTTGTCTGTAATAATATTTGTCAAATAAACAGAACATTTCTTACCTTCGTTATTTTTATTTAAGCTCAGTTCAAACAGTTGTTTTCTTCAGGAAAATATAGAATATAGAACTGAAATTGACAATGCTGTGCACGCAGCGGCTAGTTTAAGAACAATTATACTACTACAAATAATATTTGTCAGTAATAATATTTGTCAAATAAACAGAACATTTCTTACTTTCGTTATTTTCATTTAATCTCAGTTGCTTTGTTCAGGAAAATACAGAATTAAAATCGACAATGCTGTGCACGCACCGGCTAGTTTAAGAACAATTATACTACTAATAATAATATTTGTCAAACAAACAGATCATTTCCTACTTGCGTATTTTTATTTAAGCTCAGTTATTTTGTTTAGGAAAATATAGAATTAAAATCGACAATGCTGAGAAAGCTGCGACTAGTTTAAGAACAATTATACTACTAGTAATAATAGTTGTCAAATAAACAGAATATTTACCTTCGTTATTTTCATTTAATCTCAGTTGCTTTGTTCAGGAAAATATAAAATTGAAATCGACAATGATGTCACTCAGCTGCTTGTTTAAGAACAATTATACTACTAATAATAATATTTGTTAAATAAACAGAACATTTACCTTCGTTATTTTTCTTTAAGCTCAGTTGCCTTGTTTAGGAAAATACAGAATTAAAATCGACAATGCTGTGCACGCACCGGCTAGTTTAAGAACAATTATACTACTAATAATAATATTTGTCAAACAAACAGAACATTTCTTCCCATCGTTATTTTCATTTAAGATTAGTTGCTTAGGTCCGAAAAATATAAAATTAAAATCTACAATGCTGTACAGTGAGAGACTTGTTTAAGAACAATTATACTACTAATAATAATATTTGTCTGTAATAATATTTGTCAAATAAACAGAACACTTCATACCTTCGTTGTTTTCATTTAAGCTCGGTTGTTTTGTCCAGGGAAAAATAGAATTAATATGCTGTGCACTCAGCGGCTATTTTAAGATCAATTATACAACTAATAATAATATTTGTGAGTAATAATATTTGTCAAATAAACAAAACATTTCTTACCTTCGTTATTTTCATTTAAGCTCAGTTGGTTCGTTCAGGAAAATATAGAATTAAAATCGACAATGCTGTGCACTCTGGCTAGTTTAAGAACAGTTATACTGATAGTAATAATATTTATGAAATAAACAGAACATTTCTTACCATCGTTACTTTCATTTAAGCTCATTTGTTTTGTTCAGGAAAATATAGAATAAAATCGACAATGCTGTGTACGCTGCGGCTAGTTTCAGAACAGTTTTACTAAAAGTAAACATATTTGTCAAATAAACAGAACATTTCTTACCTTCGTCATTTTCATTTAAGCTCAGTTGTTTTGTTTAGGAAAATGTAAAATTAAAATCGAAAATGCTGTGCACTCAGCGGCTAATTTAGGAATAATTATAATAATAGTAATAATGTTTGTCAAATAGACTGAACCTTTGTTACCTTCATTATTTTCATTTAAGCTCAGGGAAATATAAAATGTACTGAATGTACTGAATCTAGAATGTACTGAATTTTAACGAATTGCAATACTAGAGAAAGTTTTTTATAGGTTATTTCGCTTTATATGCCGTATATGTTATAAACCTCTAGTTTATAGATGACAGATGACTGTAGAATAGCAATATAGATACTTTACTGGCTTGTATATATTTACACACAAACACACATATATACACATGCACACATGTGTATATATCTGA
Organism: Pardosa pseudoannulata; assembly: GCA_032207245.1. Classification (NCBI taxonomy): domain Eukaryota; kingdom Metazoa; phylum Arthropoda; class Arachnida; order Araneae; family Lycosidae; genus Pardosa; species Pardosa pseudoannulata. The sequence goes on from CM063499.1 coordinate 44,851,286, forward strand.
CACGTACCGAGTGACCAAGGCATGAAAAATACATATTGCTTCGTGTATTAAAAAAATCCTTTATTGTAGTTCTTCTGTTTATGGCTGCGCCATTTAGATATCATTTGTTCACCTTTTGGGACGGCAAGCGTGGAGGATGTTATCAGACCAACCCTCCACTAAGAAGTGCCTTTTTGGCGTTGCATACCTAAACAAATTCTTCTTGTCTACTTCTGCGTCAGCTTCTTTACTCTCTACAGTTCAAAAGCTGTGTATACAAGACCGGACCTAATATATTTTGTAAATATATTTTAAAAGAGATGCACGCTATCGGAGACAGAATTTCCCACAAATTTTAACTGAGATGTTGACCCAGGTGTTAAGAACCCTTTACTTATAACTTCATGCTAGCTAACCCCGCATTTGTCCTGCCCCTATAATGAAGTTTGAACCCGTCCTCCAACGTTCTGCTAATAAACGTCTTTAACTAAAACGGTGTCATTTTTATGGGCCATGACTGCAACCATCCATCGTGAAGTCCATCTTATATATATATATATATATATATATATATATATATATAAATATAAATATATATATATATATATATATATATATATATATATATATATATATATATATATATATATATATATATATATATATATATATATATATATATATATATATATATATATATATATATATATATATATATATACATATATATATATATATATGTATATATGTATATATATATATATGTATATATATATATATATATATATATATATATATATATATATATATATATATATATATATAT
>CM063499.1:44854590-44862090 GCA_032207245.1 Pardosa pseudoannulata
ATTATGACTGTCACCATGATCTCTTGAATGACAATTGCCCATACGTTCACTCTAATTCATAGGTCGTTCGTTTTTCGCAGACGATCCTGAACTCGATGCATAAGTACCAGCCGCGGTTCCATTTGGTACGAGCCAACGACATCCTTAAGCTCCCCTACTCCACCTTCAGGACCTACGTCTTCAAGGAGACGGAGTTCATAGCTGTCACAGCTTACCAGAATGAGAAGGTCAGTAAAATCGTTATATTTTCAAGCTAATGTAATTTATCTTTTGATATATTTGTCTAATGCTTTGTTTAGGGTCACACATAGGGTTACACATAGGGAGATGTACATAGGGTCCTATAAGTTAGAGACCCAGGTTTAATAGATTATTGAGCTTACACCGGTAACAGTTCCTATCCTTCAAAGCTCGTGTGATAAATAAATTTTTCAACTGATTTATTTTGAATTAATTTAACGCCTTTTATCACTTGTAAATATTTTGCTATCTTACTAAAAATCTGACTAGCCTTCATCGCTAAATTACGACTAATTTTATCTATGAAGAATGCATAGAGAAAATTTTCAACTGATTTATTTTCAATCAAGTTAACACCCTTTATCAGGTGAAAATATTTTGCTATCTTACGAGAAATCTGACTAGTCTTCGGAAAATTACAATTAATTTTTCCTATGAAGAATGTTCGTGTGATAGAAAAATTTTTCTACTGACTTATTCTGAATCATATTAACGCCTTTTATCAGTTGAAAATATTTTGTTAGCTTACAGGAAATCGGACTAGTGTTCATCGGGAAATTACGATTAATTTTCTCTATGAAGAATACTTGTGTGATAGATAAAATTTTCAACTGATTTATTTTAACGCCTTTTATCAGTTGAAAATATTTTGCTATCTTCCGAGAAATGTGACTAATCTTCATTGGGAAATTACGACTAATTTTCTCTATGAGGATTACTCGTGTATGGATAGAGAAAGTTTTCACTGATTTATTTTGAATCAAGTTAACGTCTTTTATCAGTTGAAAATATTTTGCTATCTTACGAGAAATCTGACTAGTCTTTATCGAAAAATACGACCAATTTTCTCTATGAAGAATACTCGTGTATAGATAAAGAAAGTTTTCAACTGATTTATTTTGAATCAAGTTAAAGCCTTTTATCAGTTGAAAATATTTTGCTATTTTACGAGAAATCTGACTAATCTTCATTGGAGAATTACGATTAATTTTCCCTATGAAGAATGCTTGTATGATAGAGAAAATTTTCAACTGATTCATCAAGTTAACGTCTTTTATTAGTTGAAAATATTTTGCTATCTTACAAAAATTCCGACTAGTCTTCAAAGAGAAAATTACGATAAATTTTCTCTTTGAAGAATGAGTGTGCTATAGAGAAAATTTTCAACTGATTTATTTTGAATCATGTTAACACCTTTTATCAGTTGAAATTAATTTGCTATCTTACGAGAAATATGACTAGTTTTCATCGGGAAATTACGATTAATTTTCTTTATAAAGAATTCTCGTGTGATAGATAAAATTTTCAACTAATTTATTTTAACGCCTTTTATCAGTTGAAAATATTTTGCTATCTGACGAGAAATCTGACTAGTCTTCATCGGAAAATTACGATTATTTTCCCTACGAAGAATGCTCGCATGATAGATAAAATTTTCAACTGATTTACTTTGAATCAAGTTAACGTCTTTTATCAGTTAAAAATATTTTGCTATCTTACGAGAAATCTGACTAGTCTTCATCGGAAAATTACGATTAATTTTCTCTATGAAGAATACTGGTCTGATAGAGAAAATTTTCAACTGATTTATTTTGAATCAAGTTAACACCTTTTATCAGTTGAAAATATTTTGCTATCTTTCAAAAAATCCGACTAGTCTTCATCGGAAAATTACAATTAATTTTTCTCTATGAAGAATACTTGTGTATAGATAGAGAAAGTTTTCAAATGATTTATTTTGAATCAAGTTAATACCTTTTATCAGTTGAAAATATTTTACTATCTTACGAGAAGTCTGAGTAGTCTTCATCAGAAAATTACGATTAATTTTCTCTATGAAGTATGCTCGTAGGATAGAGAAAATTTTCAACTGATTTACTTTGAATCAAGTTAACACTTTTTATCAGTTGAAAATATTTTGCTATATTACGAGATATCTGAATAGTCTTCATCGGGAATTTACGATTAATTTTCCCTATGAAGAATGCTCGTGTGATAGAGAAAATTATCAACCGATTCATCAAATTAACGCCTTTTATCAGTTGAAAATATTTTGATATCTTACAAAAAATCCGACTAGTCTTCATTGGAAAATTACTATTATTTTTCTCCATGAAGAATGCTCGTGTGATAGAGAAAATTTTCAACTGATTTATTTTGAATCAAGTTAACACCTTTTATCAGTTGAAAATATTTTGCTGGCTTACAAAAAAACCGTTTAGTCTTCATCGGAAAATTACGATTAATTTTCTCTAAGATTTGGTTTGGTTGGGAGCGCTACGGTCTACTGTTTTGCACACGAGGGCTAATGAGACCGGGACCTACAGTTTAAAGCCGATTCCGAACGGCTACAAACATCCATGCCAGCAGCGGGATTCGAACCCACAAACTCCGGTTCCGAAGAGCAGCGCTCTACCATTCGGCCATCGTTCGGCTAATTTTCTCTAAGAAGAATGCTCGTCTGATAGAGAAAATTTTCAAGTGATTTATTTTGTATCAAGTTAACGCCTTTTATCGGTTGAAAATATTTTGCTATCTTTATTACAAAAAACCCGACTAGTCTTCATTGGAAAATTACGATTAATTTTCTCTATGAAGAATGCCTGTGTGATAGAGAAAAATTTCAACTGATTTATTTTGATTCAGGTTAATTTTTTATAACTCTTTTAATCTGTTGAAAATTCTTCACTATCGAGTAATTCCGAGCATTCTTCAAGGAAAAAATTAATCATAAGCTGAATCGTTTGAATTTTCAACATGCACAGGATACATGTGATATGTTCTTAATATTTTTTTATTTATCCAACACATTACTGTGTTTTTTTCTTATCTGATCAGTTAGTAAAACGCATTTCTCTCAATCTTCAGATCACTCAACTAAAGATCGACAACAATCCCTTTGCTAAAGGATTTCGCGACACAGGAGCTGGTAAACGGGAAAAGAAGTAAGTACTTAATTTTGATGTTTAAGAATATTCACAGCATTCTTACTGGTACAAAGTAAAAGAAATGTTACAATCACAAATATCAAAAACCCTATCAAAAACTGAGCTTTTATTACTGGCTTTCTTAAGTGCATAATTCCACGACACCTTCGGATTTTTATCCTTGAGGGTTAAAGAAATAAATAATGTTAACGTCCATATAGCGTGTATACGCTATTATATATTTAAACTCTTTGAATTAGCGTTTATAATTTAATCATTTATAGAATTTTAAAAATTTTTCCGTTACATCTAAAATCACAATTATTAATGTACCCAATTAAAAACTGAGCTTTTATATGACTGTCGTTCTTCATAGCTGCAGAATTCCAAGACAATTTCGAATTTTTATCCGAAAGGGTTAAAGTAATAAATAATGTTAACTTGTATATGGCGCGTAAGCGTGATTAAACATTTTCAACTCTTTAAATATTCATTTTTAACTCAGTAGTTTATAGAATTTTAAAACCTTTATGTTACATCTAGAATTATAATTATTAATACACCCAATTAAAAACTGAGCTTTTATATGACTGTAGTTCTTCATAGCTGCAGAATTCAAAGACAATTTCGAATTTTTATCCGAAAGGGTTAAAGTAATAAATAATGTTAACTTGTATATGGCGCGTAAGCGTGATTAAACATTTTCAACTCTTTAAATATTCATTTTTAACTCAGTAGTTTATAGAATTTTAAAACCTTTATGTTACATCTAGAATTATAATTATTAATACACCCAATTAAAAACTGAGCTTTTATATGACTGTAGTTCTTCATAGCTGCAGAATTCCAAGACAATTTCGAATTTTTACCCGAAAGGGTTAAAGTAATAAATAATGTTAACTTGTATATGGCGCGTAAGCGTGATTAAACATTTTCAACTTTTTAAATTGGCATTTTTAACTGAGTAGTTTATAGAATTTTAAAACCTTTATGTTACATCTAAAATCACAATTATTAATGTACCCAATTAAAAACTGAGCTTTTATATGACTGTCATTCTTCATAGCTGCAGAATTCCACGAGAGTTTCGAATTTTTATCCGAAAGGGTTAAAGTAATAAATAATGTTAACTTGTATATAGCATGTAAGCGTGATTAAACATTTTCAACTCTTTAAGTTGGCGTTTTTAATTTAATCATTTATAGAAATTTAAAACCTTTTTCGTTACATCTAGAATTACAATTATTAATTCACCCAATTAAAAACTAAGCTTTTATATGACTGTCGTTCTTCATAGCTGCAGAATTATACTACACTTTTGAATTTCTATTCAGAAGGGTGGAATTAATAAATAATATTAACCTATATATAGCGTATAAACGCGATTAAATACTTTAAACTCTTTGAATTGGCGTTTTTGATTTAATCATTTATAGAAATTTAAACACTTTTTCTTCGCATTTAGAATCACAATTATTAATGTACCCTGTCAAAAACTGAGCTTTTATTACTGCCGTTCTTCATAAGTGCAGAATTCCACGACACTTTCGAATTTCAGAAGGGTTAAATTAAGAAATAATACTATTCTGTTAACATTATAACATATCTTAAATAACATTAATGTGTATGTGATTAAATACTATAAACTCTTAAATTATCGTTTTTAATTGAATTATTTACATAATTTTAAAAACTCCTTCGTTAATTCAGAACTACGTTTATTAATACACCCAATCAAAAACTGAGCTTTTATAAGATTGCCGTTCTTCACAATTACAGAATTCCACGACACATTCGAATTCCTTTAAGGAAGGGTTAACGTAATAAATAATACTAAATTGTATGTAGCGTGTATACGTAATTAAACACTTCATTAGCGCATTAAATTGAATTATTTATAGAATTTTAAAAACTTCTTCATTACCCCCAAAATTATAATTATTAACACACCCAATCAAAAACTGAAGTTTTATTACTATCGTTCTTCATAGCTGCAAAATTTCACGACACTTTCGAATTTCTTTCAAGAAGTGTTAAACTTATAAATAATGCTAACTTGTATATAGCGTGTATACATAATTAAACACTTCATTGGCGCTTTAAATTGAATTATTTATAGAATTTTAAAAACTTCTTCATTATCCCCAAAATTATAATTATTAACACACCCAATCAAAAACTGAGCTTTTATTACTGCCGTTCTTCATAGCTGCAGAATTTCACGACACTTTCCAATTTGTTTCAGGAAGGGTTAAAGTTATAAATAATGCAAACTTGTATATAGCGTGTATACGTGATTAAACACTTCATTGGCGCTTTAAATTGAATTATTTATAGAATTTTAAAAAGTACTTCATTTCACCCAAAATTATAATTATTAACACTCCCGATCGAAAACTGAGATTTTGTTATTACCGTTTTTCATAGCTACAGAATGTCACGACACTTTCGAATTTCTTTCAGGAAGGTTTAAAGTAATAAATAATGCAAACTTGTATATAGCGTGTATACGTGATTAAACACTTCATTGGCACTTTAAATTGAATTATTTATAGAATTTTAAACACTTCGTCATTGCCCCCAAAATTATAATTATCAACTCACCGAATCAAAACTGAGCTTTTATAAGCCTGCTGTTCTTCACAGTTATAGAATTCCACGACACTTTCGAATTTCTTTCAGGAAGGTTTAAAGTAATAAATAATGATAACTTGTATATAGCATGTATACGTGATTAAACACTTTAAATTAGAGCTTTAAATTGAATTATTTATAGAAATTTTAAAAACTTCTTCATTACACCCAAAATTATAATTAATAACACAACCAATCAAAAACTGAGCTTTTATTAATGCCGTTCTTCATAGCTGAAGAATTTCACGACACTTTCCAATTTGTTTCAGGAAGGGTTAAAGAAATAGATAATGCTAACTTGTATATAGCTTGTATATGTGATTAAGCACTTTAAATTGGCTCATTTAATTGAATTATTTATAGAATTTTAAAAACTTCTTCATTACCCCCAAAAGTATAATTATAAACATACCCAATCAAAAACAGAGCTTTTATTACTGCCGTTCTTCATAGCTGCAAAATTTCACAACACTTTGGAATTCAGGAAATTCGAAGTAATAAACACAAACTTACCATCTGTCGTAACTACGTAGGCTATTAAGCCGCAACGAATAATTGGACGCCTTTTTTACATAAATCTGTATGATTAAACTTTCTCACCAAAAAAACTGGATAAAGAAGAAGAAAACTGTCATCCAAAACGCAAAAATTGTCATGAAATATTCAACTGGCTAACATCTTTCAATTCGTCATTTCATCCAGTCTGACAGGATTCGAAAAAGATTCTTTTGAGCCTTGGGAAAACAAAATATTTCTGACCCTTTTCAAGCTTTTATCATTTTTACTCATCCTCTTTACTAGTACCGAGAGACGGGTCAATTTAACCCCCCAATTTATTTATTTATTTATTTATTTTTTGTTGTGTGTGTGTGTCCATTTTTTTCGAAATTGTTCAATTGTGACGAAAATGAAATAAATCTCTTGGCCTTTCCTAATTTTATACCTATAAAAATCTATGAAAATATAATATTGAAAAATCTGTACCTATGAGAAAAATGGTTCATTACTTAGGAATTAATTTTGAATGCTTGTTTGTATTTTTTGTGTGTGTTTGTGTTTTTTTTTTTGTTTTGTGTTTGTGTGTGTTTTTTTTTGTGTGTGTGTGTATGTTTTGTGGTGTGTGTTATTGTGTGTGTGTGTGTTTGTATTTGTGTGTTTTTTTGTGTGTGTTTTGTGTGTTTTTGTTTATTTGTGTGTGTGTTGTGTTTTTTTGTGTGTGTGTATTTGTTTGTATTTGTGTGTGTGTGTGTGTGTGTGTTTTTTTATTTTGTTTTTTATTTCACTTTTTGTGTGTATATTTTTGTGTGTGTGTGTGTTATTTTTTGTGTGTGTATTTTGTTTTTGTGTGTTGTGTGTAATTTTTTGTGTGTCTGTGTGTATATGTGTGTGTGTGTGTGTTTTGTGTGTGTGTGTGTGTGTGTGTGTGTGTGTATTTTTATGTGTGTTGTGTTTGTATTGTTTTGTGTTTATTTTGTGTGTGTGTGTATATTTTGTGTTTTGTGTGTGTGTGTTTGTTTTGTATTGTGTGTGTGTGTGTGTGTGTGTTTGTGTGTGTGTGTGTGTGTGTGTAATTGTGTGTGTGTGTGTGTGTGTGTGTGTGTGTGTATGTGTTATGTGTGTGTGTGTTTTTTGTTGTTTGTGTGTGTTTGTGTATTGTGTGTTTTGTGTGTATTTTTTGTGTTTTGTGTGTCTTTTGTGT
>CM063499.1:44867090-44889590 GCA_032207245.1 Pardosa pseudoannulata
TACAGTAATTAAACGACAACTGATTAGCTGTTTATATTCTTATGTCCTAGAAACTGACAAAACTACAATAGCTTTCGCAATTATTTTTAATTATCATACTTGAACTAGTCATCCACTTTAAACTAGATGCTAACAACCATGGTTTGAAACCGTGTGAGGTAGACGAAAAATTCATCCTCAGATTAACGTCTTTGGTGGTCCAATCCTGCGAATTATCTGCAATCATTTACTTTTTTTGTTGGCATTCTTGACTTCGGAAAGGGGTTAAATTCTTTAAAAGAAATAATTTAATCTTGGTGTATGTAAAAAAATGTATATGTTTGTGACGTCGGAAGGCTTTAAGGATTAGACTCTGCTTAAGGAAAAAGTAAAAAGGAGCTGGTGAAGTCAAAAAGCCCTCTTGGCTCGATGCTACTGCAAAAACAAACTGGGCCATGAAAGAGACTTTCACTCGCTGCGTAAAAACGTGTTAATGAGGGTATTTAAATGGCGACAACTGGTTTGGTGGAACAAGAAATACGTGTCGCTTCACGGGATTAATAGAGTGGTAAAGAATGTGTGGAACACTTTCGCGTGACTCGAATCTGAATCTTTCCGTAAAGAGAGATGGCGCTAAGTGATAAGACAAGGCGAGATGCCAAGAGCTACTATGAGATATATCAGAGTATGAGGGGCTCGTTCCAACACATATACGTCAAGGAAATAACAGATGTACCTTCAAACGGAATATGTAATGATAAGTTTAATTATATTATCCAGCGATAATCTTTCAGCTAAATGTCTACAAAAAGTACCGGGGAAGTACTCATCAATGCTGATAATTCCTTCACAACTTAGAGTTACTACTTTATAATTTTTTATTCCATATGATTCTCTAAAATGCTCACTGTTCTAAAAGTTTATTGTTTTATTATTATTTATGAGCAACAGAGCTTGTTTGTTGAGAGTGGACTAGGATATGAAAATGCATTAGATGACTGGGAATGCCACCATAACAAAATATTCTCTAGGTTGTGTTAAGTAGACCCAAATTCTGTCACTTCATTGACGAAAGGAAGAAGATAGTAAAAATATTTAGGAATGGAATAACGTAATTTCATTTTTAAATATCTATTTCAAAATATCACAAAAGTACAACTGCAACAACAATAGTGAAGCAGTAGTAGTGATAATAACTAAACATTTTCGTTTGAAGTTTGTGAAAGGTATTCCAAATTCTGCTACATCATTCGCAAACGGAGATAGTGAAAACGTTTATGAATGAAACAGTGAAATTTCCTCTATGAATGCACTTCGAAACATCTCAAAAATCTACTGTCAACAAAGTAATAATTTTAATAACTAACCATTGTCCGTGTCGCCTGCTGCATTGAAAAAAAAATAACTAAACATTTTCTAGTTTGTTTTAAGTATTCTATATTTATAGTTCCATTCACGAAAAGAGAGACAGTGTAAGTAAATGGAATAGTGTAATTTCGTTTTTTAATGTCTATTTCGAATCACCAAAAATATGCAATTGTCTATAAGCAGTAACAGGGATTAATAATTTTAAAACATTTTCTAGTTTGTGGAGAACATTCCAAATTTATAGCTCCATTCTCAAAAAGAGAGAGAGAGAGCAAGTGTTTATGAATGGAATAGTGTAATTTCATTTTTAAATACCTATTTCGAAACAAATATGCAACTGTACACAAATATGCTACAAATATGCAACTGTACATAAGCTGTGTTAGTAATAATAACGAAACATTCTCTAGTTTGTGCTGAGTATTCCAAATTTATATCTCCATTCGCAAAAAGAGAGAGAGTGCAAATGTTTATGAATGGAACAGTGTAATTTCATTTTTAAACTTTTATTTCGAAACACCACAAATATGCAGCTGTACACAATTAGTATTAGTGATAATAACGAAACATTCTCTAGTTTTTCCTAAGTATGCTAAATTTATAGCCCCATTCGCAAAAAGAGATAGAGTGCAAATGGTTATGAATGGAACAGTGTAATTTCATTTTTAAGCGTCTATTTCGAAACACCACAAATATGTAACCGCACACAAGCAGTATTAGTGATAATAACAAAATATTCTCTAGTTTGCCCTGAGTATTCCAAATTTATAGGTCCATTCGCAAAGAGAGAGAGAGTGCAAGTGTTTATGAATGAAATAGTGAAATTTCTTTTTTAAATGTCTATTCCAAAACACCACAAAAATGCAGCAGTACACAAGAAGTATTAGTGATAATAACAAAATATTCTTTAGTTTGTGCTTAGTATTCCAAATTTATAACTCTGTTCGCAAAGAGAGAGAGAGTGCAAGTGTTTATGAGTGGAATAGTGTAATTTTATTTTTAAATATCTATTACGAAACACCCCCAAAAATGTAACTAAGCAGTAATAGTGATAATAACAAAACATTCTCTAGTTTGTGGAGAGTAACCCAAATTTATAACTGCAATCGCAAAAAGAGAAACAGTGCAAATGTTTATGAATGGAATAGTGTAATTTTGTCATTTTTAAATGTCTATTTCGAAACACCACAAATATGCAACAGCACACAAGCAGTATTAGTGATAATAACGAAACATTCTCTAGTTTGTGGAAAGTATTCCAAATTTATATCTCCATTCGCAAAAACAGAGAGAGTGCAAATGTTTATGAATGGAACAGTGTCATTTCATTTTTAAATATCTATTTCGATACACTACAAATATGCAACAGCACACAAGCATTATTAGTGATAATAACAAAATATTCTCTAGTTTGTGCTGAGTATTCCAAATTTATAGATCCATTTGCAAAAAGAGAGTGACTGCAAATGTTTATGAATAGAACACTGTAATTTTATTTTTAAAAGTCTATTTTGAAACACCACAAATATGCAACTGTACACAAGCAGTATTAGTGATAATGACGAAAAATTCTCTAGTTTGTGGAAAGTATTCTAAATTCAGTCACTCCATTAAGAAACGAGAGACAAATGGAATGCATGATGCAGCAATAAGAGAGCAGGGGTTTAGGGGAAAGAGAAGAAAGAACGCCCCATTGTGGAGGCGTATTTGCACAACATTCCTGCCTTCCCCCCTTTTCTATTCTGAACAAAGAATGGGGGCGTACGATTGGTAGGGGCAGCGGTTTACAGTTATGTGGAGAGGGGAGTTTATCATGCGTGGGTGGCAGTGGAAAGGGGGTGGGGTCGGAATGTTTGTGTGTGCTTCGTGTGGTAAAATCCGGAAGTGGACGGGAGATTCGGGAGATTGGAGGGGGAAGAAGTTGTTGGAGAATTTCTTCCGATGAATACGATGGGAGGAGGTTTTCATCTGCAGCACGTTCCATAACTAAATATATCACTTCTATATACAGTCTGTACGGATATATGGTCAGCTTAGGGGTCCAGAAAAATCCGACCATATAAATGGAGTGACCCTATATGCAGAACAATACAACCCTATTGTGCCTATACCGTGCTTTTTTAATCCATAACAGAAGAGCCTTATCCACATTCACATAAGATGACAAGCGCTGACGTTTTCTTTCTTGATCACCGATTTCAACACTTGAGGACCAAAGTTTGGCAGCTAAAATGTTGTTTAACCCCTTCTCTGTTTTGCTCGTAAGCCCAACGGGCACAGCTTTCGGGCTTTTACTGATTTTCCCTTTACGGCGTACGGGCAATCTGATTTCTATTTCGCTTGCACTGTTTCGGCTGTATTTTTTCCAATTTTAGAAACAAATTATTCGTATAGATGTCGTCCAGTAAATGATAGCTTGCAGTTTATTGTATTTTCTACTCTGATTGGTTCAAAAGCACGGGTTTTTTCTCATGTTTTGTATCAGATGACGAATTGTTATCTTTCAGTGTATAGCTTTCTGGTTATATTTTACTAACCGCCTGATAAATTTATTGATGTAAGAGTTGAATAATATATTTTTACTTTTAAATAATGGATAATTCAGAGCGTATGGAGCTAATTTCTTGTGATTCGAACTGTGACTCGGAATCAGAAACTGAATTATCTGTAAATGATAGTAGCGAAAGTTTACTAGATGACCTGGATAGTAGTGACTCTGATTGTAGTACAGATGGAATCAGTCAAGCAAGCCTATTTTTTTTTAATTATTTGTGATAATCATTTGGATCCGCGTCTTAGATTTGTTTTCACTGGAATTCCAAAAATTAACTTGGATATCGATGAGACTAAAGGTAAACTTCAGTTCTATGATGCTTTCATAGAAAGGAAAAAAGTTGTAACAAATGCTTAAAAATACTAGACATGTTAATTTTAATAACATGTCTTTACTTAAAAATGTAAAATGAATAAAAATATGCAATAAAAAATGTGAGATTTTTTTGACCTAATTCTGGAAAAAAAAGAAACTGTCAAAGGGTTAACGCTGGAACAGAGGGAAGGGATATTTTGAAATAAATTACATTATTTTGTGTCCATGTCTATTATTAAGATATTTCAAAAAAAATTTGGCTTATTCTTTTTCTAATTCAAATATCAGTATTTATCTGAAGTTATTTTAGAACTGGATCAAGCTGTTGATATCTCGGTATGTCTCGGTTTGAAGTAATCCTTTACTGAAAGTTGTGCGACTGCAGAAATCTTTTTCACGTGCCTTAATATGGAGTTAATCTTTACCCAGCTAAGGAAAGCAAAGTTCAAATTAAACAAGCCTCACATTATGAGTTTAATTCAGATAATCTTCTTATATCGATAAATATTTTTATTTTGTGATTTGGCAAAGTTTGTTTGAAGAAATCTTAAATAAGAAATCAACATTAAGTTTGAGGAATCCAATATTTCCCCATTTTAGTTAACCCTTTGACAATTTCATTTTTTTCCAGAATTATTTTTTGTTCATTTTACATTTTTAAGTAAAGATATGTCATTAAAATTAACATTAATAATATTTTTAAACATTTATTACAACTTTTTTTCTTTCTATGAAAGCATTATAGAACTGAAGTTTACCTTTAGTCTCATCGATATCCAAGTTAATTTTTGGAATTCCAGTGAAAGCAAATCTAGGAGACGGATCCGAAAGATTATCACAATTAATTTAAAAAAATTGTCTTGCTTGACTGATTCCATCTGTACTACTATCAGAGTCACTACTATCCAGGTCATCTAGTAAACTTTCGCTACTATCATTTACAGATAATTCAGTTTCTGATTCCGAGTCACAGTTCGAATCACAAGAAATTAGCTCCATACGCTCTGAATTATCCATTATTTAAAAGTAAAAATATATTATTCAACTCTTACATCAATAAAAAGATAGGGCAGTTAGTAAAATATAACCAGAAAGCTATACATTGAAAGGTAACAATTCGTCTTCTGATACAAAACATGCGAAAAAAACCCGCTCTTTTGAACCAATCAGAGTAGAAAATACAATAAACTACAAACTATCATTTACTGGACGTCTATACGAATGATTTGTTACTAAAATTGGAAAAAATACGACCGAAACAGTGCAAGCGAAATAGAAATCAGATTGCCCGTAAGCCGTAAGGGGCAAATCAATAAAGGCCCGAAAGCTGTGCCCGTACAGCATACGGGTAAAACAGGGAAGGGGTTAAAGAAAGCCAACTTCAACCTCAACTATCCTCAGCTACATTATGAATTTCACTAAGCTACCTTTTTTATTCCCTTCTTATACCAAGGAATATATATTCTTCATTTCCATTCATTACGATTAAAACTTCCTCTATAAAAACACCCCATAAATTCGCCTGGAGACCTCTATTAATTTGCGAGGCGCGTCCTACCACGGAAAACCGAGATGATCGTAAAATTTCCCCCGTCACCAGTATGCGAATTGAATGAAACACCGGTGCTACGACGCTAATGCGGGAGCCCCTTTAAAGCCTGTTATATGCTTATCCGGTGTGTGAGATGAGATTAAAATGAATAAATAGATTGAATAAAAAAAAGAGAAGAATTAAGGTAGTCGGCACCTCAGAGAGGAGTTGAACATCGCCAAGTTTCGTGCTAATGAGCGCATTCGGATCCACGACGACTGGTTTCCGAAGCAAAAAAACTCATGTTTTAATCAGGACTCAGCGGTGAAGTCTCTTTTAGACTCTTTTTACTTCCTTATATTAGGTAAAAGAAATATTGTAATCGCAAAAAATTTCACCATTCACATTTCAACGGAAATAACTGATTTTCAAGATGCCTCAATCGAACTTAGTGTAAGTTCCAGTGTTACGCCTGTACATACTTGCAAGAAAACATTAATTTTAAAACATTAACCCTCTGACTGCTCAATTTGTAAACCGAGGTCTCTTTTAAAATTGCGTATTTATATATATATATATATATATATATATATAATATATATATATATATATATATATATATATATATATATATATATATATATATATATATATATATATATATATATATATATATATATATATATATACATATATATATATATATACATATATATACATATATATACATATATATATATACATACATATATATATATATATGTATATATATATATATATATATGTATATATATATGTATATATATATGTATATATATATGTATATATATATATATATATATGTATATATATATATATATATGTATATATATATATATATATATATGTATATATATATATATATATATATATATATATATATATATATATATATATGTATATATATATATATATATATATATATATATATATATATATACATATACATATATATATATATATATATATATATATATATATATATACATATATACATATATATATATATACATATATATATATATATATATATATATATATATATATATATATATATATATATATATATATATATATATATATATATTGGAGAATTGAAATACTAATTCTTTTCTAGAAAATATTTTTTACATTGACTTTTATCATGAGAAACTAAGATTTCAGAAAAGCTAATGTCAGATGTTATCACATAAAAAATTTATTTTTTAATAAATTTCAATTGAAATAGAGTTAACTTCTATTTATAACATACTATGTATAATTCTATTATCTAATATAACTATAGTTCTAGTCATATAATCCTATTTATTACCAAATTAAATGTCTAATACTGTATATACTTTATTCGACTGGTTAAACGGTAAAAAGGACGAATGTGCTTCTTAATAAAGGAAGGAAAACACATGCCCGTGGAAAACGCGGGATGAGCAGTCAGAGGGTTAAATATACTTTTTGGTGGTCTCTGAGCACATTTTGACTAACTTCTTTTCGACATTTGTGCTTCTGCACGTATGTACCTACTCGTATAACTCAAAAAAGATTAGCCATTAAGGTTGTTGCGAGAAAGTTTTCATGGGAGAGACCCCACAGCCCCCTTCCATGGAAAATATCGTAAAATCTGAATTACTACAACATATCTCAAAATACCTCAAAATTAGTACAGTATATCTCAAAATTAGTACAGCATATCTCAAAATTAGTACAGCATATCTCAAAATTAGAAAAGCATATCTCAAAATTAGTACAGCATACCTCAAAATTAGAAAAGCATATCTCAAAATTAGTACAGCATATCTCAAAATTAGAAAATCTTATCTCAAAATATGTCAAAATTAGTACAGCATATCTTAAAATATCACAAAATTAATACACCGTATCTCAAAATTAGTACACCATATCTCAATATTAGAAAATCATACCTCAAAATTAGTATAGCATATCTCAAAATTAGAAAATCATATCTCAAAATTTCTCAAAATTAGTACACCATATCTTAAAATATCTCAAAATTAGTACACCGTATCTCAAAATTTGTACACCATATTTCAAAATTAGAAAAGCATATTTCAAAATTAGTACAGCATATCTCAAAACTAGAAAAGCATATCTCAAAATTTCTCAAAATTAGTACAGCATATTTCAAAATTAGAAAAGCATATCTCAAAATATCTCAAAATTAGAAAATCGTATCTCAAAATATATCAAAATTAGTACACCATATCTTAAAATATATAAAAATTACTACACCGTATCTCAAAATTAGTACACCATACCTCAAAATTAAAAAAGCATACCTCAAAATTAGTACAGCATATCTCAAAATTAGAAAAGCATATCTCAAAATATCTCAAAAGTAGTACAGCATATCTCAAAATTAGAAAAGCGTATTTCAAAATATGTCAAAATTAGTATACCATATCTTAAAATATCTTAAAATATAAATAGTAGTAGAGCAATCCTTACATACATAATATGTGTATTCAGCAATCTTTATGGGAGATTATGACCCCCACATACCCTCTTTGCAATGTAACTGTTTGTTAGCCATAGAAGGTTGAAATTTTGTGTTTAAAGACTTTTAAAAAATCTGCAATACACCAACCCTTTTGATTGCTGTCTACTGTCTACATAACAAAAAGTTTCAATATATATCTTCCGCTAATAGCTCATAAACGAGTAGTCGTAGAATATTGAAATTTTGTATTGAGGACTGAGGTAACATCTTATTGTCCATCTCTTTTTTGTTCTGTAATCCGCACTTTGCATAATGAATTATCTCGATATATATGTAAATATATATATATATATATATGTGAGTGTGTGTGAATATATATACAAAAAAAGTTTCAATGAAATGAAAAACTTTCTTCGTTTCAAAAACCTTACTGGATTATTTACTGAGAGATGGACGAATGATCAAGATCTGGTCTTAGATACCGGAGTTCGAGGTTTCTAATCCCGCTTCGTACGTAGTAGTTCGGAATCGGCTTTAAGCAGTTGGTCCCGATATCAAAAGCCCTAGAGAGAAAAACAGTAAATCACCCCGAACTAAATCAAAACCTGACTTGATTATTAGAATGCATGGCATGTTCGTCTTTATCTAGACATTTCGAATTGTTGGATACATTTTAATAATTTGAGGGTCACTTATCTCCTTAACTGAAGCCCAGTGGCTTTGCGTAGCGCTTCGCGTTCCCACGCCACAGGTCCGAGGTTCGATCCCCGGGCTGGGCAAGGTTGACTCAGCCTTTCAGTCCTTCAGTGGGTAGAGAAACTGAGGAACAAGCATGCTTGGGAACTAAACACTGGGGGTTCCAGCGTAAGCCTGATCACCTAAACGGAATATATGCTTCGCACCTCAGGACCTTTGGTCATAGAAACGGAGATTGGCACCATAGGCCCTGGTCCCCTAGGGGCTATTGCGCAAAGGAGTTTGTCCCCTTAATTAAAGTGCGTCACAAATATATCTTTCACATATCGAAGTCGGGTTATAACTATTTAAATTAGTTGTTGTGCAGTGTAATAATTAATTGCTTCGTTCTGAGGTAACACTTTGGATGGCAAAAGCTTGTATAACTTCCTATATGTGCAATGACTAGGGTGATATGACACTTATACCTACAGTGACTAAACATCATCTGATTGGTTATTTTTAGTTCCATCAAATGTGCGGAAAGTCCTCGATATGCTCGAAAGGGTTAAAAATGATCCCTTCCTTTTCAAATGACACGTTATTTATTGCTCAAAAACCTGACGAGAGATGTAGCGACACGACACCTGTTATTAATATGAGCGATCGCGTTGTGTCATTAATCAGCCAAATCATGTAAGACGCTGACACTCTCGTCGCTGTAATTGGTTGCCGGATGATTTATGCAGCTTGCAAACAACTTGCCTGCAAATAGCTATTAATTCTTCGACATGAATTTGCATGCGTGTAGTCCAGTAGCAAAAGGGGAGAAAAAAGCTTCATATACAAGTATTCCGTCAAGTCATTTATTGCTAGTTAAATTAAATGAAGTTTAGGTTCTAGACAAATATTGGGGAAAAGTTACAGATTTGGAGAAAATTTTTAACACCTTACCTGCTTCACGTGCCAAAAAATCAAAAGTGAAATGTTATGAGAACTTAAGTTTTAAGGCACATTTTGAAAATATATGTACAACTTCATGTGAGACGCAAGCTTTAGGTTATATCATAAACTAGCAGATAGCCCGTCATATGATGACCAATAAAATTTTTAATTTTATTGATCATCATATCGGTCAAGTATCAGTCGTCAGAAAACGTACTAGTACTTGTCCCGCTTACAATGTGTTAATTTTCCATAATTATAAAGCACCCTATAAGGCAGGTCAAAAATGGTTTGTTTTTTGGAGGTGATCAGGGGGAGAGATGCAATCACTTTATTTTACTGTCTTTTATTCTCGGCAAACTGTTCAGCGATGTTTGACAAATGCGCTAAAAAAAGAGTGAATGGATCATAAGATCAGATTTTTCCTGTCTGGCTTTATTTCTTTTCTCCCTACTTTTAAGTGCCTAATATATATATCCAGCTTTCATATACACTATCACTGCTCTATGATCTTTATTTTCTGCCAAAGTATTGATCTTCCACTTCTAATCATTTTTCCAGCTAAGTTTATACAACTCTTTTTTTATTTCCTTAGTAGAATATTCTGAACTAGCATACAGCCCGTCATCTGACGGGATCAGTAAAATTTTTAATTTTCCATAATTATAAAGTACCCTATAAGGCAGGTCAAAAATGGTTTGTTTTTTGGCTGAGAATTAACCGGTACACACTCAATAATTTGATTCGGCTTCGTTTTCCTGTTTTTACCGTTATTTTTGTACTCACAAACAAACCATTTTATTACCCGTACTAGTACGTGACCCGCGCTCAAGTATTAATCATCCGAAAACGTACTAGTACGTGTCATGCTTACAATGTGTTAATTTTCCAGAATTGTAAAGTATCCTATGAGGCAGATAAAAAATGGTTTGTTTTTTTTGCTGAGAATTATCCGGTACACTCTCAATAATTTGTTTACCTTTATACTCCTCTAAAGTCTCCGCTGCTGAAATGGATCTTCGTAGTCGATCGGAATCGACTTAAAGCAGTAGGTCCCGTTCTCATTAGACCTCATGAATAAAAGTATAGACCTTAGATTTCAAAACCACATTAGTCGTGTTACTTCTTTGTTCCTGTCAATACAAGTTTTATGTTTTCTTTACACATCATGAGTTTTAATTTCGTTTGCAAACAAGTGACTAAATTACATTTTTTACAAAATCTATAATACTAAGAAATAATTAACCCTTTCCCTGTTTTGCCCGTACGCCGTACGGGCACAACTTTCGGGCCTTTACTGATTTGGCCGTACGGCGTACGGGCAATCTGATTTTTAATTTTCTCGAACTGTTTCTGCCGTATTTTTTCCAATTTTAGTAACGAATTATTCGTATAGATGGCCAGTAAATGATAGTTTGCAGTATATTGTATTTTCTACTCTGATTGGTTCAAAAGCGCGAGTTTTTTCGCAAGTTTTGTATCTGAAGACGAATTGTTATCTTTCAGTGTATAGCTTTCTGGTTATATTTTACTAACCGCCTGATAATTTTATTGATGTAAGAGTTCTAGAATATATTTTTACTTTTAAATAATGGATAATTCAGAGCTTATGGAACTAATTTCTTGTGATTCGAACTGTGACTCGGAATCAGAAACTGAATTATCTGTAAATGATAGTAGCGAAAGTTTACTAGATGACCTGGATAGTAGTGACTCTGATAGTAGTACAGATGGAATCAGTCAAGAAAGACAAATATTTGAAATTAATTGTGATCCCAGATTTGCTTTCACTGGAATTCCAAAAATCAACTTGGATATTTTTTATACACATGATATAGGATAAAAAACTGTTTTTCGTTCATTTTATAATTTAGTAGACACATTAAAAAGTACATGCTTTTGTAAACCAAATTTTAGTATTTTAAAGTCTACAGCCATGAGCTTTGGCAACTCAATCTACGCTAGCAAGAGTGTGGTAGCTTTATATATATATATATATATATATATATATATATATAAATATATATATTCTTTATAGTTGTAAATTGCTATTATATTAAGGATTTAATGATTAAAAACTGTGTTACCTTAAGTGTATTATTAAGTATTTTTCATACACATGATACAGGATTAAAATGTGTTTTTCCAATTTTATAATTTAGTAGCCACATATTCAAACATACATGGTTTTGTAAACTAAACCAGCTTTTGTATTCTAAAGTCTACAGCATAATCGATGAGACTAAAAAGTAAACTTCAGTTCTATGATGCTTTCATAGAAAGAAAAAAAGTTGTAATAAATGCTTAAAAATATTAGAAATGTTAATTTTAATAACATATATTTACTTAAAAATGTAAAATTAAAAAAAATGCAATAAAAAAATGTGACATTTTTTTGACCGAATTCTGGAAAAAAAAATTAAACTGTCAAATAGTTAATTCTCAAAATTATTTCAGCTTTGATTTTGCTTTAATGAGTCGAAAGCATATTAATACTTTGCTACCAGATATAGTTGATTATGCAGATTTTGAACGAATCTCACTGCTTGGCGAGATAAATGTCGCCAACTTCAAGTATTGTGACGTCATATCGATGGTGTGGGTGTGTGGGGTGGTTCCAGCGCCCCGCATTTCATCCGATGCATGGAATGCGAGTGTTGCCATTAAGTGGTCGGAAATTTTATTCATTTTGCACAAAGGAGGGTGGAACGAAACTCCGACGTTCGAGTGATGAGTGGAATAAGGTTCTATTGTTCGCACTCGCGGAGTTCTGGGGTCGTTCTAAATAATCGTCTGCGTCTATTAAACGCACGAAACCTCGGGTTTTCTGTTTTGTTTATTTAATACTTTTTTTATTATTATTTCTTTACCAAGTTAAGAAATTATTTCTCTCCTGGTGGCTGCACCTGCAGATTGTTGGAGGGTGGACGTTATTCATGTATAATTAGGTTTCGCTGATGGTCGTTTAGGAGCGAATTTCAACTCATAATGGTTTTTCATGTGTCGTAACCGATGTGGGTGAAAGAAAACCACTCTATTGTGTCAGATTGCCGTACCTTAATTTTTTTTAATAAAAGAGGGAGATATATATTAATTTAATGAGTTATAAATATTTTCAACGTTATTTCAACTAGGGATACAGCAGGTTAAAATATGCTTGCAAATGCCAGTTCAGGACTGGTTCTTGAGGGAAATAAAATAATGTGACCCGAAATGGAGGGAAATATAATTAATTCTGATTTACTTTGAGATTTCTGTAAATAAACGCTAGTATATAAGATTAAATTAAAAATTATGTGCAGTGACTTAGTTAATGCACTCTCTCGAGATATTAAAAAGAGATAGATTACAGGGTAATGTATGCTTGAGATTGTCATTGTGGATCTAATGAAGGTTATTTTAAAATCTAGATTAAAGAACTATAATGTGTGTTGAGTTGTTTTTAAATCAAGAAAAATAATGGGGAAGTTGAAATTACTGACGTAAATGAAGTTGATTACAAAAGGAGAAGTTCCACTTAAAAAATGACGAAGCATATTAAGTGAAAAACTTCTTATTCAGCTCCAAACATGTCTATTATCATAATACCTTTCTCAATTCTTCAAGCTCCATCGAAAAAAAAATACTGATGATAATTTAACATAGATATGAGATCTTTATAAATGATAAGAACAGCGTCAGATTACCCAATAGGCAGAGTAGACAATTGCCAGTTTGCTTCATATGTTACCTTAAGTATATTATTAAGTATTTTTCATACACATGATTTAGATTTAAAAGCTGTTTTTTGTTTATTTTATAGTTTAGTAGACTCATTAAAACGTACATGGTTTTGTAAACCAAATTTTAGTATTTTAAAGTCAACAGCCATGAGCTTTCGTAGCTCAGTCTACGGTAGCAAGAGTATGGTGGCTCAGATTCTTCATACATAATATATATATATACATATATATATATATAATGTATAGATATACATATATATATATATAAATATATATATATATATATATATATATATATATGTGTGTGTGTGTGTGTGTGTGTGTGTGTGTGTGTGTGTACTCTTTATATTCGTAAATCGATATTCTATTAAAGGTATAAAGACTAAAAAGCTTCTGTTACCTTAAGTGTATTATAGAGTATTTTTCATACACATGATGAAGGATTAAAAAGTGTTTTTTCATTTTATAATTTAGTAGACACATATTCAAACCTACATGGTTTTGTAAATTAAACAAATTTCAGTATTGTAAAGCCTACAGTATAATCTGTGGTAGCTCAATGTACTGTAGCATGAGTATGGTATCTTAAATTCTTTATATACTCTTTTTATTTGTAAAATTACTATTATATTAAAGATTTAAAGATTAAAAAGCTTCTGTACACATGATAAAGGATTAAAATGTGTGTTTTTTATTTTATAATTTAGTAGCCACATATTGAAATGTACATGGTTTTGTAAACTAAACAAATTTTAATATTCTAAAATCTACAGCATGACCTATGGTATCTCAGTCTAAGGTAGCAAGAGTATGGAAGCCTAGATTCTATATATATATATATATATATATATATATATATATATATATATATATATATATATATATATATATATATATATATATATATATATATATATATATATATATGTATATAATTTTTATATACTCTTTATATTATTAAATCGGTATTCTATTAAAGATATAAAGACTGAAGAGCTTCTATGTTACTTTAAGTGTAT
This sequence comes from Pardosa pseudoannulata, assembly GCA_032207245.1. NCBI lineage: Eukaryota > Metazoa > Arthropoda > Arachnida > Araneae > Lycosidae > Pardosa > Pardosa pseudoannulata. Next base: position 44,881,693 of record CM063499.1, read on the forward strand.
TATTAGACATTTTTCATACACATGATATAGGATTAAAAACTGTTTTTTGTTCATTTTATAATTTAGTAGACACATTAAACAGTACATGGTTTTGTAAACCAAACAGATTTTAGTATTCTAAAGGTTACAGTATAATCTACGGTAGCTCAGTCTACACTAGCATGAGTATGGTAGCTAAGATTCTTTATATACTCTTTATATTTGTAAATTGCTATTATATTAAAGATTCAAAGATTATAAAGTTTCTATGTTACCTTAAGTGTATTATTGAGTATTCTTCATTCCCATGATAAGGAATTAAAAGGATGTTTTTTTTTCATTTTATAATATATTAGAAGCATATTCAAACGTAGAGGGTTTAGTAAACTAAACCAATGTTAGTATTCTAAAGTCTACAGCATAATCAATGGTAACTCAGTCTACAGTAGCATGAGTATGGTGCCTCAGATTCTTTCAGATTATTATATTAAAGATTTAAAGACTAAAATGCTTCTATGTTACCTCAAGTGTATTATTAAGTATTTTTTGTACACAGGATAAAGGATTAAAATGTGTTTTTTTACATTTTATAATTGAGTAGACACATATTCAAACGTATATGGCTTTGTAAACTAAACAAATTTTAGTATTCTAAAGTCCACAGCATGATCTATAGTAGTTCAGATTCTTTATATACTCTTTATATTGGTAAATTGCTATTATATTAAAAATGTAAACATTAAAAAGCTTCTATGTTAAATTAAGTGTATTATTAAGTATTTTTCATACACATGATAAGGGATTAAAGAGTGTTTTTTCACTTTATAATTTAATAGACGCATATACAAACGTACATGGTTTTGTAAACTAAGCCAATTATCGTATTATAAAGTCTACAGCATGAGCTATTGTAGCTCAGTCTACTGTAGGAAGAGTATGGTAGCTCAGTTTCCTTATATATATATATATATATATATATATATATATATATATATATATATATATATATATATATATATATATATATATATATATACATATATATATATATATACATATGTATATATATATATATATATATATATATATATATATATATATATATATATATATATATATATACATATGTATATATATATATATATATAATATATATATATATATATATATATACATATATATATATATATATATATATATACATACATATGTATATATATATATATACATATATATATATATATATATATATATATATATATATATATATATATATATATATATATATATATATATATATATATATATATATATATATATATATATATATATATATATATATATATACATATGTATATATATATATATACATATGTATATATATATATATATATATATATATATATATATATATATATTCTTTATATTCGTAAATCACTATTCTATTAAAGATTAAGGACTAAATAATATAGTAGCCACATATTCAATGATAGTTTAAATGTTAGTATCAGTCCTTTTCTTCCATTAATTACTGTGGCAGAAAAAATGGGAAGAACTCAACGATAATTTTGACGTAGCTGAAAAATTTTTGAAATATTTTTCTAAATGAATGCAACGGGATTCTAAACTGCATTCACAGAATCGGGAGACTTTAGGAGAGTAAGAAGATAAATAAATTATTGAGCATATACCAGATAATTCTCAGCCAAAAAACAAACCACTTTTTTACCTGTCTCATAGGGTACTTTACAATTCTGGAAAATTAAAAATTTTTATTGATCCCGTCATATGACGGGCTATATGCTAGTCCATGAATGTGCTAGTTATGTGTTTACGTGTGCAGTGACTAATAAGATTCACATATCTCTTTCTTACAGAAGACAAAGCATGTTATTATCTCAAGACGGAGGATCTCGGGAGAGGTCTGGTCTAACCTCGACTGACCACAAAATGGACGAAGATACCAGTGACGAGGACGATGAAAAAGTTGATGTGGGCAGCGTTGCTGATCTAAGGCCTAACCTATGCTTTTCAGGAGAACAGGATGGTAAGCACAATGCTAATTTTCTTTTAAACTTATTAATTTGTGTTACTAATGTCACTAATCAAGCTAGAAGCCAAAAAATTTTAATTGGGGTTTTGAGTGCACTTTTAAATAAAATTTACTCGTTTTCTTCATCAATTTATTGTACATATATAAATTGATAAAGAGAAAGGGAAACAAAGCAATAGGTAATGGAAATTTTGTCAAAGAAGTGGAAAATTATCTATAGAGGTGTAAAATCGCTAAAAATTATTAAATATTTTCTCCTTTAAATGTATAGAGGAATCTAAATTTCACTAAACAAATATAATGTTTTTATTTGAAAACATTATTTTATGAGATTTTTCCATTCTATAAGGCAAAGTTTAGACATAATTTTGCAAAATATCAGTTAATGCTTTTCATTTGCAATGCAATTTTTTTCGTAGATTTAATTGATAACATTACCAGATTAGTACATCTTCAGTTTATTTGATATTTATACATAAGTTATTCATCGGTAGATCACTAGAAATTGAAAAAAAAAGTAATAAGTAACATCTCAGTAAATCTCTGAATATTACCGTGGTTGAAAATTTGAAGTACTCACAGTAAGTAAAAACGTAGGTCAACATGTATCGGTTCATTGAAAAGTGAATCATGAATCAGTTCATTGTAAACTTAAAAAAAGCTTAAGATCGTTAAAATAAATGTTCGGAGTAAAGGCAAAAAATATCTTAAATGACCGAGTGAAAATAAAATTCACCCCTTATTAAATCTATTTTATTGTTTTTTTTCTTTTGGTTTTTAATCAGTTTAGTAACTTTCACTTGACTATATTTATAATTATCCTTTAGCATTATTTGTTTAATAGACTATCGCAATACCAGCTTTTTAAATTTATTGATATTATAAGTTAGTGATATTTAAGAACTTGGCAAAGTAGCAATTACATTTATATACGCAGAATAAAAGGTTAGCTAAAATGATTTTGTTTTAGTTTGAATTCGTCTGAATTATAGTCTTGACAGTTTTTTTAACCTTTTGGAGATGAAGATTTGGATATTTCGAAAAGCGTGCAACTCTTAAATATACGGACTTGGTTGAAATATATATTAAGAACATTATTCCCCTACTGTTCATTGCATAGTGTCATAATGAGCAAGCCAGAGTCTTCGTTATCAATAATTTCTTTTGGGAATGCAGAGTTGATATTTCAACTAGCGTGCAACTCTCAAAAATACCGATTTGGTTGAAATATACATCAAGAACATTATTCCCCCACTGTTTATTGCATAGTGTCATAAATGGCAAGCCAAAGCCTTCGTTATCAATAATTTCTTTTGGGAATGCAGAGTTGATATTTCAACCAGCGTGCAACTCTCAAAAATACCGACTTGGTTGAAGTATACGTCAAGAACATTATTCCCCCACTGTTCATTGTATACTATCATAAGGAGCAAGCGAGATCCTTCGTTATCAATAATTTCTTTTGGGGATGCAGAGTTCATATTTCAACCAGTGTGCAACTCTTACAAATACGAACTTGGTTGAAATATACAGCAAGAACATTATTCAACCACTGTTCATTGCATACTGTTATAAAGAGCAAGCCATAGCCTTCGTTATCAATAATTTCTCTTGGGGATGCAGAGTTGATATTTTGACCCTCGTGCAACTCTCAAAAATACGGACTTGGTTGAAATATACATCAAGAACATTATTCCCCCACTGTTCATTGCATACTGTCATAAGGAGCAATCCAGACCCTTCGTTATCAATAATTTCATCTGTCGGGAATTGTTTATTAGCCCAACCTGAAATTACCCTATATACAGACATGCATAGAATGCCCTAAAAATACCCTATGCATTCTTACCTCCAACTTAATGTTTTATAAAGTGGCATTATTAAAAAAATAATTTATATGGGGAATAGAACAGAACCTAAATCTCCGTCTTTATCTAACGGAACATGATAAAATATGCCATTGCAAAAAGTTTAAATATTTTACGAGTATTATAAGTATTTAGAAGTGTTTTACGTAAAATGATATTATAAGTATTTAGCATTTATTAAAAAGTTATACTGATGTTTTTTGTTCTTTTGCTAAAATATCGAAAAATAACTATATACTTTTTTAAAAATGCTTACTTCTCATGCGGGCACTATTTTTAACTTTTGTGCGGAGAGGTTCAAAATTTAAATCAGCTTTGCTGTCTAACAGGGAAGCTAAAAACTCTTTAAAAAATATTTCACTTGATGAAAAGTCATCCTTCTTCCCTGTATCTTAAATCGTCAAAATACTGATGGTATGAACAACTTGTTGAGAGAGATGTGATTAAACACCGGTAAAAGTTACGGAATTGTTTTTCCCATCCGGTGACAGCTAGATAAATATCATTACCTCCTGCAAGATTTCTTACGTTAATTGTAAGAAAACATTGAGCAACTTGATGAGCTACGCACCTGCTCTCGAGCATCCCATGAGTATTTTTCGGAGGTATGTTTACATGAAGTTCAGCTGCTGCTTACACGAGAAGTTAAGATTCAACAGATCATTAAAGTCTCCAAGCACCTCAATCGACTTGTTTGAGACGCTTGTTTCCCACCCACATATGAATAAATACAGTTTTCGAAATAAGTGTCTGTAGCTATCTTAAAAAGTCTTCAATGAATTTCAAACCACTCTTATTTAGTCTGGATTTGTCTGAAAGTATGAAAGTGCATTTTTCTAAAATGACATCACCGTGTTGAAAGAGCAATATTTTGCAATACGATTTTTATTTTCCTAGACGCACATGGGTTTCTAAAACGTCTGTTTGATATTAAGATATCACTAAATAAAAAGTCGTGATTAAAAAATAAATAAATAAGATTAGGAAATTTGCAATCATCTAAATCTAAAATTTATGGCTGAAGATATTCAATTAATCTTACAGTTATCAAAATTTCATTGCACCTGAGATAAACAATTCAACATTTAATTCATATATTGTTTACACTTTACATTTTTTACTATTTTGTATTACGGTTATTGTGATTAGTATTACTCTTATAATTATTACATATCACACAATTCCCAAGAACCAAAGAAAATATGGTCCACAATTTAAATTTTATGCAGTCCATAAAAAATTTTCATCATATGGTTATTACAGATAAAAAAATGTTGAAGTTTGATTAGTATCAAATAATTTAAATACTTGTATGGTAAATTTATTTCAAAAAGTGCAATTTTGATATTATTTTTCTAATTATTTTTCTAACTATTTTTCTTTTGCATGTTCAGCTTCAAGTGAAGGCCTCAGATCTAAAGAAACGAATGGAGATCTAGGAAAGCGAGATACCTTTGCACCAGGGCTTGACAGACATAGAACACCATCTCGAGGATCCTCTCCAACCATCATCAACGAAGTGGGACCGTCTGTGTCTTCGTCTTTCCCACCCTCTCACATGATGCCGTACCTCTACTCATCCGGTCTGTACCTGCCACCACCACCTCCAGGTGTATTCCTTCCCGGTACAACCAACAGTAGTCCTTTCAATCTAAGTGGGCCTTTCGGACAGACGCCTTCAACATCAACTTTCTCTCCAAACTTACTATTCAACGCCCACCTGGCTATGCTGAACCAAAGCTATGCCCCAGCGACAGATCCCTTAAAGTACCATCCCCAGAGGTTCTGGCCCTATCCAGTTGTCTCCACTCCCATTTCAGCCCCAGGTTCTCAACCACTGGCTACTGAACTTAGGTCTCCCTTGTCGGCTAGCTCGCCGTACGAAGGGAGCCACTTTAAACCATCTAGCTCTCCTGGTTCCGATGGAGGGGCAAGCTCAGTTGGTTCCTCGTCTAGTGACCTGAAGAGCATGGAAAATATGGTGAATGGACTTGAAAGACAGCAGGGTATGCCAGTGACACTATCTACATTAAGAGACAAATAGACTCATGACATTACAAAAACTGTGGTTGATATACTACGACAGTCTAGTGAACCATACTATTAAATGAACTGATTTATGTTTGGTGGTTGTTCACATCGCCAGGAAAGAACTAGGAAAGTACTAAAAGGTTCTTTCATTTAGCAAACGCTTCCTTACTAAGAGCATTGAGTATCGATTCCTAAAACTAATACGTCTATCGATTATTTGGAATTTATAAGAACCAACTTCTAATCTGATTAATGTAGTCGGGAATTAGAGGTGAAGTTATATACATTATAAAGGACTTTAGGCATTGCTTTTTCATAGTTCTAAATCTTAAAGACGAATGTGTTTAGGAATAAATTTTACACAGTAAATGATCTAATGAAACATTACAGCTGTGTTACAATAGTGCCTTGTGAAATTAAGACGGCTTTAATTTGTTAAAATTAAACTTCCCTTGCCTAAACTTTAAATTAAAGCCTTGTGAAATTAACGGCTTTAATTTCCAACAAATTCTAACAAAATTTCCAAATATTTTAGATTTTAAAACTAGAAAATTGACACATTTCCTTTATTTTTATAAAGTTTTAAAGAACTTATTTCTTTCCACTGTATCACTTTTAATACGGCGATAATTATTACTCTATCCCGACGTGTCTAGTTTGCAAAGAACTTGAAGGCTACAGCTTATCAACATAAATTATTCTTTCCTACAGCGATGCTTTTGAGATACATAGGGATGTATCAAATGTGATACTGCACTCGCATACAATCAAAGGGTTAAGAGGAGAACACTCGATACTTACTACCAGGGCTTCGAACCGTAATTTTTTTTGTTCCGGTTTTCGTTCCGGTTCAACTAAAAAATTAATATCAGTTCAGTTCCGGTTTTCGCTCCGCCAAAAATAACTGTTTTCGTTTCAGTTCCAAATGAATAATTTCATTTTATGTATATTCTTATTTGTACTAAAAATATAATTCTATCATAAACAAAAAATGTAATTCTATCAAAATTTAGAAGATTTTATTCTTTTTTTAATTGATACACTATGTGAATTGATACAAACAGCAGGTACGATAAGAGCGGCGAGCATTGGCATTGTTATCCATTATCAAAATCGCATTTGACAACTAGGTTCATGATTACCCACATTCGTCGTTTGACTCTCACATCGTGCACTTGGCCTTGCAATAATTATGTAAAAAATATATTATTTATTTAACATATGAAAATTGCCTCTAATTATTAATATATCTTCTAACGTGGTTTACTTCTGTTGTCTCGGAGAATAAATTTCAAACCTGAAAACGCTCTTTCAACAAATATCAAAATAGGAAATCGAGAAGCAGTATACATGTAATGATAATTATAAAGTTGACGTTAAATTAGAAAATATTGATAAGTTGGTAACAGTAACAAAATGACTGAAAGATATATCGAACCGAAATAAACCGATATTTTTTTCGGTTCAGTTCCGGTTTTCGTTCCGACCAAAATAACGGTTTTTTCCGGTTTTCGGTTCAGTTCCGGTTCGAAGCCCTGCTTACTACATCGCAGTTGTGTATCAAGAACGATTCTCGCCAGCGCCCTCTCCTGGTGGTTTAGTGAACGTCCACGCAAAGTACACTGCAGGTAAAACGCAACTACCAAACATGCATTGATTGTGTATATAGTGTAAATAACTTAAAGGAAAACTATTATGTGATTTCTGTTTATGTGGTATGCATACAGAAGCGTGAAGTACAACTGTGATATTTTAATTTCAACAACTACTAATGCTGAACCAAAAAAGAATTTCCGATGCTCTCACAGGTAAGAATAACTATCTGTGGGAAATCAGCGAATTTTCCTTCAGAGCTGAGCAAAATTGGTTTTAAATAAAATCAAAATACATCCCAGCCTAATGTTAATAGAAATGGAAAAAATAATTAATAATCCTAAAAATAATTATGGCTTTGATTTTACGTCGAG
>CM063499.1:44894590-44964590 GCA_032207245.1 Pardosa pseudoannulata
GATCTAGTATTACTATTACAAGCCTAGTTACAGATCTAGTATTACTATTACAGATCTTACAGATCTAGTATTACTATTACAGATCAATATTACTATTACAGATTCTAGTAGTACTGTTACAGATCTAATATTACAGATCTAGTTCTTGCCACGGACATCAAAGGACCTTGTTCTGGCCCTAAAATAGATTGAAGATATAAGTGGAAGACTACTTATATTTGACGATAATTTATTTTACAACTTCAATGTTATTACAGATCTAGTATTATTATTACAGATGTTACAGATCCAGTATTACTATTACAGATCAATATTACTATTACAGATTCTAGTAGTACTGTTACAGATCTAATATTACAGATCTAGTTCTTGCCACGGACATCAAAGGGCATAGTTCCAGCCATCAAAATAGACAAAAAGTTTAAATGACAGGTGACTTACCATTGACAAAAATTTATTTTACAACTTAAATGTTATTACAGATGTAGTATCAGATCTAGTATTACTATTACAGATACTACTAGTCCTATTACAGATCTAGTTCTTGCCACGGACACCTAAGGACCTAGTTCCGGCCTTAAAATAGACATAAGGTATAAATGACAGACGACTTACCTTTGACGATAATTTATTTTACAACTTGAATTTTATTACAGATCTAGTATTACAGATCAATATTACTAATACAGATTTCTACTAGTCCTATTACAGATCTAGTTGTTGCCACGGACATCAAAGGACCTAGTTCCGGCCCTCAATATAGACATAAGGTATAAATGACAGACGACTTATCTTTGACGATAATATATTTTACAACTTAAATGTTATTACAGATGTAGTATCACAGATCAATATTACAATTACAGATTCTACTAGTCCTATTACAGATCTAGTTCTTGCCACGGACATCAAAGGGCATAGTTCCAGCCATCAAAATAGACAAAAAGTTTAAATGACAGGTGACTTACCATTGACAAAAATTTATTTTACAACTTAAATGTTATTACAGATGTAGTATCAGATCTAGTATTACTATTACAAATCTTACAGATCTAGTATTACTATTACAGATCTTACAGATCTAGTATTACTATTACAGATCAATATTACTATTACAGATTCTAGTAGTACTGTTACAGATCTAATATTACAGATCTAGTATTACTATTACAGATCTAATATTACAGATTCTAGTTCTTGCCACGGACACCAAAGGACCTTGTTCTGGTCCTAAAATAGACAGAAGGCATAAGTGGAAGACGACTTACCTTTGACGATTATTTATTTTACAACTTAAATGTTATTACAGAACTAGTATTTACAGATCAATATTAACATATCTAGTAGTATTGTTATTACAGATCTAGTGTTATAGATCAAGTTCTTGCCACGGACACCAAAGGACCTAGATCCAGCCTTCAAACTAAACACAATGTATAAATGACAGACGACTTACCATTGACGACGATTTATTTTACAACTTAAATTTTATTTCAAATCCACTTACAGTTTTATTAAGGTAACCAAATCTACACCTTGTTTCTTTCTTGGTTTGATATTGCAAGGCTAGTATCATGGAGAAAATGGCTTCCAGGAACAAAATGGTGCAATCTTGTGTAGGAGCATACTTGGGTAACCTTTAACTCGAGGGTGAGAGATATTTATCAAGTGTTGCGTTTGCCGCCCAGGCGGTTTATTCAATCCTGCGTTGTTAATACATTCCCTGTAATCCAGTCTGATCCATCTGCTGCATTATTCCGAGATTCACACAGAGAGAGAAGCGTTTGCAAACACTAATCTTCAGATTACATTGGGCTTTAATCCTAGTGGATGATATAGCCTACGGCGGATACGTGAGACCAAGGGGGAAGAGATTGCAAGCTTTCCTCTAAAATTAATGCTACAGACCTTCAGTAATTACTCATATAATTTATAGTAAAAGATTTAGTGCTGCATATACAGGGTGCATAGTAAAGTTCTTAAGGTGGATCTGCACTTGCCTTACAATATTCCTGTAACCAAATGTTCATCTACAGTTAAAACAAAATTCCCTTTGCCCACAAGCATTTTAAGAATCATTTTAAATGTAGACCACAGGATAAAATACAAATTGTCTAAGATGCATTTTTTCTAGTTTGTGTTTGCTAAACCGGCATTATAACAGTGAGTAAAATGGGATAATCCCCTATATAATAATAACCTAAGTTACCTGTCCATCTGTCTTTGAATTTATGAAGTGTTTGGACCTGGAATGGATAGAGGTATCCATACTGGATACTTGATGAGTTAGGGTTAGCAAAATTCAAAGCGAGATAAGTTTATCTTCTTCTAAACTATTAATCCGATTCTAAAATAAATAACTATAAATATGCTTCATATCACAGCAAAAAGTACTATCGTCTTTAAAACGTTCGAAATCAACCCCTTCCCTCTTTTCGAGGGTTTGATGCCATTATTTCAAGCCGGATTTTCCTCCGGTTAAGAGGAGGCTATTAAATGTATTACTTTATTACATAATTATTAGGTAAAAATAACATTTTTCTTTTGGCATTATGATGTCTTTTAACCATTTCATTTATCGATCCGATTCTACAATAAATAGCTACAAATATGCTTCATATCACAGCGAATAATACTGTCGTCTATTAAAGTTTTCTAAATCCATCCCTTTTCCCCCTTTAGAGCGTTTAATGCCATTATTTCAAGCCCTATTTTCCCCGGTTAAGAGCAGGCGATTAAATGTATTAATTTATTACATAATTAAGATCTAAAAATAGCATTTTTTCTGGCACTATGATGTTATTCTTTTAACCATCTCCTTTAATCCTTTTTTATTTAAAATTATTTAAAAATCGTTTGCATTATTTTCATACGTTTTATCACTGAATTTAGATATTACTACGCAAATAATTTTCTTTTATATTTCACTTAAATAATAGATTAGGTACATATGTGATAATTTTAAATTTAATCATAGATTATTTTCTGTTGCAATCAAAATTTTATCACAGGTATTAACAACAAATTATATGTACCTCCAGGATGTAGTGGAAATGATAGTTTCATTAATTTACTTTTCTTAATTACTGTGGTAAAATAATTGGGAAGAACTTAAGGTTAATTTTGACGTAGCTAAGAAAACTTTGAATTATCTTTCTAAATGAATTCAACGTGATTCTAAACTGCATTCACAGTATCGGGACACTTTTGAGGAGTATGAAGAGAAGCAAATTATTGAGCGTGTACCAGATAATTCTCAGCCAAAAAACAAACCATATTTTTACCTGCCTCATAGGGTAATTTGCAATTCTGGGTTAGGGTTAGCAAAATTAAAAGCGAGTAAATTTTATCTTCTTCTAAACTATCGATCCGATTCTAAAATAACTATCTAAAAATATGTTTCATATCACAGCGAAAAATACTGTCGTCTTTAAAGTGTTCTAAATCCACCTCTTTCCAATTTTTCGAGAATTTAATGCCATTATTTCAAAACCTATGTTACCCGGTTAAGAACAAGCGATTAAATGTTATAATTTATCACTTAATTAATGGATAAAAATAACATTTTCTTTCTTGCATTATGATGTCATTCTTTTAACCATCTCTTTTAATCGTTTCGTATTTTAAATTATTTAAAAATCGTTTGTATTATTTTCATACGTTTTATCACTGAATTTAGATATTACTCAAATACTTTTCTTTTATATTTGACTTAAATAATAGATTAGGTATATATGGGATAGTTTTAAATTTAATCATAAATTATTTTTTGTTGCAAATAAAATTTTATCATAGGTATTAACAACAAATTCTATCTACTTCCAGGATGTATTGGAAATGTTTATTTCATTCCTTTACATCCATTCATTACTGTGTCAAAAAAATGGGAAGAACTAAACGATAACTTCTGCGTAACTAAGGAAACTTTAAATTATCTTTCTAAATGAATTCAACGTGATTCTAAGTGCATTCACTTTATCGGAAGGCTTTTGAGGAGTATGAATATAAGCAAACTATTGAACGAGTACCAGATAATTCTCAGCCAAAAAACAAACTATTTTTTTACCTGCCTCTTAGGGTACTTTACAATTCTGAGTTAGGATTAGAAAAATTAAAAGCGAGTAAAGTTTATCTTCTCCTAAACTATCTATCCGATTCTAAAATAAATATCTACAAATATGCTTCATATCATAGCGAAAAATACTGTCGTCTTTAAAATGTTCGAAATCCACCCCTTCCCCCGTTTTCTAGCATTTAATACTATTATTTCAAGACCTATGTTACCCGGTTAAGAGCAGGAGATTAATTGTATTAATTTATCACATAATAAATAGGTAAAAATAACATTTTTTTCTAGCATTATGACGTCATTCCTTTAACCATCTCATTTAATCATTTCTAATTTTAAATTATTTAAATATCTTCTGCATTATTTTCATACGTTTTATCACTGAACTTAGATATTACGTCAATAATTTTCTTTTATATTTGGCTTAAATAACAGATTAGGTACATATGTGATAATTTTAAATTTAATCATCGATTATTTTTGTTGCAATGAAAATTTTATCACAGGTATTAACAACAAATTCTATCTACCTCCAGGGTGTAGTGGAAATGATAGTTTCATTCCTTTACTTCTATTAATTACTGAGGCAAAACAAATTAGGAAGAACTTAACAATAATTCCGACGTAGCTAAGAAAACTTTGAATTATCTTTCTAAATGAATTCAGCGATTTTAAACTGCATTCACTGTATCGGGAGATGTTAGACGAGTATGACGATAAACAAATTATTGAGCATGTACCAAATAATTTCTCAGCCAAAAAATAAACCATATTTTTACCTACCTGATAAGGTACTTTACAATGGAAAATTAAAAATTTTACTGATCCCGTCATATGACGGGCTATATGCTGGTGATAGAAATAAGAACGAAAAGAGTAGGTAGAGTTGAACCATAGGTCTGAAATGTATTTACTGTGAAAATTTGAAATGAATCTCTAGCGTATTTTTTTGAAGACTTTTTTTCCTCGGTGTGTTCCACTCGGAGGGTTAATAGTTAATAAATATTTATTAATGATATTTAATAAATGGTAGATAAGACAAAACTGTTCACACCGCAACTGCTGGTCTGTGATGCCAATTTGTACCCCCCACTACTTTAGAAAAAAGTATGCTTGCTCATGCTTCTAGTACCTTTGCATCACACCGGATAACGCCGAAAACATACGAACAATTTCAGCCGGTAGCTGGTACATGGATCATGTTTACGTTTAAGAAAACTAACAAAATTAAACTCGGTGTTCGTTACGTATTTTTACAACAATATAAAATTTTAATTACCTATCTATCTTTTAACTTAAACAAAAAATTATACATGTTCTCGATTTATAGAAGAATTTTAATTTATCAAAATAAGATGTAATTTTTTTCTTACCAAGTTTTTTTTAAAATGAAAATATTATTGCGCCTTCCGTGGATGTTTGTGCCAGAGCCGCACTTAAGGAGCCAAAGAGCCACATGCGGCTCTGGAGACACATGTGGCTCTTTGGCTGGAGACGCACTTTGCCGACCACTGATATAACGGTATAAATAGGAATACGAAGCGGAGTGTTTTTGTCTACTACATAGACTCTGGAAAATTTTAGACAAATAAAAAATAATCTTTTAACTTAAACAAAAAATTATACACGTTCTCGATTTATAGAAGAATTTTAATTTATCAAAGTAAGATGTAATTTTTTTCTTACCAAGTTTTTTTTTTAAATGAAAATATTATTGCGCCTTCCGTGGATGTTTGTGACAGAGCCGCACTTAAGGAGCCAAAGAGCCACATGCGGCTCTGGAGACACATGTGGCTCTTTGTCTGGAGACGCACTTTGCCGACCACTGGTATAACGGTATAAACAGGAATACGAAGCGGAGTGTTTTTGTCTACTACATAGACTCTGGAAAATTTTAGACAAATAAAAAATAATCTTTTAACTTAAACAAAAAATTATACACGTTCTCGATTTATAGAAGAATTTTAATTTATCAAAGTAAGATGTAATTTTTTTCTTACCAAGTTTTTTTTAAATGAAAATATTATTGCGCCTTCCGTGGATGTTTGTGACAGAGCCGCACTTAAGGAGCCAAAGAGCCACATGCGGCTCTGGAGACACATGTGGCTCTTTGTCTGGAGACGCACTTTGCCGACCACTGGTATAACGGTATATACAGGAATACGAAGCGGAGTGTTTTTGTCTACTACATAGACTCTGGAAAATTTTAGACATATAAAAACTAGCTTTTACATCAGTCGATGTGAAACCACAGAACGGGAAAAATTTAAAACTATATAATACTATTTCTATTTGGTTTTTCATATTTACGATACTATTATAAAATTATCCGCTAAAAAATATATTTTTTTTACAAAAATCTTATGGTTGTTATTTATATATTTCTATTTATATATTTGTTTATATATTTCAATATAAAATATGAAAAGTTGGTTAAAAAATTAAATAATTTTCGATCTATTGAGATTTAACTGAATAACTAAATTTACGCTCAAAACGTCCGCTCCTGGTACAATTCTGCTGCGAAATGTACCCGCACACAATGTGTTAAATGCAAAGGTCGTATAGTTTTACAGATTATAACTCGAATATTTTAGTAAGTTTTGTTTTAAATAATTCATAAATATCCAGAGATTATAAAAATGTAAAAATAAAAAAACTCGAATATTTAATGGTTTATAGGTGATGTGTTAAATATAAACAGTCTAGAAATACTTTGGTTTGGTTTGGAGTGCTACGGTCTACTTTTTGCAACACGAAGGCTAATGACACCGAGACCTACAGCTTAAAGCCGATTCCGAACGGCTACGAACATCCATACCACAGTGGGATTCGAACCCACGAACTCCGGTACCGAAGGCCAGCACCCTAACTAATCGGTCATCCTTCGGCCAGTCTAAAAGTAGAGCAATTTGTGTTCATTATTTAACATGTAGGAACACTAATTCAATATGGCCGATACTCCAAACACCTCAACTAAATCGTGCCATGCCGATCATATTCTTACTGAAGAAGCAAAAATATTTCGAGAATGAATTCATCGAGGGGAAGTGAACCGATGCAATATCACATTGGCAAAACATCAAAATATTCCAAACATTTCGTATCATTAATAAGAAAAAACATTTTTAAAAGTTTGTTTATACCATAGCTGTAAAACCTATAAAGCGTTCAATAACAAATTGCATTCATAAATCAAAATTGAGACATCCTTTGTGACAAGATGATAGAAAAATTCAACTGGAACGAATAAAAGCCTTAAATCTTCTATTGAGAATTAATCATCCATATGAGGAAAAATGTTCATAAATATAATTCATAGCAGAAAAATGCAATAAAGACTGTATAATTCCAAAATGTGATTTATACATTGCTTCATGAAATTAGAAAATTATATCCTTCAATAAATGTTTAGTTTGTCCTGAAATTAGGAACCAACACGATAAATCTTGTATTGAGAATTAATCACCCAGCTGAAAAAAAAAATGTTCAGAAATACAATTCATAGTAGGATAATTCAATAAAGATTATATACTTCCAAAATGTAATTTATACATTACCCAATGAAGTTAGAAAATTATATCGTTCAATATATGTTTAGTTTCCGTGCTGAAATTAGAAACCACCAGGATAAATCTTGTATTGAGAATTAATCATCTAGCTGAGGAAAAAATGTTAATCAATAAAATTCATAGTAGGTTAATTCAATAAAGAATATGTACTTCAAAAAGGGGATTTATACATTGCCCCAAGAAATTAGAAAATTATATCGTGCAATAAATATTTAGTTTCTGTCCTGAAATTAGAAACCACCAGAATAAATCTTATGAATTAATCCTCCAGTTGAGGAAAAAATGTTCATATATAGAATTCATAGTAGCATAATTCAATAAAGACTATATACTTCCAAAATGGAATTTATACATTTCAGCATGAAATCAAAAGAATTTTATCGTGCAATAAATTATATCATGCAATAAATGCTTAGTTTCCGTCCTGAAATTAGAAACCACCACGATAAATCTTGTACTGAGAATTAATCATCCAGCTGAGGAAAAAATGTTAATAAATACAATTCATAGTAGGTTAATTCAATAAAGACTATATACTTCCAAAATGGCATTTATACATGGCAGCATGAAATTAGAAAATTATATCATGCAATAAATGTTTAGTTTCCGTCCTGAAATTAGAAACCACACAATAAATCTTAAGAATTAATCCTCCAGCTGAGAAAAAAAATGTTCATAAAGGATAATTCAATAAAGAATATATATACTTCTAAAATGTAATTTACACATTTCCCCATGAAATTAGAAAATTATATCGTGAAATATTTTTTTTTAGTTTCGTCCTGAAATTAGAAACCACCATGATAAATCTTGTGTTGAGAATTAATCATCCAGCTGAGGAAAAACTGTTCATAAATACAATTCATAGTAGGATAATTCAATAAAGACTATATACTTCCAAAATATGATTAATACATTGCCCCATGAAATTAGAAAATTATATCGTGCGATAAATGTTTAATTTCAGTCCTGAAATTTGAAAACACCAAGATAAATCTTTTGTTGAGAATTAACCATCCAAATGAGGAAAAAAAGTTCATAAATATAATCCATAGCAGAAAAGTTCAATGAAGTGTATATACTTCCAAAATGGGATTTACACATTGCAACATGAAATTAGAAAATTATATCGTGAAATAATTTTTTTAGTTTTCTTCCTGAAATTAGAAACCACCAAGATAAATCATGTATTGAGAACTAATCATCCAGCTGAGGAAAAATGTTCATAAATGTAATTCATAGTAGGATAATTCAATAAAGACTATATACTTCCAATATATGATTTACACATTGCCCCATGAAAATATCGTGCAATAAATATTTCGTGTATATCGTATATATGAATTTCGTGTATATATGTATATTGTGCAATAAATATTTCGTTTCCATCCTGAAATTAGAAACCACCATGACAAATTTTGTATTGAGAATTAATCATCAGCTGAGGAAATAATGTTCATAAATAAAATTCATAGTGGGATAATTCAATAAAGACTATATACTTCTAAAGTGTAATTTATACATTGCCCCATGAAATTAGAAAATTATATCGTGCATTAAATGTTTAGTTTCCGTCCTGAAATCAGAGACCACCACGATAAAGAAAAAATATGTTAGAAATAAGAAATGATTTAATACGTTTACTTGTATAAACACATTAACTCTAACGTTACAATCTAAAATAAATAGTAGACGACTCGACAGACGTTGTCCTGTTTTAAAGCTGTAAATCCAAAAATCGTAAAAGGTTTTGAAATAAAGTGTAAAATGGACCATTTTGATGAAAAATTAAAGAAAAAAATTATTTTAATACTTGACTCCACCACGTTTACAGTCATCACAAACGTAATTAGATTAAATTAGAATTTTCACATCGCCTGTATGCGGTTTGATCTTGGGACTTTTAATACTGAAGGAAGTTGGTCATACCATTGCGCCATAGATACTTTGGCAGCAAGCGATTTCAAGCGGTATTATAATAATCTCAATAAGCTCGCAATTCTGGATTTTTAATGAAGAAAAAAACATTTCTTATCGAATCAAATTGTAAATCTAAACCAATCTCGAATCATCCATATGAGGAAAAAATGCTCATAAATATAATTCATAGCAGAAAAATTCAATAAAGACTATATACTTATCCAAAATGTGATTTATACATTGCCCCGTGAAATTAGAAAATTATATCGTGCAATAAATGGTTAGTTTGTCCTGAAATT
This sequence comes from Pardosa pseudoannulata, assembly GCA_032207245.1. NCBI lineage: Eukaryota > Metazoa > Arthropoda > Arachnida > Araneae > Lycosidae > Pardosa > Pardosa pseudoannulata. The sequence goes on from CM063499.1 coordinate 44,904,451, forward strand.
AGAAACCAACACGATAAATCTTGTATTGAGAATTAATCATCTGGCTGAAGAAAAAAATGTTCAGAAATACAATTCATAGTAGGATAATTCAATAAAGACTATATACTTTCAAAATGTGATTTATACATTGTCCCATGAAATTAGAAACTTAATTACACACACAAAATTACATCAAAATCAGCCCATTCGTTTAGGAAGAGTTCTATTACAAACATACTGACAGAAGAGTTTCATATATAAAGATTTATAGCTAAATAATTTTTTATAATCTTTTAGTACAGCCTGGTTTTGCGTTAACCCATTAACGTGCATGCTCGAGTTAACTCGAGCGCGGTAAACTTACCAAACTGTGCACACTCGAGATAATTCAAGCGGAGTTTTACTTTATGTTGCTATAATTTTACACACTCGAATGCAATCGAGAATTGAAAATAACAACGTAAAAGCAAAAAAAAATTTTTTATTGATATTTATCATTTACATGGGATTGTAAGCTATAACACTTACTTATTCAAGTATAAAATATATTTTTTTTCTACTTATCACTTACTAATTATCTCTCCCTTGAGCCGAACCATGGCCAATTGGTTAGGGTGCTGGCCTTCGGTACCGGAGTTCGTGGGTTCGAATCCCACTGTGGCATGGATGTTCGTAGCCGTTCGGAGTCGGCTCTAAGTAGTAGGTCCCGGTCTCATTAACCCTCGTGTTGCAAAAAGTAGACCGTAGCACTCCAAACCAACCAATCTATCTCTCCCTTGTGAACGCTGAACGATGGCCGATTGGTTAGGGTGCTGGCCTTCGGAACCGGAGTTCGTGGGTTCGAATCCTACAGAGGCATGGATGCTCGTAGCCGTTCGGAATCGGCTTTAAGCTGTAGGTCCCGGTCTCATTAGCCCTCGTGTTGCAAAAAGTAGACCGTAGCACTCCAGACCAAACCAAACTCCCTTGTGAACCGCTTTCCGACAGCGGATTCGGATTCGCTCCTCTTTCAATATATATTTTACTAAAATATAATGTAAAATAAAATATAATTGTTAACTATTTTATTACTAAGCTCTGGCTGTAAAGACATCCTTGGCTCCAGGCTTTACTTTATATACTTTATTCTCGAGATATGAAACATAAGGGTTTCATATTTGATAACTGCGCATCAAGGGATGACACATCATCCTGTCAATTGGTAGATTGCCTACCAATTGAACAAGATATTCTTTCGACAAAAATAATAATATTCTAAAAATTAGAAATCATACCAATTGCATAAGTATCCAATATATTCAAATTTTGATTATTTTTGTATTTTTCGCAATTTTTTGGCAAGACAAAGTTGTAAATTGTGTTTTTTACATTAAAAAATTGATTTTTTGGCCGGCCTTTTTAAAAAAACTGTGCATTAAGGGGTTAATTGATGGATCAATTATACTACTTAACTTAATTGCTCTGATTGTTGTCTAGTACAATGAAAAACAGCATATTCATTACTCAGACGTCCCCAGTTTGATCCTTTTGTGATATACCACCCAAATTTCATGTTTAACACTCACTTAGGTAATGCATCTGCTTTTCAGAAGCTTGTAAAGGGTATAAAACAAACACCGCTGAATCCCGGCACTTTCCATTATTCAAGCTCTACGCGCACCAACTAACTGCAACTGCAAATCCTCCCAGCAAATATCGCATTCCGCTCCGGAATGTGACGCAGTGTTAATATTCTATGAATTCGAGAGCGTTGAAATCCCTCTCCAATGTTCCCTTTTCCTTTGGGAAAATAAACACAACGTTCGTGATACGCGGCTGATACTCTTAACAACTTTCGCCGATTTAATTCACGTCTGGTGGTGCGAATTTGGTGGCTCATCTCGGCCAAATAGTATCTTGCAAAACGGATTTTCCAGCTTTTGAAAATGGGTAATAAGTTTAGTGGAAAAGTCACGGTGCTTGATTTAATCCGGAGTATGGGGAAAATTTTTTGGAGACGTGAGGTAGAAAGTTACTAAATAAAGCGGAATAAGACGAAGCAAAAGGGATGATATTTGAAAGCAAGGTATTGCAATGCGTTTTTGTCTGTCAGAGTGTATTCTGTAATATTTTGTCAAACAAAGTATATAGATCAGGGGTAGCCAAGCTCCTTGATAATCTGAGCCAATTTTTCACGAGCCGCAATGAAATACATATTTAAAAGGTATGCAAAAAATGTATTAAAATTTTTTTACAGAAATTATATTTATTGAATGTCGTTTAGAAGTTCTTCGTCCTTTAATTTTATAAGGAAATTTGAATTGTCGATGAATTTTTTTCATTGGTAATTTCATTGTGTTACACTGTTTTCGTAACATCAGGATATTTTAAATATTTTGTAACGAGATGTTCTCGGTGAATTATGCAGTGAATTTGTATGAATTGTAGAATTTGAGAATAATCTCTTAAAAGCCTAAGAAGTCCGATTTTTTTTTACCCAGCATTGATGCAGCTCCATCAGTTGTAATATTTAAAAAAATAATAATAACCCAAGAATGAAAAGGGAACTCGGGTACATTTATCGAGAGCCACAAATAATCCTTAAAAGAGCCGTGGTAACTATTTTGATGACTTTGGAAAATATTCTGCTTCGGTTAGATGAATAATAATCGAACAGGTTTTTGTGTTTCGGTGCATAAGTTTTGGAATCAAATGCTTACATTACCATGCACGTTTGTATGATGTCAGAATAGTGTTTAAGAAGTAACACTCAGTGTTATTAGTTTCTCTTTTTTTCTTCTTGTAAAGCACTTGAGAAGACTTTCTCAGATTCGTACATCTTGATCTATCTGTAGTTACAATCCTGTTAACTTAATATTTTTCAGCCACTCTTCCACATTATCTAGCTATCTCATGAAACCTGCCTCTCCGTCTCTTTCTTCCCGGCTTTATGAATTTTTTTTTTTTTGACTGGATTTTCATCATTGTATCTGCATATATTTCCAAGCCCTCATAGCTGCGATGCTTTAATTACTATTACATCCTTAGATTCTCCAAATTTCTTCTGTAGCTCAAAGTTATATCTTATTCTCCAGATTCCATTCTCCTTAACTGGTTCAAAATGTTTTCGTAAGATTTTTCGCTCAAAGTGATTTTTCAGTGATTTTTCTTCATCCAGTTTTCTCAACGTCCAGGATCAATCACTTCCGTATAGGATTCTTAGCCTATCATTAGTTCTCAGTGTAGATGAAAGCTGGAAGTAACACTCACATGCGAGCCTCTGTAACTCAGTAGGCAAAGGTAACGCTTTCGTCACTGGAGGGTTGCGGGTTCGGAGCCTAAAATCCTCCGTGTTCGTTAAAGGCACATAAAATATGTTCGCTGTCACTATATCCTCCAAGTTCTTAATCAATACCTCTAAGGGTGGCAGTCCAAGCTTATGGGTCTTACGGTTCGTTCCTGCGTCAAAATTGTGATAACTCACTTGAGCATAAGTCATACATTCACCCTTGAGGTGCTCATTAAAACAAAAGGTGCACCCCTTTGCCTTAATACGAGTAGCCTCCGGCTCAATCGTGCTTGATTTGACCAAGTGGCATAAGACAACAATAACAACTCTCACATGCAAATCAATTTGTTTTGTAAATTGATCCATGCAGAGTAATATTCCATAGATTCGGATTGCTTTGATAAAGAGATGAATTATTATTACCTATTCTTGGTAAAACTAGAAATCTTGAAATAGAAATTCTCAAACTACATTACCGACAGTTCCCTTGTGAAAAGAAGAAGGCCTAACGCTGGCCGATTGGTTAGGGAGATGATCGTCGGTACCAGATTTCGAGGGTTCGAATCCCACCATGGCATGGATGTTCGTAGCCGTTCAGAATCGGCTTTAAGCTGTAGGTCACTGTCTCATTAGCCCTCGGGTGCAAAACAGTAGACCGTAGTGCTCCAAACCAAACCAAGAGAAGAAGTTATTGTTAGAAATGCAAGTTTCAATATGCCCAATTGTTTGATTACCTTCATGCAGTAAAGAATTGTTTTAAAACATTTAAAGCTTACCAACTGCTATAAGCTTTTAAGTCCATATATCTAAAAATCTTTTTGCTTCATAAAGTCCCACATAACCTTAAAAAATATTGTTTTCCAAATTTTGTTCATTTGAGTTCAGTTAATATTTTTTTTCTCTAGCTTATGCTTTAAACCAAATAAAAATATTCTAAAATCTCAAATTTCCCTGTGTCAAGTGTTTTGAAGTAACCTTTGTCTGTGTCAAAAGGAACGCTGTTTTTGCTCTACAATTTTTGCTTTTAATTAGCCTAACAAAGGTCTTCAAAATCTTTAAATGATATTTTTATTTGTAAAATCTCAGTGCATTTTCCCCTCAGTATTTTAATTAGAAAAGTGGTTACGTTGCTATTATAAAGCGGTGTAGGAGTAAGACTTAATTTTTAATCTTCTGAATAGGTAAAAATTCAGAAAATAGCAGTAAAGGAAAACAAATTATCCTCCGAAATGAAAGTTTCAGAATTTTTTTAGTTGAAAAAATGCATTTTAGAATTTTACTGAGTTAATTGCATAATGATGTCAATTCCTCGATTTTTATAAGGGATGTCGCAAACAACGGCCCTTTATATCTAAAAATTAACAGTACGATAACTAAACTATCCATTGATGCTGTTGCTTTGACATGCTTCTGTTAACTACCTTAACTAAAACTGAATTTCTCTGCTCTACAACCAAATTAAGGGGGGGGGGCTATGACCTAAGGTATCAATCTTCGTTTTCGAGACAAAACGGCCATGAAGTGCGAGGTATATGTTCAGGTTAGGTGGTCAAGCTTACGTGAAACCTCCATTATTTAGTTCAAGTATGCTTGGTTCTCAGTTTGTCTAACTACTGAAAGAATGAAAGGCTGAATGGATATAAGTCAACCTTTCCCAGCCCGAGGATAGAGACTTGTGCCTGTGTCTAGGGAACGCTTAAAGATTTCCCAACACCTCTGGGATTCAACTATTTTAACGATTTCTCAAATATGTTTCCAAATTTATGTAATTTTTAATTCGAAATTTTTCAGGTGCGGCGTAAATATTTTCAGATTTTTTTTATGAGGCGTCAACCAAAAGAGATTTAGGTGTTTTAAATAGCTTTTTATCTTATGCAGCACTTCCACGTTGAGGCCGACTGTTAATGCAATCTTCAAGCAACCCGCAAGTGCAGCCCGCAAACACCTCGTATAAATAAGACATAATTATTTTTTATCATAATGTCTTTATAATTATAAATATAAATATGTCCCATAATTATTTTTCAGGTGTGATGTTTATTTTCTAATGTTCCATAAACCAAAAGAAGTTTAAAAACACAGCCTTAAATCGTTTTTTATCTATACAGCACTACCACGTTGAGGTCGACTATAAATACAATCTTCAACAGCCCGAAAATACCTCGTGTAGATAAGATATAATTATTTTTATAATTATGTCTTTATAGTTATAAATATAACTATGTTTTTTTAGAATTACAAATATGTCGTAGATGTGCCACAAATATTTTCAGAAATTTTAATTCCCCGTCAGCCAAAAAAAAAAGTTTAGAAACACTGCCTTAAGTCGTTATTTATATATAAAGAACTTCCACTTTGAGGTCCAATATAAATACAATCTTCATCAGCCCCAAAACACCTCATATAAATAAGAAATAGTTATTTTTTATAACTATGTCTTTATAAATATAAATATGTCTTTTTATAATTATAAATATGTCACACAATTTTTTCCAGGTGTGTCAGAAATATTTTCAGGAATTTTAATACCCAGTCAACCAGAAAAGGTTTAGCAACACTGCCTTAAGTCGTTTTTTATCTATACAGCTCTTCCCCTTTGAAGTCCACTGTAAATGCAATATTCATTATTCATCTCGAAAACACCTCGTATAAATAAGACTCCACATTCGAAATGAAAAAAAGAAGTGTTACTCCACACGGACCCGGATGAATCAGTGTTCCATTATTCAGGAGAGAAGCACACCTAAAAGGGAATTGGATTCCGCCACGCAAATGCCTACTCCACTCTCCGTTATTTGCCGTTAATATTGCATGATCTCGGATCACCTCCGGATGTCTCATAAATCTCCCTAAAACGCTTTCGTCTTCTGGTGACAGGAAGCAAATACCCAGAGCGCGTTACAGAGGGATTTTACCTGGCACACTGATTCCGGGTAAATCTAGAAATCTCGGAGTGGATATTCCTAGATTACAACTCAGATGATAGAAAAGGGTAATTGTTAGAAATGTTTGCTATAAATATTCACTTTAATTTTCGGTGTTGACTCCGTAACTGTGGTGTATATTCCAGAAAAATTCTTCAAAAATGGAACTTTTTTCTTGCTAAATTTTGTGCTATATATCGATAAAAATATCATAAAAACTTGTTGTTGCGTTACGGAGGGATTTTACCAATTCTGGCACACTGATTCCGGGTAAATCTAGAAATCGCGGAGTAGATATTCCTAGATTACAACTCAGATGAGGAAAAAAGGTATTTGTTAGAAATGTTTGCTTTAAATATTCACTTTAATTTTCGGTGTTGACTCCGTAACTGTGGTGTATATTCTAGGTAAAATCATCAACAATGGAACTTTTTTCTTGCTAAATTTTGTGCTATATATTGATAAAAATATCATAAAAACTTGTTCCGTTACGGAGAGATTCTACCAATTCTGGCATACTGATTCCGGGTGAATCTAGAAATCGCGGAGTGGATATTCCTAGATTACAACTCAGATGACAGAAAAGGGTAACTCTTAGAAATATTTGTTATGAATATTCATTTTAATTTTCGGTGTTGACTCCGTAACTGTGGCGTATATTCCTGAAAAATTAATCAAAAATGAAACTTTTTTCTTGCTAAATTTTGTGCTATATATCGATAAAAATATCATAAGAACTTGTTGTTGCGTTACGGAGGGATTTTACCAATTCTGGCACACTGATTCCGGGTAAATCTAGAAATCGCGGAGTAGATATTCCTAGATTACAACTCAGATGACAAAAAGGTTAATTGTTAGAAATGTTTGCTTTAAATATTCACTTTAATTTTCGGTGTTGACTCCGTAACTGTGGTGTATATTCCAGAAAAATTCTTCAAAAATGGAACTTTTTTCTTGCTAAATTTTGTGCTATATATCGATAAAAATATCATAAAAACTTGTTCTTGCATTACGGAGGGATTTTACCAATTCTGGCACACTGATTCCGGCTAAATCTAGAAATAGCTGAGTAGATATTACTAGATTACAAATCAGATGACAGAAAAGGGTAATTTGTTAGAAATGTTTACTTTAAATATTCCCTTTAATTTTCGGTGTTGATTCCGTAACTGTGGCGTATATCCCACAAAAATTCTTCAAATATGGAACTTTTTTCTTGCTAGATTTTGTGCTATATATAGATAAAAAGGTCATAGAAACTTGTGGTTGTCTTCTGCCAGTTGTCCAAACCAAGAAAGATTAAGTCATACTCTACTAGTATTAAGGCAAAAGGGTGAATTTTTCGTTTTAACGATCACCACTAAGATTAAGGTTCCCGTCTAAGTTAAAAACGTCAATTTCTGCCAAAAATCATATTTTTTTTTATTTCTCTATTGTAAAATTTCACCTTTTATACTTATAAATCTGTTTTTGTTTTGTCTCTACGGCATTTTAAAGAAAAGTTACAGCTGCTTAAACAGCAGTGACAACTGTCAAAACAAAACGGAAGTAGCGACTTCGGAACCAGAAGTTGTGAATTTTTTGGAAGCATTTTTTGAACAAAACTTTTTAATTTTTCATGAAGATTACTTTAAATATTTTTCTAGTATTTAATAATCAACAACTTCGAAATTAGAAAGTTTTAAAGCAAGAAAGTGTGGGGAATTTTAAACATGTATTTTAATATTTTAATAGTTAAAGTTGCTTTCATAAACTTCAAATGCGTTTTTCTCAGAAAGGTATTTTTAAAATAATGTTGAGACTTGAAATGTGATTTCTGAAAAAGTTCTTAAAATATTTTGTTGAAAATTATTATGGATGCTTTTGATAGTATTTACCAGTAAATGACCTAAAAGCTTTAAATTTGAATAATTTTTATTGATGTTGCAGTCACAGTTAGATATAAAGGAAATGGAAATTCATTAAAAATTCAATGTGTATGGTTTTGAAGGACCAACATTTTTTACCAAATAAATTAAGCAAAGATTTTAGGTGATTCACTAATCCAGTGTATAAGAAATGTGTTGCATTAAAAAATATTGAAATAATTTAATTTTTGAAAAAATTAGACTTTTTGAAAAAACCCGATTTTTTTTCTAAATTTTCTTCATTTATTAGAAATTTTATAAAAGCTTCTACAGGAATAATTTTTTAAGTGCAATTCTCTATGATAATATAAAAAATAAATCTAAAAATGTAAGCACATGAACTTGTTTCTACGTTTAAAGAAAAAAGTTCTCAGGACGTAGATGAATACCTTAACAACTTGAAGGAAATTGCAACCATGAACATATTTAACGTGCCCCAGTTACCTTTAACGTACACAGCTAATCTTAGTCCGGCTCAAACTCCAAACTCGCAACCCTCCAGTTACGAGACCGTTGCCTTTGCCAAGTGAGCTACTGCGGCTCCATAAAAATTTAAATAGTTTATATAAATGAATGAATTTAAGGCTATCGCGTAGCTATAAAAAAGCATTTACTCGAAGAGAAAGATTTAGAAATGTGAATCATCATAGCCGAACGATGGCCGATTGGTTAGGGTGCTGGCCTTCGGTACCGGAGTTCATGGGTTCGAATCCCATTGTGACACGGATGTTCATAGCCGTTCGAAATCGGCTCTAAGCTGTAGGTCCCGGTCTCATTAGCCCTCGTGTTGCAAAAAGTAGACCGTAGCACTCCAAATCAAACCAAACCAAACCATGATTTCCCCATGTTTTGAGTGACAACACCAAAAATTAATGATTTACAATCTGTGCTAGTTTACTTGCTCAACATCATTTACCTCATGAACACAAGCACCGATTGTTACTAGTAACGAAAAATGGCTCCATTATATAAAATTGTACACTAATATTAAGTAGCGGTTGGTTAATTGAAGTTTAGTAGCGCTAAATCCTCTAAGGACAAATTGCACCAAATATTAAGCAGCGGATATAATGACTTAACTAGTACTATATTGTTTATTAATATGTTGTCATATATTGATATACTTCAAGTATCGCGATAACAATATTCAACTCTTTAACTGGGGCGTATATATAAAAACAATCCATCAAAATGGAAATTGTTTTACTGTTTAATTTTACGCTATATATCTACGAAAACGTCCTAAAAACGAAAACAGTATAAACAAATGAGTGAATCAACTATCATGTTTAACATTTCCTCATTTGCATGGGCAAATATAGCTATACCATAAAAAAATCAACATATACTATACACTCCTGCAGCCTGTGATTTTATATGGTAGTAAGTGCTGGTAGCTTAACAAATTAGAAGATTAGTGTGGTTTGGAATGTTACGGTCTACTGTTTTGAAACATGAGAGGTAATGAGACTGGAACCTACTGTTTAAAGCTAATTTCGAGTGGCTACAAGCTTGCATTCCTCAGTGTGAATCGAACCCACGATTCTTATATTAAAGTTCAGCGCAATAATCTCTTAACCATTTTTAGACTAATAAGTTAGGGGAGAACAAATTGGTGATTTTCGGATTTCTTTGAGTCATTTGCGAAAACAACAAATGGCGTACCCTATATCATCAAGAGCTATAAAGTATAAATAACCAGACATAGTTAATGTTATTAAAAGCAATCACATTCGATGGCTGGGACAATTTTATCGGTCTGAAGATCAAAACCTGGCAAAAAAGGTACCATTTTTTAAACCAAAAAGGAATAAAAAAAGGGTCGTCCACCGATTAGGTTGCCGGATGCAGTTGAGAAGGACTTGAAGACATCAGTCTGATAATGATGAATTTACTGTTTCTTTTGATGAGAATCGATCATTTATTTGCCAAGAATTAAGGAATAAAATATTTATCCTTTATTCTTTTTCTCCTCAAACTTACAGATATTTCAGAAAGATATAAATACTTGCTTATAAATCAACCTCTGAACTGCATGATTTTTTTTAAAATTTTTATCAGCCATTGGTCCGATTATGATGAATATACTGTTCCTTTTGAGGAGAGTCGATTAGCTACCTAGCAATTAAAGCATAAAATATTTATCCTGGAATTCTTTATTCCTCAAATATACAAATATTTAAGAAAAATACGAATACTGGCTCATAAATCAACCTCTCTATTACATGAGATTGCTCTGTGAAAAAAAAATTATCAATCATCGGTCTGATAATAATGAATTTACTGTTTCTTTTGATGAAAATCGATCAGTTGCCTAGCAATTAAAGGATAAAATATTTATCCTGGATTCCTTTATTCCTCAAATGTACAATTATTTCAAAAAGACACGAATACTTCCTCATAAATCAACCTCTCTATCGCATGAAGTTGTTCTATGAAAACAAAAAAACTGATCAGCCATCAGTCTGATTATGAGGAATTTACTGAATTTTTATGAGAAAAGATCATTTGTTTTGCAATTAAAGCATAAAATATTTATCCTGAATTTTTTTATTTCTCAAACGTACAAATATTTCAGAAAGACACGAACACTTGTTCATAAACCAACCTCTGCATTGCATGAGATTGTTCTGTGAAAAAAAAAACTTATTAACCATCAGTCAGATAATGATGAATTTACTGTTCCTTTTGATGAGGTTTGATAATTTTCCTAGCAATTAAAGCATAAAATATTTATCCTGGATTTCTTTATTTCTTAAATATACAAATATTTAAGAAAGATACGAATACTGGCTCATAAATTAACCTCTCTATTGCAGGAAATTGTTCTATCAAAACCAAAATACTGATCAGCCATCAGTCTGATGATGAATATACTGTTTCTTTTGAGGAGAGTTGATCAGCTGCCTTGCAATTAAAGCATAAAATATTTATCCTGGATTTTTTTTCCTTAAACGTATAAATATTTCTGAAAGATATGAACACTAGCTCATAAACCTGCCTCTCATTGCATGAGATTGTTGTATGAAAAATTATAAAACAAACTCATTAACCATCAATCAGATAATGATGAATTTACTGTTTCTTTTGATGAGGATCGATAATTTTCTTAGCAATTAAAGTATAAAATATTTGTCCTGGATTTCTTTATTTATTAAATATACAAATATTTAAGCCAGATACGAATACTGGCTCATAAATCAACCTCTCTATTACATGAGATTGCTCTGTGAAAGAAAAATTATCAATCATCGGTCTGATTATGATGAATTTACTGTTTCTTTTGATGAGACTCGATCATTTGCCTAGAAGTTAAATATATTTATCCTGGATCCTTTATTCCTTAAATGTACAAATATTTCAGAAAGACACTAACACTGGCTCATAAATTAACCTCTCTCTTGTATGAGATTCTTCTGTGAAAATAAAAAAAAGTAATAAGCCATCAGTCTGATAATGATGAATTTCCTTTTTTTTATAAGACTCGATCATTTGCCAAGCAATTAAAGTATAAAATATTTATCCTGGATATCTTTATTCCTCAAATATACAAATATTTAAGAAAGATACGAATACTGGCTCATAAATCAACCTCTCTATTACATGAGATTGTTCTATGAAACAAAAATTATCAGCCATCGGTCTCATTATTATGAGTTTACTGTTTCTTTTGATGAGAATCGATTAGTTGCCTAGAAATTAAAGAACAAAATATATATCCTGGATTATTTTAACCTTCAAATGTACAAATATTTCAGAAATATATGAATGGCTCATAATCAACTTCTCTATTGCATGTGATTGTATGATCCTGAATCTATGAAAAAAAATTATCAACCATCGGTCTGGTTATGATGAATTTACTGTTTCTTTTGATGAGATTTGACCATTTGCCTAGCAGTTAAAGTATAATATATTTATCCTGGATTCTTTTATTCCTCAAATGTACAAATATTTCAGTAAGACACGAACACTAGCTCATAAATCAACCTATCTATTGCATGAAATTGTTCTATCAAAACCAAAATCCTGATCAGCCGTCAGTCTGATTATGATGAATTTACTCGATTTTTATGAGATTTGATCATTTGTTTTGCAATTAAAGCATAAAATATTTATCATGAATTCTTCTATTCTTCAAACGTGCAAATATTTCAGAAAGACACAAATACTTGCTCATAAATCAACCTCTACATTGCATGAGATTGTTCTATGAAACACGAAGAAATACTGATAAACAGCTAGTCTGATCATGATGAATTTACTGTTTCTTTTGATGAGAATCTATCATTTGCTTAGAAATTAAAGAATAAACCATTTATCATGGATTCTTTTACACATCAAATGTACAAATATTTTAGAAAGATACGAATACTTGTTCATAAACTAACCTCTACATTGCATGGAATTGTTCTATGAAAACAAAAAAACAAACTCATGAGCTATCAGTCTGATAATGATGAATTTACTTTTTCTTTTGATTAGAATCGATCATTTGCTTAGAAATTAAGAGAATAAACTATTTATCCAGGATTCTTTTATACATCAAATGTACAAATATTTCAGAAAGATACGAATACTTGTTCATAAACTAACCTCTGTATTGCATGGAATTGTTCTCTGAAAACAAAAAACAAACAACTCATGAGTCGTCAATCTGATCATGATGAATTTACTGTTTCTTTTGATGAGAATCGATCATTTGCTTAGAAATTAAAGAATAAAATATTTACCCTGGATTTTTTAAAGCGTAAAATGTACAAATAGTTCAGAAAGATACAAATACTTTTTCATAAATCAACCTCTTTATTGCATGAGATTGTTGTATGAAAAAAAATTATCAACCTCCGTCTGATTATTATAAATTTACAGTTTCTTTTGATGAGATTTGATCATTTGCTTAGCAGTTAAAGTATAATTTATTGATTCTGGATTCCTTTATTCCTGAAATGTACAAATATTTCCGAAAGATACGAATACTTGTTCATAAATCAACCTCTTTATTGCATGAGATTGTTCTATGAAAAAAAAATTATCAACCTTCGTCTGATTACTGTGAATTTCCTATTTCTTTTGATGATATTCTATAATTTGCCTAGTAATTAAAGTATAATGTATTTATCCTGGATTTCTTTATTCCTCAAATGTACAAATATTTCAGAACGACACGAACACTGGCTCATAAATCAACCTCTCTATTGCATGAAATTGTTCTATCAAAACCAAAATCCTGATCAGCCGTCAGTCTGATTATGATGAATTTACTTTATTTTTATGATATTTGATCATTTGTTTTGCAATTAAAGCACAAAATATTTATCCTGAATTCTTCCATTCCTCAAACGTGCAAATATTTCAGAAAGACAGTAATACTTGATCATAAATCAACCTCTGCTCGAGTAACTCTGATTGAACATTTTCTGACTGAACACTGCTGTCTCTCATTAGTTAAATATCCGTCTTGTAAACATCCCCAGAGCCACAACAACAGCATAGAGCATCTGAAATGCACTTCATCTTCTGTAATCGACAATAATAAGATTGAGAATATCGATGTGGGAACGGCATCTAAGCGTGAAATTCGATCCGGCAAAAGACAATGAAACTGGTGGGGGTTACAACGTTGAACTCGCCTTTATTGGAAACGACTTGAACCCGGAACACCCAATTAAAACTCCTTCGTGCGTCGAGATTAATTCTGACTGCATCCGGGAATCTGAATTGCTGAAAGGCCGGACTTCGATTTCATGGGGACCTGAACTGTTTTCAAATCTTTAAGAGTTTCACATCGAGTATTATAATGCCTCACTCATCAGTGATACGTTGTAAAATGCATATACGTGCACATATGCGCTCTTTCTGTAAAAATTATCATTCTAATTAATGGGATCAATGTCTTACAATATTTGACTGGTGCTGTTTCAATTTTTTGGGGATAGTGAAATAACGCTAACATCCAAAAAAATGTGTCAAGAAAGAATAATTTTAATGTTGCACTCTAAAAATATAATCAATGAAACTAGTGGAGGGTTACAATTTGAAGTTGGAACACCCAATTAAATCTCCTTCGTGCGTTCGAATGCAATAGTTTATATGCAATATTTTTTTTCAGTTTATAGAATTCACAGTTTATATGTAATACTTTTTTCAGTTTAGAGATTTTACAGTTCATATGCAATTTTTTTTTAAAATTTATGGATTTTATAGTTCATATGCAATGTTTTTTTTCAGTTTATGGATTTCCTAGTTCATATACAATATTTTTTTCAGTTTATGAATTTCAAAGTTCATATAAAATATTTTTTTTTCAGCATATGGATTATATAGTTCATATGCAAGATTTTTTTCAGTTTATGGATTTTACAGTTGATATGCAATATTTTTTTCAGTATATGGATTTCGTAGTTCATATGCAATAGTTTTTTAGTTTATGATGAATTTCATAGTTCATATGCGATATTTTTCTCACTTTATAGATTTCGTACGTCTTATGCAATATTTTTTTCAGTTTGTGAAATTTATAGGTCATATGAAATAATTTTCAGTTTATGGATGTTATATAGTTCATATGAGATATTTTTTCAGTTTATGGATTTCATAGTTCATATGCAACATTTTTTCAGTTTATGGATTTCATAGTTCATATGCAATATTTTTTTTCCGTTTCCGGATTTTTGTGGTTGGAAATTTCTTGAATAATTTTTATAACTAATCCAAGATTTTTTTTTGCTAATAAAAACTTCATAATGAGTGGGTCATTTTTCATGTGATTTATATTGAATACTCCAAAATACTTCCCAAAATCACATGACAGAAATTTGCATCGCTATGCAGTTGTTTCATTTCTAATATATGACAAATTAATTTATGTTTAAATAAGAATAAGAATTGTTTTATAGTTATCATCAGAAGTCAAAAAGTATGCAAAGATATATTATTTTTTATTTATTTTGTACTAATCTTAACATGTAAATTTGCATCATGATAAATACTTCCATCATACTATTTTTAATTGTTTTATATTATATATTTACACTAGGATATTTTTAACATATTTATTTTAATCTAGAGTATAACTTTTTATAAATCACTCAAATATTTTTTTAAAAAAAAGAAAGGGAGAAGGAAGAAATATTCATGCAAAGAGGGGTTAAAATTTAAGTGAACATCTTCATGAAAGTTTTAATATACGTTACACATGATGCTGAGGTGTAATGTATAATAGGTTTAAATAATTGAGAGTTGTTTTGAAAAGTTATAACTGTAAGAATTTTTTTGTCATTCACCAAATATATCGATCAAAAACTATTCTTTTAGCTATCTTAAACAGTTTCTGTCTTTCGTCTGCAAGTTCATTAGAATTAGAGTTTTAACTTTTTTTTTCGAGAAATATTTTTGCAAAGAATGGGTTAAAAGTTAAGTGACTATCTTCATGAAACTTTTAACATACATTTCACATGATGCTAATGTGTAATGTATAATAGGTTTAAATAATCGAGAGTTGTTTTGAAAAGTTATAGCTGTTTTTATTTGGTCATTCACCATAAATTAAAAACTTCTTTTAGCTATCTAAAACAGTTTCTGTCTTTCGTCTGCAAGTTCATTAGAATTAGAGTTTTAACTTTTTTGTTGCTAGAAAAATTCTTGTAAATAATATGTCAAAAGTTAAGTGAATATCTTCATAAAACTTTTAACATACATTACACATTATGTTGAAGGTGTAATGTACAATAGGTTTAAATAATTGACAGTTGTTTTGAAAAGTTATAGCTATTTTTATTTGGTTATTCACCAAATGTTAAACATTTTTTTAGCTATCAAACATTCCTTTCAGCTATCTAAAACAGTTTTTTTTTTTTTTTTTTTTTTTTTTTTTCCTGCATGTTTACTAGAATCAGAGTTGCAACTTTTTTTTCACGACCTCTTTGCAAGAATTTTTCTTACAAAGATGGGTTAAAAGTTAAGTGAATATCTTCATGAAACTTTTAATATACGTTACACATGATGCTAATGTGTAATGTATAATAGGTTTAAATAACCGATGGAACAATCTCATAGAGAGGTTGATTTAGAAGCCAGTATTCGTGTCTTTCTGAAATATTTGTACATTTCAGAAGTAAAGGAATCCAGGATAAATATTTTATGCTTTAATTACTAGGCAAATGATCGATTATCATCAAAAGAAAGAGTAAATTCATCATAATCAGTCCGAAGTTTGATAATTTTTTTCATAGAACAATCTCATAGAGAGGTTGATTTATAAGCCAATATTCGTATCTTTCTGAAATATTTGTATATATGAGGAATAAAGAAATCCAGGATAAATATTGTATGCTTTAATTGCTAGGCAATTGATCGATTCTCATCAAAAGAAACAGTATATTCATCATAATCAGACCGATGGATGATACATATTTTTTTCATAGAAAAGCTCATGCAATTTAGAGGGTGATTTATAAGCAAGTATTTGTATCTTTCTGAAATGAGAAAAAAGAATCCAAGATAAATATTTTATTCCTTAATTGCCTGGCAAATGATCGAATCTCATCAAGAGAAACAGAAAATTCTTCAGTATCGGACTGATGTCTTCAAGTCCTTCTCAACTGCATCCTGCAACCTAATCGGTGGACAACTCTTTTTTTCTGATTTAGAGAATGACACTTTTTTTTTGCCTTGTTTGGATCTTCAGATCTTTAGGCATCCTAGCCATCGAATGCGATTGGCTTTAATAACATCAACTCTGTGTCTGGTTATTTATACTTTAGATAAAACTCGTGATTATATATGGTACGCCATTTGTTGTAACGTTTGTAAACTCGTCAAAAAAGAAAAAAAGGGAGAGAAAATATATAAAATCTTCTGATTATCTTCAAAATTCATTCATATATTTTTTATTTGAAGAGGAAGATGGTTTTAAAAAACTTTTTAAATTTTCAGAAACAAATATATCCGGAAATTCAATTTAAATTTTCGGGGAGGGATTTGTTTTTTATAATTTTCGACACAAACTCACACAAAATTTCGGAAATTTTCGGATCAGAATCACCCCTGATAATTACCACAAATAAATTCTGCTATTTCGAGAGCTTCTGAACAGTGAAAACCCCAAACGAGAATTGAAATCATCTGTTTCAAATCGTCTACATTCGCCGTCTGAAAGGAATCCAATATTGCAGGTAGACCCACCTTAATGACCCACATTTCGAAATCATAAAACTATTTCAAAACACCGTTTGATAATCGTGCCAAATAAAAACTTAGCCCCTTAATGTAATTACCACAAAGTAATTCTGCTACTTTGAGAACTTCCGAATAGTGAAAACCCCAAACAAGAATTGCAATCGTCTGCTCCAAATCGTCTCCATTTGCAGTCTGAAAGAAATCCAATATCGCTGGTAGACCCACCTGAATGACCCACATTTCGAAATTGTAAAACTATTTAGAAACATCGTTGGATAATCGTGCCAAATAAAACCTTAGTATCTTAATGTAATTACCACAAAGTAATTCTGCTACATCAAGAGCTTCTAAATAGTGAAAACCCCAAGCGAGAATTGAAATCGTCTGTTCCAAATCGTCTCCATTCGACGTCTGAAAGGAATCCAATATGTCAGGTAGACCCACCTTAATGACCCACATTTCGAAATCGTAAAACTATTTCAAAACATCGTTTGATAATCGTGCCAAATAAAAACTTAGTATATTGTATCTTAACGTAATTACCACAAAGTAATTCTGCTACTTCGAGAGCTTCCGAATAGTGAAAACCCCAAAATAGAATAGCAATCGTCTGCTCTCACCCCCACTCTCTACGCGGGCCGGACGGAACGATTACTCGAGTCAGATCCGCGAAGAAAGTGTTTTGGCGGGGGGCGCCGGGCTGTCTACAGCCTCGAGGCACTGCATACTGCACGCGCTCTGTCCAGCCCCGCCCCCCTTGTTAGAAAGGGAAGCAAGTCCTCCCCACCCTTCCTCCCTTCTTCACGCTCTCTCCTTCTCCTTCGACCACCCTCCCGGAGCGTGCGAACGGAGACGCCTCATTAGGAGAGGCATGTCGGGTGGGATCGCTCTTGGCCCGTCCGCACCTCCATCGAACGATGATAGATATTCGCGAAGCCAAGATTCCTTGCTGATATACGGGTCTGGGCTTCAAGATTCTTTTCCAGATTCTTTACATATATCAACTGTTCTTGAGATTTAAAAAAAAAAAAAGTAGTGTGAAGTCCCTTATTAGGTATAATGCACAAAGAGCATTTAAACCCCTCATTGTCTTGTCCAAATCACCACCAAAAGAGGATATTCATGTAGGCAAAATTTATACTAATATATGGTCTTAGTCCATTACATATTTTCCTCGTATGTTTTGTACATACAATAGAACCTCGATTAACCAAAAATCTCCGTTAACCGAAGTCGGTTTCTTCTTCACTTTTTTTTTTTTTTTTTCATTTTCGACTATCATCCAAAATTTCCTCTTTACAAACATGCATTTTTAAAGTTTTTTTTCTCACACTCCTTTTCTATGGAAGTTATCCTTTCCAAACTACGTGTGCAGATAAATATTTTGGAATTCATTTTTTTAGAATTCCTTCTCGCAAACAATATTCTCAGTATGAGCGTACTCTTCCCCATTTTCAAACATATCTGTTCTAAACAAAAACACAACCCATTGCGAAATTTCGAAAGTCATACTGCCGTGTTCCAGAACAATCGAATGTTATTGTACCAATGACGATACTGCATATTAAACTAAATGATTATTGATAAATTCTCGATTATCTAAAAATTTCGATTATCCAAAGTAGGTTCGGCCCCAATTACTTCGGATAATCGATGTTTTACTGTATATATACTATTTTCGAATCTAGTGATTTACCTAATAACGTACTGACTCTAGTACGGAATTCCCAATCTACTGTAATGTCTAAATAGTGTTTCCCATTGTTAATCCGTACCTCCTATGAATGATGACTGATTTTCGCGAAATCAAGATTCTTTGCTGAAGTAAGGTTTGGGCCTTTAGATTCTTTACCCAGATTCTTTTCATATATCAAATTCTCTAGAATCTGATGGATTCTTTAAAACTGTATTGAAATCTCTTTTCTTAAAAAACGCATAGCATGTGTTTCTGATCCGGAGAAAACAATTTGACTGAAAAAAGGGCATGGTATCAATCTGCTATTAAGAATTAGTCTCACCAAAGTTGTTTAACGGCTAACCCTTATTAACCCACTGTTCCAACCAATAGTGGGAAATATTTCTCCGTGATTAGTCGTGGTTGGCAGTTAAACGATTTTGGTGAGACCTTTAGCCTAAATTCTATATGTACTGGCAAGTTTGTACTTAGGATCCGGTTACAGAAGTGAAAGACACTTCATAACGGATGGAAAGTATACTCAAATTGTATTAATCCACATAAAGAAATTAACTTGAATTCAGAGAAAAATTCAAGTGCAATGCTTGTTATACTTACCATAAAGTGTATCACTTGATTTAAAAAAAGTATAAATAAAATCATCTAATGTTAAGCAACATCAAACGTAAGTTCTTAAAGCTTCGTAACTTACTTATAAAACCCTAACAACAGTTAAAGTAGCTTTATAAATTTGAACTAAATTGCAGATAAGTTTGGTAAAAATATTTTCAGAGGCTTAGCGGTTGTATGTATTTTGTTCAAATCTTTGTTGTTTGTAATCTTACACAAACAATCGAAATCTATCTTGATCTGTAGATGCTACCTTCCGATGTATTTTGTATTATTTTGTATTATTTCTGTCAGATTTCTGCTGAAGTTTATATCAGCTACTGGCTTCCTATCTTGAAATGGTGTTTCCTTGAATTTGGGCACAGTAGTACTCTGATTGTTGTTCTCTGCTCTAGGAAAAACTTTCAACAGTAGTTGAATTAAAGGTGTTGCCAGTAGTTGTCTTAAACTTTTGGTTGATTTTTCGCTTTTGTTGCCAATATGTCGAACACAAATTTTACCTAAATATCTGTTATTCACAGCTGAATGCATTCTTTTAGAATTATGACTTACTGGTTGTATGTGCTTTGTTCAATGATTTGTTGTTTATAATCTTACACAAACAATCGAAATCTATCTTGTACTGTAGATGCTACCTTCCGATGTATTTTGTATTATTTTGTATTATTTCTGTCAGATATCTGCTGAAGTTTACATCAGCCACTGGCTTCCTATCTTGAAATGGTGTTTCCTTGAATTTGGGTACAGTAGAACTCTGATTGTTGTTCCCTGCTCTAGGAAAAACTTTCAACAATAGTTGCTTTAAAGGTGTTGCCAGTAGTTGTCTTAAACTTGTTATGATTTTCATTTTTGTTGCCAATATGTTGAACAGAAATTTTACCTAAATATCTGTTATTCACAGATGAATGCATTCTTTTAGAATTATGACTTACTGGTTGTATGTGCTTTGTACAATGCTTTGTTGTTTACAATCTTACACAAACAATCGGAATATATCTTGTTCTGTAGATGCTACCTTCCCGATGTATTTTGTATTATTTCCGTCAGATATCTGCTGAAGTTTGCATCAGCCACTGGCTTCCTATCTTGAAATGGTGTTTCCTTGAATTTGGGTACAGTAGAACTCTGATTGTTGTTCTCTGCTCTCTTGGAAACTTTTCAGCAGTAGTTGTCTTAAACTTGTTATAATTTTCATTTTTGTTGCCAATATGTCGAACATTAATTTTACCTAAATATCTGTTATTCACAGCTGAATGCATTCTTTTAGAATTATGACTTACTGGTTGTATGTGCTTTGTTCAAAGGTTTGTTGTTTGTAATCTTACACAAACAATCGAAATCTATCTTGCACTGTAGATGCTACCTTCCGATGTATTTTGCATTATTTTGTATTATTTCTGTCAGATATCTGTTGAAGTTTGCTTCAGCCCCTGGCTTCCTAACTTGAAATGGTGTTTTCTTGAATTTGGGTACAACAGAACTCTGATTGTTGTTCTCTGCTCTCTTGGAAACTTTCTGCAGTAGTTGCCTTAAAGGTGCTGCCAGTAGTTGTCTTAAACTTGTTATGATTTTTCACTTTTATTGCCAATATGTCGGACATTAATTTTACCTAAATATCCGTTATTCACAGCTGAATGCATTCTTTTAGAATTATGACTATTTTTTATTTTTATTATTTTATTTTTTATTTTTTTGCTAGGATTTTTAGACATTAACACCAGGCTTTAAAATTATATTTAAATCGAAAATTCATCTAAAGGTGTTTGTCTAAGACTCGTAGTTCCTGTTGCTTTTTAAAAATCTGTTAAATAATCTGTACAACACTGATAGTTTTATGCCATTGTAAATTTTTCGCCTTAATGTTTGAAAAAAAGTTTTCGAGCATTATAGATTTTCACCGTCTAAAACCCCTATATAATAATAGCCTAAGTTATCTGTCTGGCTGTCCTCGAATTTATGAAGCGGTTGTACCTGGAATGGATAGAGGCATTTATATTGGATTCTTGATGAGTTAGGATTAGCAAAATTCAAAGCGAGTAAAGTTTATCTTCTCCTAAACTATCTATCCGATTCTAAAATGCATTTGTATAAATAAACCTCATATCACAGCAAAAAATACAGTCGTCTTTAAAACGTTCGAAATCTGCCTCTTCCCCCCTTCTCTAGCCTTTAATGCCATTATTTCAATCCCTATTTTGCGTGGTTAAGAGCATGAGATTAAATTTATCAATTAATCACATAATAAATAGGAAAAAAATTTCTAGCATTATGATGTCATTCCTTTAATCCTCTCATTTAATCATTTCTTATTTTAAATTATTTAAATATCGTCTGCATTATTTTCATACGTTTTATCACTGAACTTAGATATTACGCAAATAATTTTCTTTTATATTTGGCTTAAATATTAGACTAGTTACATATATCATGATTTTAAATTTAAACATCGATTATTTTTTGTTGTAATGAAAATTTTCGCACCGGTATTAACAACAAATACTATCTACCTCCAGGGTTTAGTGGAGATGATAGTTTCAATCCTTTACTTCCTTTAATTACTATGGACAAAAAAATTGTGAAGAACTGAACGATAATTTTGACTTAGCTAAGAAAATTTTGAATTATCTTTCTAAATGAATTCAACGGGATTCTAAACTGCATTAACAACATCGGGAGACTTTAGAGGAGTTTGAAGATAATCAAATGATTGAGCTTGTACCAGATAATTCTCAGACAAAAAACAAACCACTTTTTTACATGACTCATAGGGTACTTTACAATTCTGAAAAATTAACACACTGTAAGCGGGACACGTACTAGTACGTTTTCTGACGATTAATACTTGAGCGCAGGTCACGTACTAGTACGGGTAACAGAATGGTTTGTTTGTGAGTACAAAAATAACTGTAAAAACAGGAAAACGAAGCCGAATCAAATTATTGATTGTGTACTGGATTATTCTTAGCCATAAAACAAACCATTATTGACCTGCCTAGGGTACTTTACAATTCTGGAAAATTAACACATTGTAATCATGACACGTACTAGTACGTTTTCTAACGACTGATACTTGACCGAGGGACACGTACTAGTACGTTTTCTGACGATTAATACTTGAGCGCGGGTCACGTACTAGTACGGGCAACAGCATGGTTTGTTTGTGAGTACAAAAATAACGGTAAAAACATGAAAAAGAAACCGAATCAAATTATTGAGGGTGTACCGGTTAATTCTCAGCCAAAAAACAAACCATTTTTGACCTGCCTCATAGGGTACTTTATAATTCTGGAAAATTAACACATTGTAAGCGGGACACGTACTAGTACGTTTTTTGGCAACTGATACTTTACCGAGGGACACGTACTAGTACGTTTTGTGGCGATTAATACTTGAGCGCGGGTCACGTACTAGTACGGGTAACAGAATGGTTTGTTTGTGAGTACAAAAATAACGGTAAAAACAGGAAAACGAAGCCGAATCAAATTATTGAAGGTGTACCGGATAATTCTCAGCCAAAAAACAAACATTTTTTGACCTGCCTAATAGGGTACTTTATAATTCTGGGAAATTAAAAATTTTACTGATCCCGTCATATGACGGGCTGTATGCTAGTTCAGAATATTCTACTAAGGGAATAAAAAAACAGAATTGTATAAATTTGGCTGGAAAAATGATTAGAAATGGAAGATCAATACTTTGGCAGAAAATAAAGATCATAGAGCAGTGATAGGGTATAGGAAAGCTGGATATATATATTAGGTACTTAAAAGTAGGGAGAAAAGAAATAAAGCCAGGCAGGAAAAATCTGATCTTATGATCCATTCACTCTTCTTTTAGCGCATTTGTCAAACATCGCTGAACAGTTTGCCGAGAATAAAATTCAGTAAAATAAAGTGATTGCATCTCTCCCACTGATCACCTCCGTATTCTGCTTTATCGTCTGTGACGGACCGTTGCCAAACCTCTTTCCTCGGCCCCGCATCTCGAACAGAAACATGCCAAACCTCGAAATGAATATTAAACACGTGACTCGCTGCGAAGCCTCCATTATCTCCTCCTTCCTTCCCCCATACTCCCCCTTTTCCAAACGATATCACCACGACAAGAGGGCTACGTCGTACAAAAAGATAGAAAAAAGAAAATAAAACAACTGAAGAATTATATCGTGTCATCGTTGAAATTCTCTCCGAACCATCCATCAGCGACGCCTAACGACATTTTTATGAAACAAGGTGCTATCCCACATTCTCTCTCTTTCTCTCTTCACCATTAATGCACTCTCTCTTCATTCTGCGCGTTTTCTTTTATTATTTCTAGATCGTTTTCTTCCATCGCATGCTACCATTAGAGTGGCGAGCACACAGTGTTAATTGCAGCTGATTATGAGTGGCGTAATTGCAGATGCCCAGCATCGTGTTCTGCAGGAGGGGCTGGGTCCCATGATAGCACGATGGGTTCTTGTGCTGCTGCAGTCCCCTCTCTCCTCCCCCCCCCCAACATCTGACGAGTGATGAATGGAGCTGAACGGCCTGTCTCGATGTTTTACACCCAACGCATTGCTTGCGGGTTCGGTAATGGCACTTGTTTAGCAGTGGATTTATGGGATAGAATGTTATGAGTAGTACGGCAATTATTAATGTATTATTCTCCCGGCATGGAAGGATCGTATAGACGATGAAAAATGCGCCGAGGAGCAGGATCAAAATCTGAACTCGGCCCAATTATATCTAGCTTCTATAAAACTCACTAAATAGATTTATTGAGTTTCACATTTGCACTTAAATAGATACAGTTGCGTCGTATTTCGATCCTAAAGTTTAGATTGAGATAGCATGTTTAGGGGAAAAAAATCGTGTTAGTAAGGAAAGTTCTTTATTACGCTGTGCAATGAAATATCTAAACGTTTACTGTAATTTACTATTCAAAAACATTTTCCCCACCTCATGTTTTAAAGTTATAATCAGGGCTTCGAACCGGAACTGAACCGAAAACCGAAAACCGGAAAAAAACGTTATTTTGGTCGGAACGAAAACCGGAACTGAACCGAAAAAAATATCGGTTTATTTCGGTTCGATATATCTTTCAGTCATTTTGTTACTGTTACCAACTTATCAATATTTTCTAATTTAACGTCAACTTTATAATTATCATTACATGTATACTGCTTCTCGATTTCCTATTTTGATATTTGTTGAAAGAGCGTTTTCAGGTTTGAAATTTATTCTCCGAGACAACAGAAGTAATCTCAGTGAAACCACGTTAGAAGATATATTAATAATTAGAGGCAATTTTCATATGTTAAATAAATAATATATTTTTTACATAATTATTGCAAGGCCAAGTGCACGATGTGAGAGTCAAACGACGAATGTGAGTAATCATGAACCTAGTTGTCAAATGCGATTTTGATAATGGATAACAATGCCAATGCTCGCCGCTCTTATCGTACCTGCTGTTTGTATCAATTCACATAGTGTACCAATTAAAAAAAGAATAAAATCTTCTAAATTTTGATAGAATTACATTTTTTGTTTATGATAGAATTATATTTTTAGTACAAATAAGAATATACATAAAATGAAATTATTCATTTGGAACTGAAACAAAAACAGTTACTTTTGGCGGAGCGAAAACCGGAACTGAACCTAAAACCGTTATTTTTGGCGGAGCGAAAACCGGAACTGAACCGGTATTAATTTTTTAGTTGAACCGGAACGAAAACCGGAACAAAAAAAATTACGGTTCGAAGCCCTGGTTATAATCAACAAATATAATTGCAGTTTAAGTTTGCTATAAAATAATTCTTCTTTCCAATGTAATACTCATAAATATCTTTATGCTCAACACTTACTCATTTAGCACCACTTGCGAATCACGTGTAGATTCAGAAATGCTACTGAGACACTAACATTGCCTCCACTGTATCGTCGTAATTTAGAAGGAGGGTCCAATTTAAAGACCTACAAGGTTAGCCTATCACCTCCTACAGGTGTCGTTTGAACTTGGAGAACATTGGGACCACAAACCTTTACGTGACTCAGCCATCATTAACCCCTACCGGTAAAATGACGAGTCTAGCTCGTCATTGGTTTTTCATTCCATACCGCACAATGACGAGCTACACTCGTCATGCGACTAAAGTTACTGTTAAATATGACAATTAATTTAGTTTAAAATTTCTAGTGTACTGAACTTGGCAACACTTTTGTCACTTGTGGAAATCACAAGTCAATATTGAATATTGTTTACTTAGAATTTCTTGATACAAGTCACTGCCAATTTGATGAATCAGAATAAAAGAAAACCTACTAAGAAATGCCGTGTGTGTTACAAGAATCAAATTAGAAGTGAAACTCCCTGGCGGTGTAAACAATTCAGAATTCCTTTGCACTTTGTTTTGAAAAGTACCACTAGCTTGAAGACTATTATCTGTATACCTTATTAATGTTTTGCTTTGATATTTTCTTAATTTTACTGTTTCTGATATTATTTAACACTATGTAAAAAGTGGATTTTAATTAAGAATATGTAAGAATTGTAAAATGAAACAAGTTTTTTAAATAAAAAATAAATAGTTACTTCATGCACAGTTTTTCATTATTAAATCGCACCGGAAGGGGTTAAGGAACATATCGAGTCTTTTTTTCGAGTTGAGTCTCGAACTCACAACCCTCCTGTTATGAGATCGATTTCTGAGCTACAGGGGTTCATAAACTTATTCTAAACTTAAAATAAACTCCTTGGCGCAGGGTCTCCGTTTCCGAGATCAGGGCTCTGGGGTGTGAAGTATATGTTCCGGTTAGGTGGTCAAACTTACACTGAACCCCTTAGTGTTTAGTTCTCAAATATTCTTGGTCCTCAGTTTGTCTATTCACTGAAGTGATGAAATGCTGAGTCAATCTTGCCAGGGATCGAACCTCGGACTTCTGTGAGAGGGCGAAACGCAACCCCAACGCCACTGGCCTTCTAAAGTTATTCAATTCCTACTAGTTATTCAATTCCTATAAGTTACATTCAATTCCTATAAGTTATTTGTGATTACTAGTCTAAAAAAGGGAAAAATAAACATTTGATTTTGGCTGTTTTACCCAATTTCAAATCGTTAATTGTCCTTTAATCGTTAATTGTAGTTGATTTTCATACTTTCTTTAGAAATGTATAATTACATTTATAGACTAGTCTGGAATTTTAATGCCAAAACCCAGGCAACCTAATCTGAGTAAAAAGTTTATTCCGCTACGAAATGGTCTGATTTAAATTTTAAACATTTATTTGAGCACAAAATAGAAAAAACTGAAAAGTTTCACAGTAAGCAAATAACTATAGACATTCTCACTACTGTGCTTCGAACATATATGTCATAATTTTAATAATAAAGATTACCAATATTAAGATTTCTAATTCAGAAATTTATATGGATGTTTTAATAATAACGAGATTACTTGTTAAAGTGCTTTATTTTTTATTGTTGTTATTACATCACCCTCCTTCTTTTACGGTCTAGGTAATTTTTTTTCCAGTAGTCAATTACAGTAAACGATTAGAAATTTCACTGCACAGCCAAATAATAAACTTTTTTTGCTAATACTCATTTTTCCTTAATTTTTTCATCCCTGAAATTTTTTTTCAGCAGTAAATTACTGTAAACGATTAGAAAATTAATTGCAAAGCGTAAAAATGAACTTTTTTTACTAACACTCATTTTTTTCTTTATTTTTTCACATATAAACTTTTTTTATTTAGTAGTAAATTACAGTAAACGATTAAAAATTTCCCTGAACTGCGTAATAATGAACTTTTTTTACTAACACTTATTTTTTTCTTAATTTTTTCACCCTTGAAAAATTATTTTCAGTAGTAAATTACAGTAAATGATTAGAAATTTCTCTGCACAGGGTAATAATTAACTTTTTTACTAACACTCATTTTTTTCTTAGTTTTTTCACCACTGAAATTTTTTTCAGTAGTAAATTACAGTAAACACGATTAAAAATTTCCCTGTACAGAGTAATAATGAACTTTTTTTACTATCACTCATTTTTCCTTAACTTTTTCACCCCTGAAAAATTTTTTTCAATAGTAAAGTACAGTAAACGATTAGAAATTTCACTGCACAGCGTAATAATGAACTTTTTTTACTATCATTCATTTTTTCTTAATTTTTTCATCTCTGAAAAATTATTTTCAGTAGTAAATTACAGTAAACGATTAGAAATTTCCCTGAACAGCTTAATAATGAACTTTTTTTTACTAATACTCACTTTTTCTTAATCATTTCAGCCCTGAAAAATTATTTTGAGTAGTAAATTATAATAAATGATTAGAAATTTCGTTGCACAACGTAATAATGAACTTTTTTTACTAACACTTATTTTTTAATTTTTTCACCTCGGAAAAAATATTTTCAGTAGTAAATTATAGTACTGACACTCATTTTTTCTTAATATTAATAATTATTATTACATCCCCGTCCTTCTTTTACAGTCTAGGTAATTTTTTTTCAGAAGTAAATTACAGTAAAAGATTAAAAATGTTATTGCACAGCGTAATAATGAACTTTTTTTTACTAACACTCATTTTTTCTTAATTTTTTCCTTCCTGAAAAATTATTTTCAGTAGTAAATTACAGTAAACGATTAGAAATTTCACTGCACAGCGTAATAATGAACTTTTTTTACTAACACTCATTTTTTCTTAAATTTTCACCCCTGAAAAATATTTTTCAGTAATAAATTATAGTAAAAGATTAGAAATTTCGCTAAGCAGCGTAATAGTGAACTTTTTTTACTAACACTCATTTTTTCTTAATTTTTCACCCCTGAAAAATATTTTTCAGTAATAAATTATAGTAAAAGATTAGAAATTTCGTTGAGCAGCGTAATAGTGAACTTTTTTTACTAACATTAATTTTTTCTTAATTTTTTCACCTCTGAAAAATTTTTGTTCAGTAGTAAATTACAGTAAACGATTAGAAATATCCCTGAACAGCGTAATAATAAACTTTTTTTACTAACACTTATTTTTTCTTAAATTTTTCACCCCTGAAAAATTTTTTCAGCATTAAATTGCAGTAAACGATTAGAAATTTCACTGCTCAGCTACTTATTATAAGATGAATCTCAAACGTTTTTCCTATACAAAAATTAATGTATTTTGAAGTAGATACATTAAAGTCACACCATGTAACCGTAAAAATTTAATTACTCATTATAAGATGAATCTCAAACTTTTTTCCAATACAAAAATTAATGTATTTCGGTGTAGATACATTAAAGTCACGCTATGTATCAGTGCTATGTATCCGTAAAAATTTAATTACTCATTATAAGATGAATCTCAAACTTTTTTCCAATACAAAAATTAATGTATTTCGGTGTAGATACATTAAAGTCACACTATGTATACGTACTATGTATCCGTAAAAATTTAATTACTCATTATAAGATGAATCTCAAACTATTTTTCCAGTACAAAAATTAACTCATTTGGTGTAGATCCGTTAAAGTTACACTATGTATCCATGAGAAAAAAACCTTATTTGATAAACAATAAAATTCGTCTTTTTCCTAGATATAATTTTGAAAAATATTTATCTTCAAACATTGTTCAAGTAACAACAATAATTAAAAAAAGAAAAAGATGATTTGTGTTGAAAGATAAACATTTTTTTAAACTTACAATGAGCACTATATTTTTAACATACAGCTTTTAATTGCATTACCTATATTATGTTATTTCAACTATTATTTTTAAATGTAGTTACAAGAAAAAGTCGTTTAGCATAAATGAAAAATTTCTATTTTTCTAACTGCTTAATTATGATGTCATGAATTTATAGAAAGGTACAGTTTAACATTCAGTAAAAAAAAATATTCTGGATATAGATTGGTATGTATGTATAATGCAAAATATCTTCTTTTTTTTTCACTAAAAATGGTACTATTTTAAGTATAATTTTGATATTATGTATTAAATAAAAATCAAAGTATATTAAACTTTGTATTTCCATATATATAAAACCCCTAATTTTAAGAAAAATACTATACAATTTGCTGTAAAAATCTTTCTTTTAAATACAACTTTGAAAACGTACAATTAATGGAAGACATGTTTTAACTTAAAAACAAAAATAATTTTTGAAAATCTTTGAATTCCCATATTTAAAAAAATGTATAGTTTATTTATCAGTAAAAATTATCTTTTTCTAAATAAAGTTTTGAAGTCATATAATTAAAGTAAAAAAAAATAATAATAATTAATCTTTTTTTTAAATTAAATTTTTTGAAGTCCTATAATTAAAGTTTAAAAAGAATCTTTCATTAAAAAAATATTTACGCTAGCAATCTTTTCTAATTTTACAAATTTCAGTTATGATATTTAGATATCGGGAAAAAAACACCAGATCCCTTAAAGAAAAGAAAAAAAGGTTAAAAAAAATTTTTTTTTAATTCTTCTGAGCCTACAAATAAGACGTTTTCAATTTGTATCCGGTCCCCTTTTCCGCTGCTACGAGATATCGCGAAGGCCCGTGTCTTCTTCATTAAACTCCGGGCACCAAATTACAGCGTGACAAAAAAACGCAAACACACTTTGTATCTGCCAACGATTCTCCGGTACGCACATCGGAGAAGGAAAGGAACGGAAAAAAAACGGAGGGAAGTAGTATGTGGAAGGGGGGAGGGGGACCCACTAATAAGTAAAACAAACAGAAAGGAATCGCTTAGCCCCGGGTTCACCTCCGATGGCAATCTCTGGACCGGGTTCGAACCCTCCCACAGGTAATTTGGAACGCTGCGAGCCTGGGTGATTTATAAAGAGTGGCCCTGACAGATGCCAAGAACGACTCCTGCCGAGTGGGTCCCTCCGATGTGGACCCCAGATTAGGGGGGCCGCGCGGTTTATGGCCGCGGAAATCTCGTGTTCATCTAGATGGACGTGGGAATAGTTACGTGGGTTTTGACGCGGACGGAAAATGTATTGTTGGCCCTCATATCGGGTTCTTTAGTTTTATTTTATTTTATTTATTTTTTCATTTCGTTATTTATTTCTCGAGAGCGCGGAAATCGTTGTTGGTGTCAGACGTAGTCTTCACCTTTGCGCAATTCCCGGTTGCGCGACGGTAAATTTTAACCATAAAAATATCTCTTCATTTAAGCGAGGTAATAATATTTGCGCAATTCCAAATTTTACGTGTTTTATTGGTTAAACGCTTCAGCTTTCCTTGTATCACATTTTCCTAGTTTATAACTAAGTATCAATGAATTTTTCTCAAACCTTTAGCTATTTTCCTGTTTGAGTAAAAGCTTGATGCTATTATATAAATTATCCTTCATTCTTTTCAATTACAGGACATCTTTTTTCTTCTTTACTTTCTATATTCTTGCTTGAAGACAAATTGTAACAAAAAAAAATATCTCTTCATTTGTGCGATTTAATAATATTTGCGCAACCTCAAACTTTACCTAAAAAGCATTTTATCACACTAACCGTTTCAGGTTTCACTGCAGGGTTCACTCAGATTTAACTTTTCAGGCAAAAAAAATCTCTTCATTTGTGAGAGGTAATAATGTTTGCCCAAGAGTAAATTTTACCTAAAAAGAATTTTACCACACTAACCGTTTCAGATTTCACTGCATTATATTTTTCTAGCTTCTAGTCAGATGGCAATGAATTTAAACCTTTGCAATGTTCCTGCTTCAGTAAAATCTTGACTAAATTATATTGGTAATCCTTCATTTTTTTTTGTAACATTTTTTCTCCTTTTCCTGCCATATTTTTGTGCTAAGACAAATTGTAACCAAAAAATTCTCTTCATTAGTGCGAGGTAATAATATTTGCGCAACCTCAAACTTTACGTAAAAAGCTTTTTATTACACTAACCATTTTAGATTTCATTGCATTATATTTTTCTAGTTTCTAGTCAGATGGATGAATATTTAAACATTTTGGCTATGTTCCTGTTTGAGTAAAATCTTTGACACAATTATATTGGTAAACCTTCATTTTTTTCTCTTTTTCCTTCCATATTCTTCCGCGAAGACAAATGTAACCAAAAAAAAAAATTCTCTTCATTTGTGAGAGGTAATAATGTTTGCCCAAGAGTAAATTTTACCTAAAAAGAATTTTACCACACTAACCGTTTCAGATTTCACTGCATTATATTTTTCTAGCTTCTAGTCAGATGGCAATGAATTTAAACCTTTGCAATGTTCCTGCTTCAGTAAAATCTTGACTAAATTATATTGGTAATCCTTCATTTTTTTTTGTAACATTTTTTCTCCTTTTCCTGCCATATTTTTGTGCTAAGACAAATTGTAACCAAAAAATTCTCTTCATTAGTGCGAGGTAATAATATTTGCGCAACCTCAAACTTTACGTAAAAAGCTTTTTATTACACTAACCATTTTAGATTTCATTGCATTATATTTTTCTAGTTTCTAGTCAGGTGGGGATGAATATAAACTTTTGACTATGTTCCTATTTGAGTAAAATCTTGATGCAATTATATTGGTAATTCTTAATTTTATTCTATGACATTTTTTTTCTTCTTTGCCTTCCATGATCTTGCGCTAAGACAAATTGTAACCAAAAAATTCTCTTCATTAATGCTAAGTAATAATATTTGCGCAGCCGCAAATTTTACATGAAAAGCATTTTATCACATTAACCATTTTAGATTTCATTGCATTATATTTTTCTAGTTTCTAGTCAGGTGGTAATGAATTTATACTTTTGGCTAAGTTCTTGTTTGGGCAAAATCTGGACGCAATTATAGTGGTAATCCTTCATTTTTATTTATAACTTTTTTCTCTCTTTTTCCTTCTATAGTCTTGCTTGAAAACAAATAGAAAAAAAATCTCTTAATTTGTGCTAGATAATAATATTTGCTCAACCCCAAATTTTAAGTAAAAAGCAGTTTATCACACTAACCGTTTCAGATTTCACTGAGTTATGTTTTTCTAGTTTTTAGTCAGGTGGCAATGAATTTAAACCTTTGGCTATATTACTATTTGAGTAAAATCTTGATTCAATTATATTGATAATCCTTCATTTTTTCTATAAATTTTTTTTTCTCCTTTTCCTGCCATATTCTTGCGCGAAGCAAATTGTAACCCCTCTACAAAAAATAATCTCTTCATTTGTGCTAGGTAATAATGTTTGCGCAACCGCAAATTTTACGTAAATTTTACGTAAATTTTATCACACTACTCGTTTCAGATTTCACTGCATTATATTTTTCTAGTTTCTAGTCAGATGGGGATGAATATAAACTTTTGACTATGTTCCTGTTTGAGTAAAATCTTGATGCAATTATATTGGTAATTCTTAATTTTATTCTATGACATTTTTTTCTTCTTTGCCTTCCATAATCTTGCGCTAAGACAAATTGTAACCAAAAAATTCTCTTCATTAATGCTAAGTAATAATATTTGCGCAGCCGCAAATTTTACATGAAAAGCATTTTATCACATTAACCTTTTGAGATTTCACTGCATTATATATTTCTAGTTTCTTGTCAGATGGCAATGAATTTAAACTTTTGGATATGTTCCTGTTTGAGTAAAATCTTGAATCAATTATATTGGTAATCCTTCATTTTTTTATAACATTTTATTTTCTCTCCTTTTTCTTTCATATTTTTGAGTGAAGACAAATTGTAACCAAAAAATATCTCTTCATTTGTGTGAGGTAATAATATTTGCGCAGCCACAAATTTTACGTGAAAAGTTTTTATCACAATAACCGTTTGAGATTTCACTGCAAAAGAGTTTTCTAGTTTCTAGTCAGATGGCAATAAATTTAAATCTTTGGCGATATTTCTGTTTGAATAAAAGCTTGACGCAATGATATTGGTAATCCTTCATTCTTTTCAATATCACTTTTTTCTCATTTTCCTTAAATAGTCTTGCACATTGACAAATTTTATATAAAAAAATGTTCATTTGTAGGAAGTGATAACATTTACGCAACCACAGATTTTACGCGAAAAGCGTTTATTCTATAACCATTTCAGCTTTCAGTGTATTACATTTTTTCTAGTTTTGATCAGGTGGGAATGAATTTAAACCTTTGGCAATATTCCTGTTTCAGTAGTAGTGACGCAATTATATTGGTAATCCTTCATTCTTTTCAATATTATTTTTTTTCCCTTTTCCTTTAATAGTCTTGATGACAAATTGTATAAAAAAAATAAATTGTTCATTTGTGATAACATTTGCGCAACCGCAGATTTTACGTGAAAAGCGTTTATTACTTAACCATTTCAGGTTTTAATGTATGAAATTTCTAGTTTTGATTAGGTGACAATGAATTTAAACCTTTGGCGATGTTTCTGTTTGAGTAGTAATGACTCAATTATATTAGTAATCCTTCATTTTTTCAATATCATTTTTTCTCATTTTCCTTCAATTGTCTTGCACGACGACAAATTTTATCAAAGAAAAAAAATTGTTCATTTGTGATAACATTTGGGCAAACACAGATTTTACGTGAAAAGCGTTTATTCTTTAACCATTTCAGCTTTCAGTATTACATTTTTTCTAGTTTTGATAAGGTGACAATGATTTTAAACCTTTGGAGATATTCCTGTTTGACTAGTAGTGACGCAATTATATTGGTAATCCTTCATTCTTTTCATTATCATTTTTCCTCATTTTCCATCAATAGTCTTGTATGACGACAAATATTATCACAGAAAAAAGTTGTTCATTTGTGGGAAGTGATAACATTTGAGCAACCACAGATTTTAAGTGAAAAGCTTTCATTCATTAACCATTTCAACTTACAGTGTATTACATTTTTTTCTAGTTTTGATTAGGTGGCAATGAATTTAAATCTTTGGCGATGTTCCTGTTTGAGTAGTAGTGACACAGTTATAATAATAATCCTTCATTCTTTTCAATATTTTTTTCTCATTCTCCTTCAATAGTCTTGCACGACGACACATTTTATCAAAGAAAAAAAATTATTTATTTGTGGGAAGTCATAACATTTTGCACAACCCCAGATTTTACGTGAAAAGCTCTTATTCATTAACCATTTCAACTTACAGTGTATTACATTTTTTCTAGTTTTGATAAGGTGACAATGAGTTTAAACCTTTTAAGATGTTCTTGTTTGAGTAGAAGCTTGACGCAATTATTTTGGTAATCCTTCATTTTTTAAAAATCATTTTTTTCTAATTTTCCTTCATCAGTCTTGCACGACGACATATTTTATCAAAGAAAAAAATTGTCCATTTGTGGGAAGCCATAACATTTGCGCAACCTCAGATTTTACGTGAAAAGCGTTTATTCATTAACCATTTCAACTTACAGTGTATTACATTTTTTTCTAGTTTTGATTAGGTGGCAATGAATTTAAATCTTTGGCGATGTTTCTGTTTGAGTAGTAGTGACACAATTATAATAATAATCCTTCATTCTTTTCAATATCATTTTTTCTCATTCTCCTTCAATAGTCTTGCACGACGACACATTTTATCAAAGAAAGAAAATTGTTCACTTGTGGTAAGTGGTAACATTTGCACAACCACAGATTTTACTTAAAAAGCGTTTATTCATTAAACATTTCAACTTTCACTATATTATATTTTTTTTTTTAAATTTTGATTTGGTGACAATGAATTTAAACATTTGGCAATGAATTTAAACCTTTGGAGTAGAAAGTATTGTAATATAAGGCTATTCAAAATTTTCTCCAAGGTCTAAGAGTGTAAAATATTAATACGAATGAAGAGAAAAACCTTGCTTTAAATACAAAAATAATTCCAGTTTTTTATGCTATGTAGATGCAGTTGTACTCACGGTTATTTCGTCATTGGATTGGGCAAGCTTCCGAAGATGACGTACCTCTATTACTATGGCTGCAAACTCCACCCGTCTTTAATTTATTTAACACCGTTAGACTTTTTCTTGTAGGGCTATATAAAAAACCTTGTTTTCTTACCCGCTTTGTCATGTAATTTAGCAGAAACTGCGTGAAAGGATAACACGTGCTGAGAATACAGTTTATAATACCTCAATGAATAAAGTCTGACAGGAAATGGACTAAAGCATTAATGCATGCCGTGTGACCAAAGGTTCATCTACAGTACACTAGTAAAGGCTATAAATAAAACTTGAATTTTTTTCTGTATTTGAAGCAATTTTTTTCTTCTATTCGTCTCTTTTTTTAAATATATTTTTAATTTACAGCTGCTCTCTGAAACTCTTTGGACAGTAACGATCAGCAAGTTTCCGCTGATGTTTAGCACAGTAGCAGCATGGCCTAACTGAAGACTGAGCTTCTTTAAAGAAGTTACACAAATATATAAAAAAAAATCAAAGTTTATTTTTTCTTTCTCAAAACAACGTAAATAAAAAACAGTTAAACAGAACATCCAAAACAGCTGGCCGATAATACAAAATTAATTTGCAAATTCAACATTCTGGCAAGTGACTAATTTATGTAATTTACCGATGGAAAAAAACTATATCGACGAAGCAAAAACACGACGAGCAACATGCAGCAACAGGCAAAAGCTGGAAGTAAAGTGCCCCTTTTTATACTATTTGATTTCGTAAACTTTACAATTATTCACATAGGGTGCTACCATATTACGGTCGACATATGTCACTGGTGACTTCTGCGTCACAATGATGTCAGAAAGAGAAATCTATAGTACCAAATTCCCATATCTGGCGATTTGTGACGTCATTATGACGCAGAAATCACCAGTGACATATGTCGACTGTAATATGGTAGCAGCCATACTGAAGGAAAAAAAGACCACGGAGCATACAAAAAAACAATTTCCAAATTACTAACTAAACTGTTCTCACATGGGCTTCAGACATGAGAAATAAAACTAAATCAAGTAACCAAGATTAAAAATAGTTAGAGTTAAATTCCCGTGATTTATGTTAACCTTTATCAGATTGAAATTTAATAGAAACCAACTTAACCCTTTGACAGTTTCATTTTTTTTCCAGAATTCGGTCAAAAAATGTCACATTTTTTATTGCATTTTTTTGTTCATTTTACATTTTTAAGTAAAGATATGTTATTAAAATTAACATTTCTAATATTTTTAAGCATTTATTACAACTTTTTTTCTTTCTATGAAAGCATCATAGAACTGAAGTTTACCTTTAGTCTCATCGATATCCAAGTTAATTTTTGGAATTCCAGTGAAAGCAAATCTAGGAGGCGGATCCGAAGAATTATCACAATTAATTTCAAAAAATTGTCTTGCTTGACTGATTCCATCTGTACTACTATCAGAATCACTACTATCCAGGTCATCTAGTAAACTTTCGCTACTATCATTTACA
Source organism: Pardosa pseudoannulata (assembly GCA_032207245.1). NCBI lineage: Eukaryota > Metazoa > Arthropoda > Arachnida > Araneae > Lycosidae > Pardosa > Pardosa pseudoannulata. Next base: position 44,941,329 of record CM063499.1, read on the forward strand.
GATAATTCAGTTTCTGATTCCGAGTCACAGTTCGAATCACAAGAAATTAGCTCCATACGCTCTGAATTATCCATTATTTAAAAGTAAAAATATATTATTCAACTCTTACATCAATAAAATTATCAGGCGGTTAGTAAAATATAACCAGAAAGCTATACACTGAAAGATAACAATTCGTCTTCTGATACAAAACATGCGAAAAAACCCGCGCTTTTGAACCAATCAGAGTAGAAAATACAATAAACTGCAAGGTATCATTTAATGGACGAATAAATTACTATACGAATAATTTGTTACTAAAACTGAAAAAAAAAAAATACGGCAGAAACAGTGTAAGCGAAATAGAAATCAGATTGCCCGTACGCCGTACCGGCAAATCAGTAAAGGCCCGAAAGCTGTGCCCGTACGGAGTATGGACAAAACAGGGAAGGGGTTAACCCACTAAACTTAAACACACTTGCTTTGTGTCAAAAAGATTAAATTATTATTAAAAGTTTGGTGAATTACAAGGAATTGATCCGTGTATTTGGTAACAGAAACCTCAAATTGAATTATGAACAGCCCTGTAGTTAAAAGACTTAATCTAAAGGTTAGAAAAGCCGTTATAGCCCCCGTAAGTCACTTTTTTTTTCAGAATAAGGGTGTAATGTGTCTACTTGTGTATGAAGACAAGTACTACAGCCAGGGACTTAACTAGGCCCTTTAGCTTCCGTGGCAGAAAACTAGTCTACGCCTATATCCCCAAATATAGTGAGGAAATATATTGTGAAGACTCCTCTTTGTCCGAGAACGCGCCAAAACAGCTGATCATAGTACACCTGTTTATCTGGACAATAGCGTGTCATCTCAGAGTCCGGGATTTTGACAATCGGACTGAATAGACGAATATGCCACTGATGGATCTCGTTAATGAATGCTCTGATATTCCATAAAGGGACAGCCAGCGAATGGGAATTCTACTAAAAAATATAACTGTAACTTTAGCTGGAGTTCTCAAGTAACTGGGATCTTAACTGATCCAAAAAACAATTGGCGGAACCGTAACTGACCCCTGAGGTATAAAAAGCTTACAAAGCTTCATAGCAGGGGATAAGGTCTTCGGACAGGAACCCCAGTCAACCCTTCAATTAGCTCCGACTCAGGGCTTTTCGTCCTTTTTTACGTAGGTGTGTTGACCTCGTGGAGGCTTTCACCTTTTTTACCAGAGAGCTTGCTAGTTCGGGAGATTCGTAAAGTCCACTCATATAGGGAGCGGCAGAGTCTCGGATACCGAACGGGGGATAAATTGGGTTTGATTGCACCCTGAAAAGCCTCCACATTTGTAAGAGATTATTAAATCTCTTGGTTTTCTTTCGACTGATCGTCGTGAGGAAGTTTTATTGGCAACCATCTTTTGCAGTTCTACGTGATTCAGTAATTAACATTCCTTTGTAAATAGCCGTATTTAATCCAGAATTAAAGTAAATTTCCAATTTTATCTTTGATTGTGATCCATTATTCACTTTACCTCTCATTTGAGAATATTGAAGGCGTCACAATATAAACATTTTATTTTTTATTTTTTTATATCATATATTCAGAATGCACTCACAAAATATTTTCTTAATTTTTAAAATGTTCCTTTTACCTTAATTTTTAATTTTTTCTTCTATTTTTACAGTATTAATACTTAAATATTTTTTATCATTCTGGGGGTAATATTTTTCTGATAAACTGAATAGTTTATTTGAGGGGAATATGTTTTATTTAGACACTGAATTTTAATTTTAAAATTTAAAAACAGTTTTAACCATGTTAATAAATTTAAGATTTAAAGCGAAAACCTGGATTTATGCAAAAGCATATTATAATTGTTTGGTAAACATATCGTAAAAATCTATAAGAAGTTTAGTCTCTAGAAATATTTTAAATAAATAAAAAAATTCACAAAAAAAATTCAAACACATTAGATTTTATAATGAAAATTTTCAACGTTTCCTTATTTGTTCTCGAGGCGAATCATCCTCTTTCAGACCCCATTTCCCTCATGGTGCGGTGCTCCTGTGACTGATGAGCCCTAGTTATGGCCCTGAAATTTTTATGGAACTTTTTGGGTAAAGTTGTATGAAATATTGCATGAAGTATTAATCAGAAAGGTTTTTAAATTTAGTTGATAAAAACTTAACTTTTAAAAATTGCATAAAATCTTTCAGCATAACTTTCTATTACTTTGAATAAATAACAACCTTTTTTAAAATGATACTATAAAGAAATTTATATGTGCCTAAAATGTATAAATTTTTCATTTAATTTTTACAATTTCCAGTAAGAGTAAAAACTATTAGTTGCTTTTATATACTTTCTGAGTAAAGATTTGTAAAATATTGCATGAAGAATTAAAGTGAAATATTTTTAAATTTTGATGATAGAAACTTAAGTTATAAAAATTGCATATAAAACTTCAGTATAATTATCAATCGATTTGTATCGATTAGAACAATTTTTTAAGTGATACTATAAACAAATTTATATGTACCTAAAAAGTATAAATCTGTGATATGTTTTTTACAATTTCCAGTAAGAATAAAAACTATGAATTTCTTTTATATAAAGTTCTAGATAAAGTTTATGAAATATTACATGCAGAATTAACCAGAAAGATTTTTAAACTTATCTGTTAGAAATAAACTTAAGTTTTAAAAGTTGCATAGAAAATTTTAAGTCGCCCAAAATCAGGGGGCACAGTACCATAGTACAACTAACCCAGGATTTAATTATAACCTGAATGTAGAAAGGGAGTCAGATAATTAATAGACTACAAATATTTATTATAATTAGAAATTTCCATTTAACGAGAAACAAGTATTAGTTTTATTTAGTAGACAGTTTCTATATGTTGTTACTAATACCAGATTGTCTAACATAACTAGACAATCTGGTATAGTAAATGGTATAGTCTAGCATATTGGCATAACTAGAATAGTAACTGGTATAGTCTAGCATAGCTAGACAATCTTCATAAATCCAAAAATACACAAAAATGTTTCTATATGTAAACAAGGTTTATAAAACAAATTTTAACCATCATAAAACTAATCTTTCTATGAAAAGGCAAAAAAAAAGTACTTTGTTTCGCTTCATCTTCCTAGCAAATTGCGCAGGAGACTTAGAAAAAAAAAACTGGTGCAAAGAAAGTTCATTGCGCCAAATAATTTTCGAGGGCTGTAGTTCAGCAATGAGCATTCCTGGACTAGTGACTCGGCTTATAACAATAACGTATGTTCTTGGAAAACGAAACAAACGAAAAAAAAAAGGCCTCCAAACAATTCTCAGCTACGTAAAAAGAAGTCCATGCAAATGAAGACTGTCGAATCTCATTTAAAACACTCACGCGTAGAACAGGCGCCGTCTGGGCCCCCTCCCCCCCTCAAGAGCTCCCCGCTTTCGCTAACAAGAGAGAAAGAGAGAGTAAAAAAAAATGCACATTTCACGGGGTGGAGAGGATCTTCTCCCAATATTGGCAGTTTCAGTTTGGTCGGTAAATTAACCGCAAATGTTTGTTTGTTTTTTTCCCTTCCATTCAGTGACCTCTGGTCCCCCATTGTTGGCGAGGATAGGGCGCCTGCCGCCGGGCGCCCCCCTGCTGGGATCGTGTCAACGTGAGGGATTAAATGGAAACCGGATTGAAAAGGAGGTGGAGGTCTCGTTAATGAAGATTTGGTGCCGTGTCCTCTGGGTGAAAAAAAAAAGTAAAAGAGAGTACAACGGTGGTTTCATTCAGTACGCCGGACTGGGGACTTCATTCAGAGATTAACGGGCAGACCGAGGCACGTTGCGCAATGTCGCTATGAATGACTGTTTGAGTTGGTGATTCTCAAACTTTTAATATCATGAAATCTTGGAATTTGACTTAAATAGAGCTACCATCATTTATTTCCTGTCAATACTTCAATTGTATAACAGTAAAATTGATTAACGGGCAAACTGAGAGTAGCTACACTGTAAATAACTGCTGTTGTTTCTGATGCCACTTGGACAACCCAAGCACGATTGGGCCACATGCTAGTCGTATTAAGGCAAAAGGTTTGTCTCTTTCGTTTGAATGAGCCCCATTAAGGTGAAAGAACTACTTTGCTCAAGTGGATCCTCAAGAAGTAATTTTGAAGCAGACACCTAGCAGAAGAGCTATAGAATTGACCTGCCACCTCCAGAGGTATTGATTGAGAACTTGGAGGACTTTGTGACCACGAACATATTTTACGTGACTCAGTCACCTTTAACACACACAGCAGATCTTAGGCAGGCCCAAAATCAAATACTATTATATTTAATAAAATAAAAGCGATTTGTTTTTGATTAAAAATACCGTGAAATTCGCTGAAAACTTTTATTTTTTTCTTATTGGCTACCGTTAAGTCACCAGTGTTGGTCTGTGAATACCAAATACTATGGTATGTTTCTTCACCAATCTTGCTGTACATATTGAAAATATATCAATTAAATCATTTGACAGATTTTTATTTGACAGTGTGCATTTTAATTTGGCAGATTAAATCATTTGTCAGCGTGAAGGCAAAATAAAATGGTACAATTCTTTACCAATCTTTCTGTATATATTGAAAACATATCAATTAAATCATTTGACAGATTTTCACTTGACAGAGTACATTTTTATTTGACAATGTTCATACAAAATACTATGGTACATTTCTTCACTAATATTGCTGTACACATTGAAAGTATATCAATTAAATCATTTGACAGTCTGAATTTTCATTTGATAGATTAAATCATTTCACAGTGTTCATGTAAAATACTATGATACATTTCTTCACCAATCTTTCTGTACATTTTGAAAGTATATCTATTAAATCATTTGAAAGATTTACAATAATTATCAATAATTGAAAATATATCAAATACGGATTCATTTTGCCCGGACTTACCAAATGTGATATGAAAAAATAATAAATATCCAGAAAAAAAATAGAACTGCTCTGAGGTTTGCTACAGGGAAAAAGCAAGACCCTGAGGAGAGGGAAAAATCACACGACCTTTCAAAAAATAACCCCAAACCAGTAGCCTGAGGAAGGAGTCTCCTTTTTCCCCCCCACTTCTCACTGCCCTAACCAGTAGTTCTTTCTCCCAGACCCTTTTTATCATTTACGACAAGGAAATAAAAGTAAAAACCGGCGATGAGCTCCGGAGCCGTATAAAGTCTTTAAAATATATCAATTAAATCGTTTGAAGGATTTCTAATAATTATCAATTATTAAAAATATATCAAATGCGGATTCATCTCGCCGGGACATACCAAATATATATATATATATAAATTATAAATATCCAGAAAAAAAATAGAAAACTGCTCTGATGTTTGTTAAAGGGGAAAAAGCAAGACCCTGAGGAGAGGGAAAAATCACACGACCTTTCAAAAAATAACCCCAAACCAGTAGCCAAAGTCTCTTTTTCCCCCTTTATCATTTACGACAAGAAATAAAAGTAAAAACCCGGCGAGAGCTCCGGAGCCGTATAAAGTCTCTAAAATATATCAATTAAATCATTTGAAGGGTTTCTAATAATTATCAATTATTGAAAATATATCAAATGCGGATTACCTCACAGGGACTTACCAAATATGATATAAATATTATAAAATATATCAAAAAAAAAAAAAAAAAAAAAAATAAAAAAAAAAAAAAAAAAAAAAATAAAAAAAAATAAACGTAAAAAAAAAAAAAAAAAAAAAAATAAAAAATAAAAAAAAAAAAAAAAAAAAAAAAATAAAAAAAAAAATAAAAAAAAAAAAGAGAGTAAAACATGCAAAGTCTCTGAAAAAAATCACAAAAATTAAAACCCGAGCGCAAATGTCTTTTTTCCCTTTATCATTCTTTTAAGTGTCCTATTTTTTTCATTTTTTTTTTTTAATTTTTTACATTTTTTTTTTTTGAAAATATATTTATTGAAGAATAATTTTTATTAAAATTTAAAAAAATACAACATAAATCTATAAGGAGAAAAAATGACAAAAATAAAAATTACAAAAATAACCCCAAACCAGTAGCCAAAGTCTCTTTTTTCCCATTTATCATTCCTAACAAGCAATAAAAGTAAAGACCCGGCGAGAGCTCCGGAGCCGTAAAAAGTCTCTAAAATATATCAATTAAATCATTTGAAGGATTTCTAATAATAATCAATTATTGAAAATATATCAAATGCGGATTGATCTCGCTGGACCTTACCAAATATGAAATAAAAAATAATAAATATCCTGAAAAAATAGAACTGCTCTGAGGTTTGATAAATTGAACAAGCAAAAACCTGAGAAGGAGGAAAATCACACGACCTTTCCAAAAAATAACCCCGAACCAGTAGCCAAAGTCTCTTTTTCCCACTTTATCATTCCTGACAAGCAATAAAAGTAAAGACCCTGCGAGAACTCCGGAACCGTATAAAGTCTCTAAAATATAACAGTTAAATCATTTGAAGGATCTCTAATAATTATCAATTATTGAAAATATATCAAATGCGGATTCTTCTTGCCGGGACTTACCAACTATAATATAAAAAATAATAAATATCTAGAAAAAAATAGAACTACTCTGAGGGTTGTTACAGGGAACAAGCGAAACCCTGTGGAAGGGGAAAAATTACACTTCCCTTTAAAAAAATAACCCCAAACCAGTAGCCAAAGTCTTCTTTACCCACTTCATCATTCCCGACAAGCAATCTTGGTAAATATACGGTGAGAGCTCCGGAGTATAAGTCTCTAAAATATATCAAATCAATCATTTGACGGATTTCTAATAATTATCAATTATTGAAAATATATCAAATGCGGAATAATCTCACCGGGACTTACCAGATATGATATAAAAATTATAAATATCCAGAAAAAAATAGAACTGCTCTGAGGTTTGTTAAAGTGAAGAAGAAAGACCCTGAAAAGTTGGAAAATCACAAAAAGTAACCCCAAACCAGTAGCCAAAGTCTCTTTTTCCCCCTTTATCATTCCCGACAAGCAATAAAAGTAAAGACCCGGCGAGAGCCCCGGAGCCGTATAAAGTCTCTAAAATATATCAAATCAATCATTTGACAATGTGCATTTTCATTTGACAGTATGTCTGCAAAGTACTGTGGTATATTTCTTCACCAATCTTGTACATATTGAAAGTATATCAATTAAATCATTTTTCAGATTTTCAATAATTATCAGTAATTGAAAATATATAAAATACCTATTCATTTCGCCAGGTTTTATCAAATATGATATGAAAAATAATAAATATCCAGAAAAAAAGTAGAACTACTCTGAGGTTTGTTACAGAGAACAAGCAAGACCATGAGGAGGGGAAAAATCACAAAAAATAACCCCAAACCAGTGGCTAAAGTCTCTTTTTCCCCTTTTATCATACCCAACAAGCAATAAAAGTAAAGACCCTGCGTGAGCCCAGGAGCCGTATAAAGTCTCTAAAATATATCAATTAAATCATTTGAAGGGTTTCTAATAATTATCAATTATTGAAAATATATCAAATGCGGATTACCTCACAGGGACTTACCAAATATGATATAAATATTATAAATATCCAGATAAAAAACAAAACTTCTCTGATGTTTGTTAAAGGGAACAAGCAAAACCCTGAGGAAGGGAAAAAATCACAAAAAATAACCCTAACCCAGTAGTCTTTTTCCCCCTTTTTCATTCCCGACAAGCAATAAAGGTAAATATACGGTGAGAGCTCCGGAGCCCTATAAAGTCTCTAAAATATATTAATTAAATCATTTGACGGATTTCTAATAATTATCAATTACTGAAAATATATCAAATGCTGATTAATCTCACCGGGACTTACCAAATATGATATAAAAATTATAAATATCCAGAAAAAAAATAGAACTGCTCTGAGGTTTATTAAAGGGAACAAGTAAGACCCTGAAAAGTGGAAAAATCACAAAAAATAACCCCAAACCAGTAGCCAAAGTCTCTTTTTCCCCCTTTATCATTCCCGACAAGCAATAAAAGTAAAGACCCGGCGAGAGTTGCGGAGCCGTATAAAGTCTCTAAAATATATCAATTAAATCGTTTGACAATGTGCATTTTCATTTGACAGATTAAATGATTTGACAGTATGTCTGCAAAGTACTGTGGTATATTTCTTCACCAATCTTGTACATATTGAAAGTATATCAATGAAATCATTTGACAGATTTTCAATAATTATCAGTACTTGAAAATATATCAAATACCTATTCATTTCGCCAGGTTTTACCAAAACTGATATAATAAACAATAAATATCCAGAAAAAAATAGAACTACTCTATGGTTTGTTAAGGGGAACAAGCAAGACCCTGAGGAGGGGGAAAATCACAAAAAATAACCCCAAACCAGTGGCTAAAGTCTCTTTTTCCCCTTTTATCATACCCAACAAGCAATAAAAGTAAAGACCCTGCGTGAGCCCAGGAGCCTTATAAAGTCTCTAAAATATATCAATTAAGTCATTTGATTTCTAATAATTATCAGTTTTTGAAAATATATTAAATGCGGATTACCTCACAGGGACTTACCAAATATGATATAAATATTATAAATATCCAGAAAAAAAAACAGAACTTCTCTGAGGTTTGTTAAAGGGAACAAGCAAAACCCTGAGGAAGGGAAAAAATCACAAAAAATAACCCCAACCCAGTAGTCTTTTTCCCCCTTTTTCATTCCCGACAAGCAATAAAGGTAAATATACGGTGAGAGCTCCGGAGCCCTATAAAGTCTCTAAAATATATTAATTAAATCATTTGACGGATTTCTAATAATTTTTTACTGATACGCATGTCATATGACGGCTAAATTATATCAAATCAGGTGATTAATCTCACCTCACCGGGAACATACATACTAGCCCGTCATATATCGGGATCAGTAAAATGTTAAATAAAATATGCCTGAAAAAAAATAGAACTACACTGAGGTGTTGTTAAAGGAAAATAAGACCCCTAGTAGAAAAGTGAAAACAGGAAATTAATTTTTTTTTTTTTTTTTTTTTTTTTTTATTTGTTATAAAATTTTAATAACCCCAAACCAAGTAGCCAAATGACTCTTTTTCTTTTACCTAGGACTCGGTCTCACCAAATTCATTCCCTACAGCAAAAAAAGTGCTTTAACCAGATGGCGAGAAGTTGCGAAGCCGTATAAAGTCTCTAAAATAATATCATTCGAAATCGTTTGGACAATTTTTTTCATTTCATTTGACCATTTCAATATTTGACAGTGTGCCTACTTTAAATTTCTGATACTGTGTAAACATTCTTTAACCAATTTTTCTGATCCAGTCATAATCAATGAAATCTTTTGAAGATGCTATAATTATGCAGTACTTGAAAAATTTCATTCTCTATTCCCGATTTCGCCAGTGTTATAGAGCCACCCCGCCCTATACTCAGGAACATAATAAACAAAAATTCTACGAAAAAAAATAGAACAACTCTATGGTTTGTTAAGGAACAAGGCAAAGGAACCCTGAAAAGTGGAAAAATCACAAAAAATAACCCCAAACCAGTAGCCAAAGTCTCTTTTTCCCCCTTTATCATTTACGACAAGAAATAAAAGTAAAAACCCGGCGAGAGCTCCGGAGCCGTATAAAGTCTCTAAAATATATCAATTAAATCGTTTGACAATGTGCATTTTCATTTGACAGATTAAATGACAGTGTCCTGCAAAATACTGTGGTACATTCTTCACCATCTTGTACATATTGATCAATGAAATCATTTGACAGATTTTCAATAATTATCAGTACTGTGGTATATATTCATTCGCCAGGTTTTACCAAAACTGATATAATAACTAAATGTAGAACTACTCTATGGTTTGTTAAGGGGAACAAGGACCCTATCACAAAAAATAACCCCAAACCAGTGCTAAATCATCATACCCAACAAGCAATAAAAGTAAAGACCTGAGCCTTATAAAGTCTCTAAAATATATCAATTAAATCATTTGAAGGGTTTCTAATAATTATCAATTATTGAAAATATATCAAATGCGGATTACCTCACAGGGACTTACCAAATATGATATGAAAAATAATAAATATCCAGAAAAAAAGTAGAACTACTCTGAGGTTTGTTACAGAGAACAAGCAGAACCATGAGGAAGGGGAAAAATCACAAAAAATAACCCCAAACCAGTAGCCAAAGTCTCTTTTTTCCCATTTATCATTCCTAACAAGCAATAAAAGTAAAGACCCGGCGAGAGCTCCGGAGCCGTAAAAAGTCTCTAAAATATATCAATTAAATCATTTGAAGGATTTCTAATAATAATCAATTATTGAAAATATATCAAATGCGGATTGATCTCGCTGGACCTTACCAAATATGAAATAAAAAATAATAAATATCCTGAAAAAATAGAACTGCTCTGAGGTTTGTTACAGGGAACAAGCGAAACCCTGTGGAAGGGGAAAAATTACACTTCCCTTTAAAAAAATAACCCCGAACCAGTAGCCAAAGTCTCTTTTTCCCACTTTATCATTCCTGACAAGCAATAAAAGTAAAGACCCTGCGAGAACTCCGGAACCGTATAAAGTCTCTAAAATATAACAGTTAAATCATTTGAAGGATCTAATTCATTTATCAATTATGAAAAATATATCTGCAAATGCGGATTCTTCCGGGACTTACCAAATATAATATAAAAAATATTAAATATCAGAAAAAAATAGATAAAATCTTTAGGAGTTTTTTAAATAGAACAAAAACCTGAAAAGAAAAAAAAAAATAACACGGATTTTACAAAAACGGGAAAAAATCACAAAAATAACCCCAAACCTAGCCAAAGTCTTTTTTCCATTATCATTCCTAACAAGCAATAAAAGTAAAGACCGGCGAGAGCAGTCGTGAAAGTCTCTAAAATATATATTAAATCATTTGATATTTCATTATAATTTTATTTTAAATTCTATAAGTTTGATAAATTAATAAGCATGTGTATATAACAATGCCATTTTTTTATAATTAAAGACCTACTTCTATATAAAATCAGAATTTAATAATGCGGACTTGAAAAAAAATAAAAAATTTTGAAGAAGAAAGACCCTGAAGTTGTAAAATTTAACAAAAAAAATAACCCCAAACCAGTAGCCAAAGTCTTCTTTACCCACTTCATCATTCCCGACAAGCAATGAAAGTAAAGACCCGGCGAGAGCTCCGAAGCCGTGTAAAGTCTCTAATGGCTTCCGAATTTTATCATTTATATGACGAAAATAAACTTAAATACGCTTCTCTCTCTGAGGTTTGTTAAAGTGGAAGAAAACCTGAAAATTAAATCACAAAAGTAAAAAAGAAAAAGTCTCTTTTTCCCTATCATCTGATGTCCGAACATTCACAATTAATAAATTTTCCTGATTTTCGCGATCGAATAATTAGATCTTGATTCCTAGGAAATGAAATTACCAATTGTTACGTTTAAGATAAATTTTATCTATTAGAGAATATACATATGTTTATTATCCCACTAGCGAAAAAATAATTTTTCGCCTAGCCTCAACCCCTATTTTCTCCCTGCGCATTGACAGTAGGGCCCACTCCCTTTCATTGTTACTTCTTACCCTGTCTGTTCAATCCATTTCTTATTTTTTTTTCTCCCGTTCTCTTTTCAATCCTCTTGCTTCGACATGCAGTCCGTTCCATTCTATTTTTTTAATCTTTTTTTTTTTTTTTTTCGAATATCGTAGTTCTGGGCTGTTAGTTTCTGGTAGCCTTGTAGTGAAGTCTATGAATTATTCAGCGAACACGGACGGAAAAAGCCAAAAAAAAATTTTTCTTCTCCTTTTCTAGTTATTTTTTTATTTGTTCCTTTTACGATGGTGGAGAAGTGCCCAGTTTTTTTTTTATTTATTTTTCGCCCCTCCTTTCATTCTAATCCATCATGAAGTAGAGTTTATATATTTCCTTAACCTTTACTGTGGTGTTAACGGAGACCACTAACACACAAACACACACACACATATATATACATATGTATAACATGCGAAATTATTCTCACCGACTAGCATATAGCCCGTCATATATCAGGATCAGTAAAATTCTAATTTTGCCGAATTGTAAAGTACCCTATGAGGCAGGTAAAAAATGTATTAGTAGAAGATTTGTACAACAGAAAATATTTATTTGTATAAATATTTATATTATTAGAAAATTAAACAGATGGTTTTCTGTTATACCTAGGACCGGTCTCACCAAAGTATTTTAACAGCTAACAGTGATTAACCAATGGCGGGAAACATTTCTCCAAAAACCATTCGAACCCATTTTTTTACTTTACAATTCTGAAAAATTAAAAATTTTACTGATCCAGTCATATGAACGGGCTAAATGCTATAACATGCGAAATTATTCTCACCGACTAGCATATAGCCCGTCATATATCAGGATCAGTAAAATTTTTAATTTTGCCGAATTGTAAAATACCCTATGAGGCAGGTAAAAAATGTATTAGTCGAAGATTTGTATAACAGAAAATATTTATTTGTATAAATATTTATATTATTAGAAAATTAAACAGATGGTTTTCTGTTATACCTAGGACCGGTCTCACCAAAGTATTTTAACAGCTAACAGTGATTAACCAATGGCGGGAAACATTTCTCCAAAACCATTCGAACCATTTTTTTACTTTACAATTCTGAAAAATTAAAAATTTTACTGATCCAGTCATATGACGGGCTAAATGCTATAACATGCGAAATTATTCTCCCGACTAGCATATAGCCCGTCATATGGAAGGATCAGTAAAATTTTAATTTTGCCGAATTGTAAAGTACCCTATGAGGCAGGTAAAAAAATGTATTAGTAGAAGATTTGTACAACAGAATATTTTTTTGTATAAATATTTATATTATTAGAAAATTAAACAGATGGTTTTCTGTTATACCTAGGACCGATCTCACCAAAGTATTTTAACAGCTAACAGTGATTAACCAATGGCGAGAAGCATTTCTCCAAAACCATTCGAACCATTTTTTTACCATTTTTTTACTTTACAATTCTGAAAAAATTAAAAATTTTACTGATCCAGTCATATGACGGGCTAAATGCTATAACATGCGAAATTATTCTCTCTGACTAGCATATAGCCCGTCATATATCAGGATCAGTAAAATTCTAATTTTTCCGAATTCTGAAGTAACCTATGAGGCAGGTAAAAAAATGTATTAATAGAAGATTTGTACAACAGAAAATATTTATTTGTATAAATATTTATATTATTAGAAAATTAAACAGATGGTTTTCTGTTATACCTAGGACCGGTCTCACCAAAGTATTTTAACAGCTAACAGTGATTAACCAATGGCGGGAAACATTTCTCCAAAACCATTCGAACCATTTTTTTTACCATTTTTTTACTTTACAATTCTGAAAAATTAAAAATTTTACTGATCCACTCATATGACGGGCTAAATGCTATAACATGCGAAATTATTCTCTCCGACTAGCATATAGCCCGTCATATATCGGGATCAGTAAAATTTTAATTTTGGTGAATTGTAAAGTACCCTATGACGCAGGTAAAAAAATGTATTAGTAGAAGATTTGTACAACAGAAAATATTTATTTGTATAAATATTTATATTATTAGAAAATTAAACAGATGGTTTTCTGTTATACCTAGGACCGGTCTCACCAAAGTATTTTAACAGCTAACAGTGATTAACCAATGGCGGGAAACATTTCTCCAAAACCATTCGAACCATTTTTTTTACCATTTTTTTACTTTACAATTCTGAAAAATTAAAAATTTTACTGATCCAGTCATATGACGGGCTAAATGCTATGACATGCGAAATTATTCTCTCCGACTAGCATATAGCCCGTCATATATCGGGATCAGTAAAAATTTTAATTTTGCCGAATTGTAAAGTACCCTATGACGGCAGGTAAAAAAATGTATTAGTAGAAGATTTGTACAACAAAAAATATATATTTGTATAAATATTTATATTATTAGAAAATTAAACAGATGGTTTTCTGTTATACCTAGGACCGGTCTCACCAAAGTATTTTAACAGCTAACAGTGATTAACCAATGGCGGGAAGCATTTCTCCAAAACCATTCGAACCATTTTTTTTACCATTTTTTTACTTTACAATTCTGAAAAATTAAAAATTTTACTGATCCACTCATATGACGGGCTAAATGCTATAACATGCGAAATTATTCTCTCCGACTAGCATATAGCCCGTCATATATCGGGATCAGTAAAATTTTAATTTTGGTGAATTGTAAAGTACCCTATGACGCAGGTAAAAAAATGTATTAGTAGAAGATTTGTACAACAGAAAATATTTATTTGTATAAATATTTATACAATTAGAAAATTAAACAGATGGTTTTCTGTTATACCTAGGACCGGTCTCACCAAAGTATTTTAACAGCTAACAGGGATTAACCAATGGCGGGAAGCATTTCTCCAAAACCATTCGAACCATTTTTTTTACCATTTTTTTACTTTACAATTCTGAAAAATTAAAAATTTTACTGATCCACTCATATGACGGGCTAAATGCTATAACATGCGAAATTATTCTCTCCGACTAGCATATAGCCCGTCATATATCGGGATCAGTAAAATTCTAATTTTGCCGAATTGTGAAGTAACCCTATGACGCAGGTAAAAAAATGTATTAGTAGAAGATTTGTACAACAGAAAATATTTATTTGTATAAATATTTATACAATTAGAAAATTAAACAGATGGTTTTCTGTTATACCTAGGACCGGTATCACCAAAGTATTTTAACAGCTAACAGTGATTAACCAATGGCGGGAAGCATTTCTCCAAAACCATTCGAACCATTTTTTTACTTTACAATTCTGAAAAATTAAAAATTTTACTGATCCAGTCATATGACGGGCTAAATGCTATAACATGCGAAATTATTCTCTCCGACTAGCATATAGCCCGTCATATGGCAGGATCAGTAAAATTTTAATTTTGCCGAATCGTAAAGTACCCTATGATGCAGGTAAAAAAAAATGTTATAGTAGAAGATTTGTACAACAGAAATATTTATTTGTATAAATATTTTTTATATTATTAGAAAATTAAACAGATGGTTTTCTGTTATACCTAGGACCGGTCTCACCAAAGTATTTTAACAGCTAACAGTGATTAACCAATGACGGGAAGCATTTCTCCAAAACCATTCGAACCATTTTTTTTATCATTTTTTTACTTTACACTTCTGAAAAATTAAAAATTTTACTGATCCACTCATATGACGGGCTAAACGCTATAACATGCGAAATTAAACTCTCCGACTAGCATATAGCCCGTCATATATCGGGATCAGTAAAATTTTAATTTTGCCGAATTGTAAAGTACCCTATGAGGCAGGTAAAAAAATGTATTAGTAGAAGATTTGTACAACAAAAAATATATATTTGTATAAATATTTATATTATTAGAAAATTAAACAGATGGTTTTCTGTTATACCTAGGACCGGTCTCACCAAAGTATTTTAACAGCTAACAGTGATTAACCAATGACGGGAAGCATTTCTCCAAAACCATTCGAACCATTTTTTTACCATTTTTTTACTTTACAATTCTGAAAAATTAAAAATTTTACTGATGCAGTCATATGACGGGCTAAATGCTATAACATGCGAAATTATTCTCTCCGACTAGCATATAGCCCGTCATATATCGGGATCAGTAAAATTTTAATTTTGCCGAATTGTAAGTACCCTATGAGGTAGGTAAAAAAATGTATTAGTAGAAGATTTGTACAACAGAAAATATTTATTTGTATAAATATTTATATTATTAGAAAATTAAACAGATGGTTTTCTGTTATACCTAGGACCGGTCTCACCAAAGTATTTTAACAGCTAACAGTGATTAACCAATGGCGGGAAACATTTCTCCAAAACGATTCGAACCATTTTTTTTACCATTTTTTTACTTTACAATTCTGAAAAATTAAAAATTTTACTGATGCAGTCATATGACGGGCTAAATGCTATAACATGCGAAATTATTCTCTCCGACTAGCATATAGCCCGTCATATATCGGGATCAGAAAAATTTTAATTTTCTCGAATTGTAAAGTACCCTATGAAGCAGGTAAAAAAATGTATTAGTAGAAGATTTGTACAACAGAAAATATTTATTTGTATAAATATTTATATTATTAGAAAATCAAACAGATGGTTTTTCTGTTATACCTAGGACCGGTCTCACCAAAGTATTTTAACAGCTAACAGTGATTAACCAATGGCGGGAAGCGTTTCTCCAAAACCATTCGAACCATTTTTTTTACTTTACAATTCTGAAAAATTAAAAATTTTACTGATCCAGTCATATAACGGGCTAAATGCTATAACATGCGAAATTATTCTCTCCGACTAGCATATAGCCCGTCATATATCGGGATCAGTAAAATTTTAATTTTGCCGAATTGTAAAATACCCTATGAAGCAGGTAAAAAAATGTATTAGTCGAAGATTTGTACAACAGAAAATATTTATTTGTATAAATATTTTATTATTAGAAAATTAAACAGATGGTTTTCTGTTATACCTAGGACCGGTATCACCAAAGTATTTTAACAGCTAACAGTGATTAACCAATGGCGGGAAGCATTTCTCCAAAACCATTCGAACCATTTTTTTACTTTACAATTCTGAAAAATTAAAAATTTTACTGATCCAGTCATATGACGGGCTAAATGCTATAACATGCGAAATTATTCTCTCTGACTAGCATATAGCCCGTCATATGGCAGGATCAGTAAAATTTTAATTTTCCAGAATTGTAAAGTACCCTATGAGGCATGTAAAAAAATGTATTAGTAGAAGATTTGTACAACAAAAAATATATATTTGTATAAATATTTATATTATTAGAAAATTAAACAGATGGTTTTCTGTTATACCTAGGACCGGTCTCACCAAAGTATTTTAACAGCTAACAGTGATTAACCAATGGCGGAAGCATTTCTCCAAAACCATTCGAACCATTTTTTTTACCATTTTTTTACTTTACAATTCTGAAAAATTAAAAATTTTACTGATCCAGTCATATGACGGGCTAAATGCTATAACATGCGAAATTATTCTCTCCGACTAGCATATAGCCCGTCATATATCGGGATCAGTAAAATTTTAATTTTTCCGAATTGTTGAAGTAACCCTATGAGGCAGGTAAAAAATGTATTAGTAGAAGATTTGTACAACAGAAAATATTTATTTGTATAAATATTTATATTATTAGAAAATTAAACAGATGGTTTTCTGTTATACCTAGGACCGGTCTCACCAAAGTATTTTAACAGCTAACAGTGATTAACCAATGGCGGGAAGCATTTCTCCAAAACCATTCGAACCATTTTTTTACCATTTTTTTACTTTACAATTCTGAAAAATTAAAAATTTTACTGATCCAGTCATATGACGGGCTAAATGCTATAACATGCGAAATTATTCTCTCCGACTAGCATATAGCCCGTCATATATCGGGATCAGTAAAATTTTAATTTTGGTGAATTGTAAAGTACCCTATGACGCAGGTAAAAAAATGTATTAGTAGAAGATTTGTACAACAGAAAATATTTATTTGTATAAATATTTATATTATTAGAAAATTAAACAGATGGTTTTCTGTTATACCTAGGACCGGTCTCACCAAAGTATTTTAACAGCTAACAGTGATTAACCAATGGCGGGAAGCATTTCTCCAAAACCATTCGAACCATTTTTTTACCATTTTTTTACTTTACAATTCTGAAAAATTAAAAATTTTACTGATCCAGTCATATGACGGGCTAAATGCTATAACATGCGAAATTATTCTCACCGACTAGCATATAGCCCGTCATATATCAGGATCAGTAAAATTCTAATTTTGCCGAATTGTAAAGTACCCTATGAGGCAGGTAAAAAATGTATTAGTAGAAGATTTGTACAACAGAAAATATTTATTTGTATAAATATTTATATTATTAGAAAATTAAACAGATGGTTTTCTGTTATACCTAGGACCGGTCTCACCAAAGTATTTTAACAGCTAACAGTGATTAACCAATGGCGGGAAACATTTCTCCAAAACCATTCGAACCATTTTTTTTACCATTTTTTTACTTTACAATTCTGAAAAATTAAAAATTTTACTGATCCAGTCATATGACGGGCTAAATGCTATAACATGCGAAATTATTCTCTCCGACTAGCATATAGCCCGTCATATATCGGGATCAGTAAAATTTTAATTTTGCCGAATTGTAAAGTACCCTATGAGGCAGGTAAAAAATGTATTAGTAGAAGATTTGTACAACAGAAAATATTTATTTGTATAAATATTTATATTATTAGAAAATTAAACAGATGGTTTTCTGTTATACCTAGGACCGGTCTCACCAAAGTATTTTAACAGCTAACAGTGATTAACCAATGGCGGGAAACATTTCTCCAAAACCATTCGAACCATTTTTTTTACCATTTTTTTACTTTACAATTCTGAAAAATTAAAAATTTTACTGATCCAGTCATATGACGGGCTAAATGCTATGACATGCGAAATTATTCTCTCCGACTAGCATATAGCCCGTCATATATCGGGATCAGTAAAATTTTAATTTTTCCGAATTCTGAAGTAACCTATGAGGCAGGTAAAAAAATGTATTAGTAGAAGATTTGTACAACAAAAAATATATATTTGTATAAATATTTATATTATTAGAAAATTAAACAGATGGTTTTCTGTTATACCTAGGACCGGTCTCACCAAAGTATTTTAACAGCTAACAGTGATTAACCAATGACGGGAAGCATTTCTCCAAAACCATTCGAACCATTTTTTTACCATTTTTTTACTTTACAATTCTAAAAATTAAAAATTTTTCTGATCCAGTCATATGACGGGCTAAATGCTATAACATGCGAAATTATTCTCTCCGACTAGCATATAGCCCGTCATATATCGGGATCAGTAAAATTTTAATTTTGCCGAATTGTAAAGTACCCTATGAGGCAGGTAAAAAAATGTATTAGTAGAAGATTTGTACAACAAAAAATATATATTTGTATAAATATTTATATTATTAGAAAATTAAACAGATGGTTTTCTGTTATACCTAGGACCGGTCTCACCAAAGTATTTTAACAGCTAACAGTGATTAACCAATGACGGGAAGCATTTCTCCAAAACCATTCGAACCATTTTTTTACCATTTTTTTACTTTACAATTCTGAAAAATTAAAAATTTTACTGATCCAGTCATATGACGGGCTAAATGCTATGACATGCGAAATTATTCTCTCCGACTAGCATATAGCCCGTCATATATCGGGATCAGTAAAATTTTAATTTTGCCGAATTGTAAAGTACCCTATGAGGCAGGTAAAAAAAATGTATTAGTAGAAGATTTGTACAATAGATAATATATTTGTATAAATATTTATATTATTAGAAAATTAAACAGATGGTTTTCTGTTATACCTAGGACCGGTCTCACCAAAGTATTTTAACAGCTAACAGTGATTAACCAATGACGGGAAGCATTTCTCCAAAACCATTCGAACCATTTTTTTACCATTTTTTTACTTTACAATTCTGAAAAATTAAAAATTTTACTGATGCAGTCATATGACGGGCTAAATGCTATAACATGCGAAATTATTCTCTCCGACTAGCATATAGCCCGTCATATATCGGGATCAGTAAAATTTTAATTTTGCCGAATTGTAAAGTACCCTATGAGGCAGGTAAAAAAATGTATTAGTAGAAGATTTGTACAACAAAAAATATATATTTGTATAAATATTTATATTATTAGAAAATTAAACAGATGGTTTTCTGTTATACCTAGGACCGGTATCACCAAAGTATTTTAACAGCTAACAGTGATTAACCAATGGCGGGAAGCATTTCTCTAAAACCATTCAAACCATTTTTTTACCATTTTTTTACTTTACAATTCTGAAAAATTAAAAATTTGACTGATCCAGTCATATGACGGGCTAAATGCTATAACATGCGAAATTATTCTCTCCGACTAGCATATAGCCCGTCATATATCGGGATCAGTAAAATTTTAATTTTCTCGAATTGTAAAGTACCCTATGAAGCAGGTAAAAAAATGTATTAGTAGAAGATTTGTACAACAGAAAATATTTATTTGTATAAATATTTATACAATTAGAAAATTAAACAGATGGTTTTCTGTTATACCTAGGACCGGTATCACCAAAGTATTTTAACAGCTAACAGTGATTAACCAATGGCGGGAAGCATTTCTCTAAAACCATTCAAACCATTTTTTTACCATTTTTTTACTTTACAATTCTGAAAAATTAAAAATTTTACTGATCCAGTCATATGACGGGCTAAATGCTATAACATGCGAAATTATTCTCTCCGACTAGCATATAGCCCGTCATATGACAGGATCAGCAAAATTTTAATTTTCCTGAACTGTAAAGTACCCTATGAGGCAGGTAAAAAAAATAGTTTGTTTTTTGGCTGAGAATTATCTGGTACAAGTTCAATAATTTGTTTATCTTCACTACTGTGAATCACGTTGAATTCATTTACAAAGATAATTCAAAGTTTTCTTAGAACCGTCTAAAATATCGGTATAGGATGGACAGCAGAGATTTTAATATTGACAGTAATTATAATCATGCGGGATCTTATAAGGAATAATAAATTTGAGACAACCATGACATTAAAGGAAAGAGAAACTTCAAAGCCTTCAAAGATGTTGTAGGAAAATTTCTGTGCAATCACAAATTTAAAACAATTGTTAACAACATGCTGAACAAATTTCAAGTGCTGGGTTGCTCCATGAGTGTAAAATTGCATTTTCTTCAATAGCACTTTTTCCCCGAAAATTTAGGATCAGTCAGCGAAGAACAGTGTGAAAACTCCCCTTTGTCCGAACACGCGCCAAAACAGCTGACCGGAGTACACCTGTGTACAGAGTACAATAGCGTGACGTCGCAGAGTCTGGAATCTTGACAATCGGACTGAACAGACGAATATGCCCCTGATGGATCGCGTTAATGAATGCTCTGAAATTCCGTGAAGAGACAGCCAATGAATGAGAGTGGAAAGTATCGCCAAGATATTTCGCCAATTTTAGAAATCGCTGCCTTTCCAGCCAATTAGAGGTCTAGTGGAATACCAGGTTCCAGGCGCCTGTCATAAAAAGCTTACAATTTTGAGACTCAGGGCTTTTCGTCATTTTTTTCGGAGGTGTGTTGACCTCATGGAGGCTTTCGTCTTTTTACCAGAGAGCTTGCTAGTTCGGGAGATTGGTAAAGTCCGCTCATATAGGGAGCGGCAGAATCTCGGATACCGAACGGGGGATAAATTGGGTTTGATTGCACCCTGAAAAGCCTCCCCACTTGTAAGAGATTATTAATTCTCTTGTTTTTTCTTTCGACTGTGATTGTCGTGAGGAAATTTTATCGGCAACCATCCTTTTGCAGTTCTAGATGATTTGGGAATTAACGTTCCTTTGTAAATCCAGAATTAAAGTGAATTTCCAATTTTATTCTTTGACTGTGATCCATTACTCACGTTACCTCTCATTTGAGAATATTGAAGGCTTCACAACAAGGAGAAAGGGTCCACCAAGACATCAAGGATATGGAGCTAAAATATCAAGGAAGATGGAACAAGAATATGCTTGCCGTCTATTGTTAGAAGTTAGCAAGAGATGAGGTTGGTTGGTTGGTTGATTGAAGTTTAATGGCGTTAAATCCTCTAGGGACAAACTACGCCAAACAAGATGGAAAGATAAACTAAAGACAAAATTTAGAAAAAAAATATTGATAAAAGAAAAAATTACAGGTTCTAAAACAGATTAAAGTAACTATAAAAATATAACATTCAACATAAAGCACAAATAAAAATTGAGTTATATACAGATTAACAAGAATTGAAAATTGAAAGATTAAAAATTGAAAATTAGAAAATTGAAACACAATCAAAAATCATATTTCAGTATAAAAACCAGTTTGATGAAGAAAGAGGAACAAGTTTGGATGTGGAGTTTCCCCGATGATTAAATTAAGATTCGGCGATGGATTATCAAAAAATTTTATATACATTGATTTTAAACAAACACAAGAGGTTAAAATATGTGCGACTGTGTAAGGTGTCTTGCAATACGCACACTGTGGAGAAACTTCACCCAGCAAGAGATGGGCATGGGTGAGTCTGCAATGACCCACTCGTAAACGAGTGAGTATTACGTCATGTCTTCTAGAAGGGAGTTGAGGCCCTTTAATTATCTTGGTTTTAATTTCCCGCAGTTTATTTGAAGAAATGTTATTCCAGGACATCTGCCATTTATCATGTAAAAGATCTTTGATGCAATTTTTCAAGTCAGGATAAGGAAGACCAATGTTGAGAAAGTCACTTGCAGACCTGGTAGCCATGTCCACAAGTTCATTGCCTTTAATGCCGACGTGAGAGGGAACCCAGCTAAAAACTAGCGAGATTCCCATGGAAGTAAGGTTAGTTATTGAAGTAAGAATTTTGAAAATAACAGGATTATTACAATTATTTGATTGCAATGAATTTAAAACACTTTGGGAGTCTGTATAGATAATAAAATATTTACTATTGTAATTCACCAATTCTTCTAAAGCCTTCAAGATAGCAAAGGCTTCAGCAGAAAAGATCACGTAACTAAATTGAAATATCTTTGTTTCGTCCTCATTTTCGAATATATTTCAAACGTACATTTATTTCCTGTATAAACCTTAATAAAACATGTAAAAACAGGTCGTTGAGGGTTTTTTTTCTAGGAGTGTTTTTTTATAAAATTAATGTAAAAAATTTAATAACGAAATGATTTTTTTTTGACCGGGTGCAGCTTAAGCTTTCTGGTTGCGATGTTTTTCATTCTTTATATACAAAATTTATACATTTTTAATTTTAATTGCTGTTTAAAAATTAAGATGCCTCATCATAAACAGATTAAATAAACTCGCATGAACAGATAAAACACTTGTTGTTGCAAATCAGTACAACTAAACAGTTCGAGAGCATTTATTTCATATAGGACATTACCAGTAATATGTATATCAATTTTACAAAAAAATCCAGAAGTGATGGAAAAAAATGGAGGTCATTTTTGAAATAAACTTACCAAATAACTTAAGAATAAGGAAAAACGTCTCTTGTATTTTTCAAAAATTTCAATTTTGTAGGCATGTGTTATTTGACGGTATATATGTATGATATCCAACATTTAGCGAATCGATTACAAAC
>CM063499.1:44972090-44974590 GCA_032207245.1 Pardosa pseudoannulata
CAGGAGCAGTATTGTCCTGTAACTCATTAGTGGTTTTTGACGAATTATCGAAAGTCACAAGTTTTGCAACACCCCGAGTCAATCCAAATTCCTATGTCGGTATAGAATGTGGGTAGGGGGGAGAAAAAGAACTTAGAACTGACTGAGTGAGACAAAGGCTAACCCGACAAATCTGGTTTACACATTCTTTGCCAGTAGTGGTAAGTTATCTGAGGAGATACAGATCTCCGAAAGACGCCGCGTCGCCGAGTCACAATGGGGTAGAGGACTGGGGTCATCCATGATTCAGTGTGACAGGGTGTGACAACTCCTCCCGAGGTGCCACTGTCGGCCACAGGCTGACTGTGGATGATCATCGAAGAAGAAAGTATTTCACGAGGCAGTGAATTTCACGTTGCATGATATTGGAAGCAGTGACTTAAAAAAGGCCACCCCACGTTGTTGGAAATTTTCCTTTTCACGGGGAAAATGTATTTTATAATCGAATTTAGAGTTTAAAACAGGGCTAGTTTATTTATTTCACATCAGTACAAATGATGAAAAAAATCAAGATTTAAATCACTGTACAAACAAAATTATTGATTTGAATCAAGAATATAATTTTTTCAAAATTTTCAAACATGATTTTATATTACATGAGTAGGCCGAATTATTGCTGAAAGGTAATCTAATGTTATCCGGTACCGGAGTTCCCTAGTTCAAATCTCGTGAGACTATAGTACTGGAGCGTTTACATCAAATAAATATAAACTTACTAGTATTTAACATGTCTTATCACGGGATCAGTATAATTTTTAATTTTTCAGAATTATAAAGTACCCTATGAGGCAGGTAAATAAATAGTTTGAATGGTTTTAGGGAAATGCGTCCAGCCACTGGTTGGCGCCATGGTTTAATCTCGGTTAGCTCTTAAATCACTGGCTGAGACCGTCTGTAGGTATAAAAGAAAACCATCCGTTTAATTTTCTAATAATACGGATATTTATACAAATAAATATTTTCTATTATACAAATATTCTATTAATACATTTTATACCTGCCTCATAAGGTACTTCATAATTCTAGATAATTAAAATTTTAATGATTCTGTCAAATGACGGGCTATATGCTAGTAAGATGTAAGCAGTAAAATTATTGTAAATTTTCGATTATTGAGCCAGGGACTTCATTTTATGTAAATCCATTCAATCTTCAAATTAATGTTTATAAATTGCAAATTCAATGGGGAATATTAATGAAGAAGACGCATCTTTGATTGAAGATGAGATTTTAAATATTCAGACGGATACTGTATTAAAATCGTGCGGTCTTAGTGAAAATATTTAGAATGTAGCCGAATATCAAAAATATCCCCTTTTGAAAAAAAGAGCTTACAAATAAAAATCTATATGCTAGTAAGATATAAGCTGTAAAATTATTGTAAATTTTTGATTATTGAGCCAGGGGCTTTATTTTATGTAAATCCATTCAATCCTCAAATTAATGTTTCTAAATTGCAAATTCAAGGGGGAAAATTAATCAAGAAAAACCATCTTTGATTGAAGAGGAGACTTTAAATATTCATATAGCTTTTGTATTAAAATCTTGCAAATTTAATGAAAATGTTTAGAATGTAGCAGAATATCAAAAATATCCCCTTTAGAAAAAAAGAGCTTACAAATAAAAATCTATATGCTAGTAAGATATAAGTTGTAAGATTATTGTAATTTTTCGATTATTTAGCCAGGGGCTTTGTTTTATGTAAATCCATTCAATCTTCAAATTAATGTTTCTAAATTGCAAATTCAAGAAGGAAAATTAATCATAAAAAGCAACTTTAATTGAAGATGAGATTTTAAATATTCAGATAGCTTTTGTATTAAAATCTTGCAAATTTAATGAAAATATTTAGAATGTAGCCGAATATAAAAAATATCCCCTTTTAAAAAAAAGAGCTTACAAAAAAATCTATATGCTAGTAAGATATAAGCGTAAAATTATTACAAATTTTCGATTATTGAGCAAGGGGCTTTATTTTGCGTAAATCTATTCAATCCTTAAATTAATGTTTCTAAATTGCAAATTCAAGGGAGAAATTAATCAAGAAAAAGCACCTTTGATTGAAGATGAGATTTTAAATATTTAGACGGATACTGTATTAAAATCGTGTGGTCTTAATGAAAATATTTAGAATGTAGCCGAATATCAAAAATATTCCTTTTGAAAAAAAAAGAGCTTACAAATAAAAATCTATATGCTAGTAAGATATAAGCTGTAAAATTATTGTAAATTTTCGATTATAGAGCTAGTAGCTTTATTTTATGTAAATCCATTCAATCCTCAAATTAATGTTTCTAAATTGCAAATTCAAGGGGGAAAATTAATGAAGAAGCATTTTTGATTGAAGATGAGATTTTAAATATTTAGATAGATATTGTATTAAAATCGTGCAAACTTAATGAAAATATTTGGAATGTAGCCGAAGAGCAAAAATATCCCCTTTTGAAAAGAAGAACTTACA
>CM063499.1:44979590-45009590 GCA_032207245.1 Pardosa pseudoannulata
TACTTTACAAGTCAGTTTAAATTCGGAAGAACGGAAGGTTTTTATACCTGGTTTCTATTAACCGAGATTTCCGATATCCGAGGTACTAGTGGTCTGTACTAGCTCGGATAATCAAGGTTCTACTGTATTATATTATTGACTAGAATATAGCCCGTCATATGACGGGATCAGTAAAATTTTTAATTGTCCAAAATTGTAAAGTACTTTATGAGGCAGGTAAAAGAAATACTTTGTTTTTTGGCTGAGAATTATCGACAAGCTCAATAATTTCTTTATCTTCATAGTCCTATAAAAGCTCCCGATACTGTGAATGCAGTTTAGAATCACGTTCATTTCAATTAGAAAAAAAAATTGAAAGTTTTCTTAGCTATGCCAAAATTAACGTTAACTTTTTCCGAATTTTTTTTTCTACCGTAATTAATGGAAGTAAAGGAATGAAACTATCATTTCCACTAAACCCTGGAGGTATAAACAGTTTCTTGTTTATATTTGTTATAAAATTTCCATTGCACCAAAAAAAAAAGATGATTAAATTTAAAAGTATTTATTATTTAAGCCAAATATAAAAGAAAATTATTTATATAATATCTAAGTTCAGTGATAAAACGTATGAAAATAATGCAGACAATATTTAAATAATTTAAAATAAGAAATGATTAAATGAGATGGTTAAAGGAATGACGTCATAATGCTAGAAAAAATGTTACTTTTAGCTATTTATTATGTGATAAATTAATAAATTTAATCTCATGTTCTTAAAATGAGGCTTGATATAATGGAATTAATAGCTGGTAAAGGGGAGAAGAATGGAATTTCGAACGTTTAAGACGGACAGTATTTTTCGCTGTGATATGAAGCATATTTATAACAATTTATTTTAGAATTTGGATGGACAGTTTAGGTGAATATAAGCATTACTCTCTTTGAATTTTGCTAATAAGGCCTAACTCATCAAGAATCCAAATTATGAATGCCTCTATCTATACCAGTCAACAGCTTCATAAATTCGAAGCCAGACGAACAGATAATTTAGGCTATTATTTTATAGGGGATAAGGGAACATGCGCAATGGAACTGTTCAAAACTGATAAATAACTGGAAAAATATTTCCATAGTATTATAGAGAACATGGGAGACCAATTAAGAGATATTTTAGTTCAACAGAAAATTATAATAACTAGCATATAGCCCGTCATATGATTCCGTAAAATTCTTAATTTCCAGAATTGTATAAGTACCCTATGTGGCAGGTAATTAAATAAGAAATGGTTTGTGTTTTAATGCTGAAAATTATTCACACGCTCTATAATTTGTTTTATCTTCATGCTCCTCTAAAGTTCCCGATACTGTGAAACAGTTCAGTAATTTGAATTCATTTAGAAAGATAATTCAAAGTTTGTGTAGCTATGTCGAAATTATCGTTAAATTTTTCCCCAATTTTTTTTTCTACGGTATTTAATGGAAGCAAACTAATAAAACTATCATTTCCACTAAATCCTGGAGGCATATATAGTTTCTTGTTAATATCGATTATAAAATTTTCATTGCAACTAAAAATAATCGATGATTAAATAAATATAAAAATATTACATACGTGCCTAATCTATTATTTAAATCAAATATAAAAGAAAATTATTTACATAATATCGAAGTCCAGTAATAAAACGTATGAAAATAATCCAGACTATATTTAAACAATATAAAATAAGAAATGATTAAATGAAATGGTTAAGGAAATGATATCATAATGCTAGAAAAAAGAATGCTATATTTACCTATTTATTATTATATTTATTCTCTTTATCTTCATACTCCTCTAAAGTATCCCTATACATCGATTGCAGTTTAGAATCACGTTGAATTCACTTAGAAAGATAATTCAAAGTTTACTTAGCTGCATTAAATTATCTTTAAGTTTTTCCCAATTTTTTGCCACAGTAATTAATGGAAGTTAAGGAATGAAACTACTATTTCTTCTACACCCTGGAGGTAGACAGAATTTATTGTTACTAAAATCTGTGTTTCATTGCAACAAAAATACAATCGATGATTAAATAAAAATTACACACATGCACTAATTATATTATTTATTTATAATATAAAGAAAACTATTTACGTATATATTATGATAAATTTAAGACGATATTATAATTTAAAATAAGAAATGTTTAAATGATTTTAAAGGAATGGCATCTTAATGCTAGATTTTTTTTTCTTTCACCTGTTTATTATTTAAATTAATACATTTAATTTAGTGCTCTTACTTGAATTGTAAATAGAAGGGCTATGTGTTATCATAATTATGTAAAGTATTTTATTTTTTTTTGCTATTGTGAAACAATAATATATATAATATTATTTTTTTGTGTTTTATATTATTTATATTATATATATATATTATATATTATATATATTTATATATTAATATTTTATATATATATATATATATATTATATATTTTATATACATATCTTTTTAAAAATATATATATTATATATATATATTTTATATATTTATATATATATATATATAGTATATATATATATATATATATATATATATATTATTATAGTATATTTTTATATTTTATATATATATGATATTTATTATATTTATATATTTATATATTATATATATATATATATATAATATTTATATTTTTATAATATATATATAGTATAATATATAATATATATAGTATATATATTTATATGTATATATATATATTATATATATATTATATAAATATATATATATATATATATATATATATATATTATATATATTATATATATAAATATATATATATATATATATGTGTTAAAAGGGTATTATGACACAGTATATCATCTATTAGGCTGTACTTATTATACGTTACTGTATATTTTTTACATACACAGACACTCAAATTTATGTATATGAATGTATATGTGTGTATATTTATATACATATATATATAATATGTACATATATATATGTATATATATATACATATATATATATATATTTATATTTATTTATATATTTATATATATATATTATATATATATATATATATATATAATATATTATATATATATATATATATATATATATATATATTATATATAAATATATATATATATGGTAAAGGATATTATGACACAGTATATCATCTATTAGGCTGTACTTATTAACGTTACTGTATATATTTACATACACAGGCACTCAAATTTATGTATATATATGTATATGTATATGTATATATATATATATAAATATATATTTATATATATATATATATATATTATAATATATATTTATATATATATATATATACATATATATATATATATATATATATATGTTGTATGTATATTATATATATATATAATGTATATTTACATATACACATATACATATTTACATAAATTTGTGTGTGTGTGTGTGTGTAAATATATACAACATTATAGATGATATACTGTGTCATAATATCCTTTTAACCCTATATTCCAAATCTACAAGTTTCCCAAAGAATATGGTTGATCACTCAGAAAAAACAGTTAAAGGTTTTTATAAAATAAAAATTGGACATATAATCCAAATTAAGATGTAATAATTAAAAGTTATATAATGTTATATAGGATATTGTTTCCATAATAAAATCAATAGTGTAAAAATATCTTTTAACTGATCATCTAATAAATTTAACTCGCTTTTATCTCTTAAAAACAGGTCTTGGATAATCAAAGTTAGGCTTTACAATTCTTGAAGAATCTCAGCTAGGTTTTATCCCAATATATCATGGAAAAATGTTTAAAATTTGGCAACTTTATGCTATAGTTAATTTCCTTTCATAATAAGTTTCTAGGAGCATGCATCAATAAAGAATATTTCGAAAATTTTCATAAAACTTTATACGCCACGAATTCTTCCAAAACATTTCACAGCATGTGACGGACAGAAATTTGAGCAAAATAATCCAATAAGGTATGTGCATCAAGACTGTTAGGTCGCATTAAAAATTATAAACTTGCTACTTATAAGGAAAGATAGAGAAAAATTATATTTTTTAATTCTGTTATAGAATATTCTTTAAATTAAAGCACAGTATTATTGCAGTTTCTGGATGCAAGTAATACAGAATTTTTGAAGTTCAAAATGCTATAGAAGAATCACATTATTTCTTTTTACCTTAAAAATTACCATGATTTTTGGTAGATAAGCCTGCTTAGTGTAAACACCGTACATGTGCTAATTGAATAAAAGAAAATGACAAATAAAAGATAATTGAGAAAAATAAAAGAAAATTCACCAGATAATCGATATTAGAACTAAGTTTTTAATTCTCATCTCATTGATAATTAATTTTGATTGAGTTCAAATTCTAAATTTTGACATTGATAAAGCCTTTTATTTTCTGTAAATTCTATAGACCATTTTTTCTATATGTTTTCTTAAACAAATTCCAGGCTCTTAACGTAAGATTTTTTGGTTTGGTTTTTTCCATCTACTTTTCAGACACGAGCGCTCAGATGGTAATACTTATTATTAGGTATTTTATCCATCCCTTTTCAGAGCCTAAATGAAGGCAGATTCTAAGTGTTGACATTAATAAAGCCTTTTCTGTCCGTTCTATTGACCATTTTACCAAATTGTTTTCCTAAAAATTTCAGGCCATAACGTAAAGTGGGAGATTCATATTATTAGGAATTTTATCCATCCCTTTTCGGAGCCTAGCGATGATAAATGATTGAAGGTAAATTCTAAATTTGTTGACATTGATAAAGCCTTTTTTTCTGTCCGTTCTATTGAAACCGTTTTCTTCTAAATTGTTTTCCTAAAAAATTCAAGACCATAATAAAGGCATGAGATCCTTATTATTAGGCATTTTATTCATTTACTTTCAGAGTCTGGAGATGGTAAATGATTGAAGGCAAATTCTAAATGTTGACATTGTTAAAGCCTTTTCTGTCCATTCTATTGACCATTTTGCTAAATAGTTTTCCTAAAAAATTCAGGCCATTACGTAAAGTGGGAGATCCTTATTATTAGGCATTTTATCCATCCCTCTTTAGAACCTAGCCATGGGAAATGATTGAAGGCAAATTCTAAATGTTGATTGATAAAGCCTTTTCTGTCCGTTCTATTGACCATTTTACCAAATTGTTTTCCTAAAAATTTCAGGCCATAACGTAAAGTGGGAGATTCATATTATTAGGAATTTTATCCATCCCTTTTCGGAGCCTAGCGATGATAAATGATTGAAGGTAAATTCTAAATGTTGACATTGATAAAGCCTTTTCTGTCCATTCTATTGACCATTTTTCTGTGTTGTTTTAATAAACAATCCAGGCTATAACGTAAGGAGCAGATCTTTATTATTAAGCATTTTATCCATTAATTTTCAAAGCCTAGCGATGGTAAATGATTGAAGGCAAATTCTAAATGTTGACATTGTTAAAGCCTTTTCTGTCCATTCTATTGACCATTTTGCTAAATAGTTTTCCTAAAAAATTCAGGCCATTACGTAAAGTGGGAGATCCTTATTATTAGGCATTTTATCGATTCATTTTCAGAGCCTGGCGATGGTAAATGATTGAGGGTAAATTCTAAATGTTGTTATTTATAAAGCCTTTTCTGTCCATTCTATTGACCATTTTTCTGTGTTGTTTTAATAAACAATCCAGGCTATAATCCTTATTATTAGACATTTTATCCATCTATTTTCAGAACCTAGTGATGGTAAATGATTGAAGGCAAATTCTAAATGTTGATATTGATAAAGTCGTTTTGGTCTGTTCTATTGACTTTTTCTCCTAAATTGTTTTCCTAAAAAATTCAGGCCATAATGTAAAGCGGGAGATCTTTATTATTAGACATTTTATCCATCTATTTTCAGAACCTAGTGATGGTAAATGATTGAAGGCAAATTCTAAAAGTTGAGATCTATAAAACATTTTCTGTCCATTCTATTTTTTCTTTTTCCTATAATGTTTTCCAAACAATCCAGGCTATAACGTAAGGAGCAGATCTTTATTATTAGACATTTTATCCATCTATTTTCAGAACCTAGTGATGGTAAATGATTGAAGGCAAATTCTAAAAGTTGACATCTATAAAACATTTTCTGTACGTTCTATTGACCTTTTCTTCTAAATTGTTTCCCTAAAAAATTCAGGCCATAACGTAAGGCGGGAGATCCTTATTATTAGGCATTTTATCCATCCCTCTTTAGAACCTAGCCATGGGAAATGATTGAAGGCAAATTCTAAATGTTGACATGGATAAAACCTTTTCTGTCCATTCTATTCTTCGTTTTCCCTATATTGTTTTCCCAAACAATCCAGGCTATAACGTAAGACGGCAGATCCTTATTATTAGGTATTATTATCCATCCCTTTCCAGAATCTACTGATGGTAAATGAATTGAAGACAAATTCTAAATGTTGACATTGACAAAGCCTTTTCTGTCCGTTTACTATTCTACGTTTTCCTGTATTGTTTTCCCAAACAATCCAGGCTATAACGTAAGGAGCAGATCTTTATTATTAAGCATTTTATCCATCCTTTTTCAGAAATCTACTGATGGTAAATGATTGAAGGCAAATTCTAAATGTTGATATGGATAAAACCTTTTCTGTCCATTCTATTGAATTTTTCTTCTAAATTGTTTTCCTAAAAAAATCAGACCATAACGTAAGGCAGGAGATCCTTATTATTAGGCATTTTATCCATCCCTCTTTAGAACCTAGCCATGGGAAATGATTGAAGGCAAATTCTAAATGTTGATATGGATAAAACCTTTTCTGTCCATTCTATTGAATTTTTCTTCTAAATTGTTTTCCTAAAAAAATCAGACCATAACGTAAGGCAGGAGATCCTTATTATTAAGAATTTTAGGAATTTATTTTCAGAACCTAGACATGGTAAATGATTGAAGGCAGATTCTAAGTGTTGACATTAATAAAGCCTTTTCTGTCCGTTCTATTGACCATTTTACCAAATTGTTTTCCTAAAAATTTCAGGCCATAACGTAAAGTGGCAAGATCCTAATTATTAGGCATTTTAACCATTCATTTTCAGAGTCTAGCGATGTTAAATGATTGAATGCAAATTCTAAATGTTGACATTGATAAAGCCTCTTTCTGTCCGTTCTATTGACCCTTCTTCTAAATTGTTTTCCGAAATGTCCAGGCTATAACCTAAGGAGGGAGATCCTTATTATTAGTCATTTTATCCGTCCCTTCTTAAAGTTTAGCGAGGGCAAATTGGGTAAGGAAATACCTTTAAGTACGGAAGTCTCAGATTGAATCCGTCTGTAGCATAAATGTTTGTAGCGCTAGTACTTTTCTGCGTCAGTTTTGTACGAAACTACTTGTAGAAGGCAATTTTTTTAACAGCTGATTGTTCAGTTGTAAAATGCTATTTTGGTAATGGATAACAATGCCAATGCTGTCCGTTGTGATGACTTGAATGTTCTTGAGTGAAGAGGTAGAGGAAGAAGGATCACAGTCGTAACTGAATTGGAAATCACTTTTATTTTCTAAAGTAAATGCTGGAACAAGTGGAAATGTAGAGGATTGTGCTTGCGTAAAATTACCACGACTATCACAGTTATAAAAAAAAAAAGAGATTAAATAATCTCAAAAAATGGGAAAGCCTTTCAGGGTGCAATGCAAACCCAATCTATACCCCCGTTCGGTGTCCGATACCCTGCCGTTTTCCTTATGTGAGCGTACTTAACGAGTCTGCAAAACGTAATCACCAAAAAGCTGAATCGAGTCAAAAGTCGCGGAAGCCTTCACGAAGTCGAAGCACAAACGCAAAAAATGTCGAAAAAGCCCCGAGTCGCAAAATTCTACCCTTTTTATACCTGGGGTCAGTTATGGTACCTCCAACCGTTTTTTTTTGGTCATGTTAAGATTCCAGTTACCTAAGAACACTAGCTAAGGATACAACTAGTTTTTTTTCAGTTGAATTCTCATTCGCTAGCTGTCCCGATTCCGTCTTCTCCAGGCAATCGTCCGACATCATTACCGCAACTGATCACGGGAGTGATGCTAATTCAACCGAACTGTCAACATCCCAGAAACGGCATCGCCATGCTATTGAAGCCGGGTCGAAACAGGAGGCTTCAAATCAGCTGATTTCGGTCGTTAGTTCTGGACATAGGGGAGGATCACAAAATACTCTGCTCACTTATCGTAACTTCATGCTGGTTAATTCTGTCAATTCACATAGTGCACCAATAAAACACATATATTATATTGCACATTATGTATATATAATATGTATATATATATTTATAAATATTATATATATATATAATTATATTAAATAAAAAAAAAAAATTATATTTATAAAAATAGAAAAATATATTTATATGAAATATATATTATTTTATATATATATATATAAATATATATATAATATTATAAATGTATATAATTATATATATATATATTTATATATATAATTAAATATAAAGAGTATATATATTTTATTTATATATATATATAGCTATATATATATAAATATATATAATATATTATATAAATAAATATATATATATATATATATATATATATTTATATATTTATATATATTTATATATATATAAGATATATTTATTTATGTATTTATTTATATATATATATATATATATATACGTAATATATATATATAAAATTTTTTTATATATATATATATATATAATATATTTTATATTTATAATATATATATATGATATATATTATATATATATATATATATATATATTATTTATATATATATATACGTATATATATATATATATACGTATAATAATATATATTTTATTTATTTTTATTTATATTATATATATTATAATTATATATATTTATAATATTATATATGATATATATTTATATATATATATATATATGTATATATATATATTATATATATATAATATATATGAATCCATTTTTTATATCACTCCTTCTGGAGAAAGCTCAACAGCTATAAGTAATGAAATGCAGTCGGGCTTCATACTTAAGAGAACTCAGAAGTCTAATTTAAAACTTTATTTCAGAGCGGCAACACCCACATCTATCCTTCTGGACAATATACAGTCAAAAGCCACGAGTTCACTTGCTTTGACACAAGTACACCAAAGAGCTCTGACAACAAAATTTTTCACAACAAAAACAGCTTAATAAGCGAATTAAATGCAATATCGCAAAACGCGAAATCGTTGCCACCAGCTTGAAAACTGCTCTACAGACAGAAAGTTTACAGTTTTATGACAGAAAGGAATGTTAAGTGGAAAATACTCCGTTGATTAAACATTTAGAGGCTGGTAAAGACATTTTAAATGAATTAAAATTGGAGAGAGAGGAATTTTGAAGAAATATTAAAGTTAAATAATTTTGATATATTACATATATATATATATATATATATATACATGTATATATATACATATGTATATTTTCTATGTGTTGTGGTCTGTGTATAGTGTGTGATTTGCTTCAATGAATCAGTTGGAATGGGAAAACAAAGCACCGTTTTTAGTCACGAAAGATATTTATTGCAATAATAAATTGGTTTTATTTCTTTATAGAGGTACTTTAAAATTCTGGAATAATAAAACAAATATTACGAGTCTCCAGTTTAAAGGCTATCAGAAAATATATTAAAAATCTAAGGGAAATCTCTAAAAAATGTACATGAAACTATCTTCTTATATCGATGGAAATGAAACTATCGATCCAATTTTAAAATACATTCATGTAAATATTTCGTATAAGAGTAAAAAATAATTCTCAGTCTTCAAACGTAAATAATTTCCCTTTTTGAGAGTCTAATGACATTATTTCAAGCCCTATTTTCCTCGCTTAAGAGACGGCGATTAAATTTATCAATTTATTACATAATAAATAGATAACAATAATTTTTTTTTCTAACATTATGACGTCATTCCTTTAACCGTCTCATTTAACCATTTCTCATTTTAAATTATTTAAATATCGTCTTCATTATTTTCACTGAACTTCGATATTACGTAAAAGATATTCTTTAATATTTGGCTTTAATAATATATTAGGCACATATGTGATAGTTTTAAATTTAATCATCGATTATTTTTTGTTGCAATGAAAATTTTATCATGGGTATGAACAACAAATTCTATCTAAATCCAGTGTGGAGTAGAAATGATTGTTTTATTCCTTTATTTTCATTAATTACTGTGGCAAAAAAAAAAAATGTTAAGAATTTAACGATAATTTAATGCAGCTAAGAAAAATTTAAATTATCTTTCTAAATGAATTTAACGTGATTCTAAACTGCATTCACAGTATCTGGGCCTTTAGACAATTTGAAGATAAAAAAGAGCGTGTAAAAAAATATTTCTCAGCCAAAAAAACAAATATTTTTTATCTGCTTCATAGAATACTTTACAATTCTGGAAAATAAAATATTTTATGGATCTCGTCATATGCCGGGCTATATGCTATTCAATGAATATAATAATTTAATACTAATAGCGAATATATACATGTACACTGTATCTTCTTAATCTGCAATGAAACGTTTGCACCAGTGTCTCTGAAATTTGCCTTCATTTAAATTTGAGACAGTAAAGGGAGTAAAAAAATAATTCTCAGCCAAAATACAAATAAATTTTTTATCTGCTTTATAGGGTACTTTAAAATTCAGTAAAATAAAAATTTTATGGATCTCGTCATATGCCGGGCTATATGCTATTCAATGAATATAATAATTTAATACTAATAGCGAATATATACATGTACACCTCTGTATCTTCTTAATCTGCAATGAAACGTTTGCACCAGTGTCTCTGAAATTTGCCTTCATTTAAATTTGAGACAGTAAAGGGAGTAAAAAAATAATTCTCAGCCAAAATACAAATAATTGTTTTATTTGTTTTATAGGGTACTTTAAAATTCAGTAAAATAAAAAATTTTACAGATCCCGTCATATGACGGGCTATAGGCTATTTAATGAATATAATAGTTTAATACTAATAGCGAATATATACATGTACACTGTACTATGTATCTTCTTAATCTATAATGCAACTTTTGCACCAGTGTCTCTGAAATTTGCCTTCATTTAAATTTGAGACAGTAAAGGGGAATGAAAAAAAAATAAATCTCAGCCAAAAAACAAATAAATTTTTTATCTGCTTTATAGTGTACTTTATAGTTCTGAAAAATTAAGAATTTTATGGATCCCGTCATATGACGGGCTATAATGCTATTCAATGAATATAAGAATTTAATACTAATAGCGAATGTATACATGTACACTGTACTATGTATCTTCTTAATCTATAATGCAACTTTTGCAC
Organism: Pardosa pseudoannulata; assembly: GCA_032207245.1. Taxonomy (NCBI): domain Eukaryota; kingdom Metazoa; phylum Arthropoda; class Arachnida; order Araneae; family Lycosidae; genus Pardosa; species Pardosa pseudoannulata. Next base: position 44,990,929 of record CM063499.1, read on the forward strand.
CAGTGTCTCTGAAATTTGCCTTCATTTAAATTTGAGACAGTAAAGGGGAATGAAAAAAAAATAAATCTCAGCCAAAAAACAAATAAATTTTTTATCTGCTTTATAGTGTACTTTTTTAATTCAGGAAAAAAAATTTACGGATCTCGTCATATGCCGGGCTATATGCTATTCAATGAATATAATAATTTAATACTAGTAGCGAATATATACATGTACACTATATCTTCTTAATCTGCAATGAAATATTTGCATCAGTGTCTCTTAAATTTGCCTTCATTTACATTTGAGACAATAAAGGGGAGTAAAAAGATAATTCTCAGCCAAAAACCAAATATTTTTTTATCTGCTTTATAGTGTACTTTATAGTTCTGGATAATTAAATATTTTACTGATTCCGTCATATGACGGGCTTATATGCTAGTAAGTAGATAGTAACACGCATATGATACAACTTTTCAGTTTCAGGAAACAATTTACGTTCTATTTGAGATTCCAAGGTTGAACGGACTCCGTTCGTCTAACGAATATCTGTCACCTCAGATCGGTTTAAATACGTCACTAGCCTCCCTTCGTCACATTTCAGCGGGTGCCCGCCACACACAGTCTCTCGTTAAGCAATACCTGCCCCTTATACGTTTAAGTAAAAAAAAGAAGAAGAAAAGAAAAGAAAGATCTACGGTCGTCTTCTCTTTTAATCTCCACCGTGTTCTGGCAACAAAGCGGCGTGCCGACACGCTTATCGCGGCCAAGTATCTCCCGTGGTGACCGGGCCGCAAAAATTGAAATCCGAACCTCCGACTCTAACATTCCTACTACTACTACCTGCTTGTGTTTCCCCCTCCAAATCGAAAAGAGACAAAAAAGAGTAAAAAAAAAAGTAAAATCAGTTTCGTTGTGTCGAGGTATTTGAGGTTCTTTTTTTTATCTTCTGCTTTTTCTCCATATATCGGAATTTTGCCGCGTATTTCGGTGTTGTGGGGGGAATCCGATATCTGTTTTCGGACACGTTACCTCCGATCTTGTCACTGTACGTTCCAGGGTGGTCCTGATGTGTGAAGATGGGTAGGCGTCTGTGTTTTATAGAATCTCCGATAATCTAGGTGTACGAGTGCAGACATGCGCAATGAGACTGTGCAACGCGAGAAGGTTTTATAGAACTGATAATTAACTGAAAACGTTGTTGCATAGTATTAAAGAGTACATGGGATACCAAGTAAGAGATAATTTAGTTCAATAGAAATTATAATAAAACTAGCATATAGCCCGTCATACGACAGGATCAGACAATGGTGCATCGCAGGTTAAGAAGTTGCATTGTAGAGCGTACATGTACATATTCGCTATTAGTATTAAATTATTATATTCTTTGAGTAGCATATAGCCCGTCATATGACAAGATCAGACAATGGTGCAAATCTCTCATCTAAAGGTTAAGAAGTTGCATTGTAGAGCGTACATGTACATATTTGCTATTAGTATTAAACTATTATATACATTGACTACCAAATAGCCCGTCATACGACAGGATCAGACAATGGTGCATCGCAGGTTAAGAAGTTGCATTGTAGAACGCACAAGTACAGATTCGTTATTAGTAATAAATTACTATATTCCTTTAGTAGCATATAGCCCGTCATATCACAGGATTAGACACTAGTGCAAATCTCTCACTGAAAGGTAAGAATTTGCATTGTAGAGTGTACATGTACATATTCACATTAGTATTAATATTAAATTATTATATTCATTGACTAACATATAGCCCGTCATATGACAGGATCAGACACTGGTGCAAATCTCTCATCAAAAGGTTAAGAAGTTACATTGTAGAGCGTACATGTACATATTCTCTATTAGTATTAAATTATTATATTCTTTGACTAGCATATAACCCGTCATATGACAAGATCAGACAATGGTGCAAATCTCTCATCAAAAGGTTAAGAAGTTGCATTGTAGAGCGTACATGTACATATTTGCTATTAGTATTAAATTATTATATTCATTGACTGTCATATAGCCCGTCATATTACAGGATCAAACACTGGTGAATCGCAGGTTAAGAAGTTGCATTGTATAGCGGACATGTACATATTCGCTATTAGTATTAAATTACTATATTCTTTTAGTAGCATATAGCCCGTCATATGGCAGGATTAGACACTGGTGCAAATCTCTCATTGAAAGGTTAAGAAGTTGCATTGTAGAGTGTACATGTACATATTCGCATTAGTATTAATATTAAATTATTATATTCATTGACTAACATATAGCCCGTCATATGACAGAATCAGACACTGGTGCAAATCTCTCATCAAAAGGTTAAGAAGTTGCATTGTGGAATGTACATGTACATATTCGCTATTAACATTAAATTATTATATTCATTGACTAGCATATAGCCCGTCAAATGACATGATTAGAAACTGGTGCAAATCTCTCATCGAAAGGTTAAGAAGTTGCATTGTAGAGCGTATATGTACATATTCACTATCAATATTAAATTATTATATACATTGACTAGCACATAGCCTGTCATATGACAGGATCAGACACTGATGCAAATCTCTCATAGAAAGGTTTAAAAGTTTCATTGTAGAGTGTGCATGTATATATTTGTTATGAGTATTAAATTATTATATTGATTCACTAGCATATAGCCCATCATATGACAGAATCAGACACTGGTGCAAATCTCTCGTCGAAAGGTTAAGAAGTTGCATTGTAGAGTGTACATGTACATATTCGCTTTAGTATTAAATTATTATATTAATTGACTAGCACATAGCCCGTCATATGACAGGATCAAACACTGGTGCAATCATCGAAATTCTCATCGAAAAGCTAAGAAGTTGCATTGTAGAATTTACATGTACATATTCGCAATTAGTTTTAAATTATTATATATATTAACTAGCATATAGCCCATCATATGATGGGAATACTAAAGTTCTTAATTTTTCAGAACTATAATGAATGTACCCTATGAGGCAAGTAAAAAAAGGGTTAGTTTTGTGGTTGAGAATTATCTGGTACACGCTCAATAATTTATTTATCTTCATACTCCTCTAAAGTCTCCTGATATTGCAAATGCAGTTTAGAATCCCGTTGAATTCATTTAGAGAGGTAATTGAAAATTTTCTCTGCTACGTAGAAATTTTCCTTAAGTTCTTTCCAAACTTTTTTCTACGGTAATTAATGGAAGTAATGGAATGAAACTATCGTTTCCACTACACCCTTGAGGTATATAGAGTTTCTTGTTAATATGGGTTATTGAATTTTCATTGCAACAGAAATTAATCGATGATTAAATGTAAAATTAGCACATATGTGGCTAATATATCATTTCAGCCAAATATAAAAGACCAATATTTTGACATTTCGAAGCAATTTTACCATTTATTCAAAGAACGATAGAATTAAAAGTATTCAGTGTGGCATTTGAATGTCTAAAAAAGAGCGTAACGGTGATAAAACGTATGAAAATAATGCAGACGATATTTAAATAATTTAAAATAAAAAATGATTAAATGAGATGGTTAAAGGAATGACGCCATAATGCTAAAAAAATGTTATTTTTACCAGTTTATTATAATAAATGGATACATTTAATCACCTGTACTTAACTGTGGAAAATAGGGCTTGTAATATTTGCTTTAAACTCTCGAAAAGGAGGGAAGAGTTAAATTTCGAATGTTTTAAACACGATAATATTTTTCGCTGTGATATGAAGCATATTTATACCCATTTATTTTTAAATCGGATCGATAGTTTAGGAGGAGATAAACTTTACATGCTTTGAATTTTCCTAACCCTAACTCATCAAAACTTCAATATGGATGCCTCTATCCATTCCAGGTCCAACCGCTTCATAAATTCTAGGACATACGGATAGATAACGTAGGCTATTCTTATATAGGGGATGGAATTCTCTATGACAATTCACTACTTTTCAATCAGATGATATCCAAAAGGACCAATATTTTGACATTCGAATAAATTCAAGAATAGGAGTCAGTGTGCATTATTCTAAAAAAAGAGCGTTGTGGAACTTGATTTGTGTTGTTAAGTTTTAGAGTTATTCCAATATTTATCCAGATGCAGAAGGTAGGGGAAACCGGGGCACCTTGGAATACTTTTCAGTTAAAGATTTTTATGAATTTTTTTTAAAGCTAATTGAAAAAAGTAAGTATGCATGCATATATTGTCATCATATCTGCTTCTTACAAACATTAAATCTACTTAATATCTCAATTAGTTAAAGAGTAATAAAAGAAATAAAATACCTTTCCAATGTCCCAACCTGCCCCACTGTATGGGGTAGGTTGGGACACTAAACAACAAATACAAAATACTGTTCAAATTATTTTTATTAACTGTTATAAAAGAGAAATAGCTGAAAATTGTTCAAGTTAATACATTTTTTAACAAATCTTATATTTGCAGCTGATTCAAGCATATTAGCATTTATAGCAGAATACTTTCTGTTTGTTTTTCTTGTTCTCACCATTTTTTTCTGAAAAAAAAAAGATTAATAAATTAATATTTTGACATGTTAAATCAATTAAAAATTAGGCACCAAAATATTAATTATTTTGCTTGAATTGATATTTGTTTACACTTTTTAAAATGTCCCAAGGTGCCCCATCTATGTGTGTCCCAACCTGCCCCATTTTACATAGCATCTTTTGGTAATTACTACATAGTTAGGCTTAACAATACAATTTATTTATTAGCATAGAAATAATAATAAATGAATTTTCTTTCATAACAATACACTTTTTTAAAAAATATTAAATTTAAAAAAATTACTTTTTAAAATGCACATTGATGTAATTTTGGGTTATTCAAAACAAAGAAAATGAAATTGATCCTTACCTATAAGCACTATTTTCATCAAAATTCTTTGAGAAGTGAAGAGGAAGGCCATCTATCAATACACATGAGAACTAATTCCTGGTTGCAAATTAAAGCCTGAAAATAAAGGTGTCCCAAGGTGGGCTATGTCCCAAGGTGACCCATCTATGTGTGTCCAAAACTGCCCCATTTTACATAGTATCTTTTGGTAAATACTATACAGTTAGGCTTAACAATACAATTTATTTATTAGCATAGAAATAATAATAAATGAATTTTCTTTCATAACAATACACTTTTTTTAAAATATTTAAATTTTTTTTCAAAAAAATTACTTTTTAAAATGCACATTGATGTAATTTTGGGTTATTCAAAACAAAGAAAATGAAATTGTTCCTTACCTATAAGCACTATTTTCATCAAAATTCTTTGAGAAGTGAAGAGGAAGGCCATCTATCAATACACATGAGGACTAATTCCTGGTTGCGAATTAAAGCCTGAAAATAAAGGTGTCCCAAGGTGGGCTATGTCCCAAGGTGCCCCATCTATGTGTGTCCCAACCTGCCCCATTTTACATAGTATCTTTTGGTAATTACTACATAGTTAGGCTTAACAATACAATTTATTTATTAGCATAGAAATAATAATAAATGAATTTTCTTTCATAACAAAACACTTTTTTTAAATATTTATTTTTTTTTCAAAAAAAATTACTTTTTAAAATGCACATTGATGTAATTTTGGGTTATTCAAAACAAAGAAAATGAAATTGATCCTTACCTATAAGCACTATTTTCATCAAAATTCTTTGAGAAGTGAAAAGGAAGGCTATCTATCAATACACATGAGGACTTATTCCTGGTTGCGAATTAAAGCCTGAAAATAAAGGTGTCCCAAGGTGCCCCATATATGTGTGTCCCAACCTGCCCTATTTTACATAGTATCTTTTGGTAACTACTACATAGTTAGGCTTAACAATACAATTTATTTATTAGCATAGAAATAATAATAAATGAATTTTCTTTCACAACAAAACACTTTTTTTAAATATTTAAATTTTTTTCAAAAAAATTACTTTTTAAAATGCACATTGATGTAATTTTGGGTTATTCAAAACAAAGAAAATGAAATTGATCCTTACCTATAAGCACTATTTTCATCAAAATTCTTTGAGAAGTGAAGAGGAAGGCCATCTATCAATACACATGAGGACTAATTCCTGGTTGCAAATTAAAGCCTGAAAATAAAGGTGTCCCAAGGTGGGCTATGTCCCAAGGTGCCCCATCTATGTGTGTCCCAACCTGCCCTATTTTACATAGTATCTTTTGGTAACTACTACATAGTTAGGCTTAACAATACAATTTATTTATTAGCATAGAAATAATAATAAATGAATTTTCTTTCATAACAAAACACTTTTTTTAAATATTCAAAATTTTTCAAAAAAAATTACTTTTTAAAATGCACATTGATGTAATTTTGGGTTATTCAAAATAAAGAAAATGAAATTGATCCTTACCTATAAGCACTATTTTCATCAAAATTCTTTGAGAAGTGAAGTGGAAGGCATCTATCGATACACATGAGGACTAATTCCTGGTTGCAAATTAAAGCCTGAAAATAAAGGTGTCCCAAGGTGGGCTATGTCCCAAGGTGCCCCACTCTCCCCTAATTATTTTATAATTGTAGTATTTTCTCTATATTTCTTACACGAGAAAGTAAAAAAGAAGAATAAGTAAAAAAAAAATTCTAAACACATTTTTTTCTAAAAACCTGAAAGACATACATATTTTAGATATAAAAAAAAACATTTCCATCTCTTTCTTTACCCTGACAGTTTTACACGAGCTTCTAAGCTCAAATTAAAAGCTCGTAAATCTAAGTTACTTCTTTAAAGGGAAAAAAATTAGAGCGACAAGGGAAAAAAGCGCAAGAAATTCTTAGACCTCCCTCCCCTTCCTCTTAGATAAACCAATTTCTTTTGTTTTTATACCTTTTTAAATTCCCACCACTTAGTTCTTGTACACCTAAATCAATTTCAGACTCATTTGCTAGCAACTTTTTTAAACGCTGGGTAACATGGCGAACAGGATGAAGTGGGGGAGGGAAAAATCAGCCCCCAATAACAACTAAAAAATTTTTTTTTTCTTTGGGTTGAACCCAAATTTATTAAATTAGTATGGAGAATGGAAGGTTTTTTTTTTTCATGAGATTAGAGTCACGTCAAAATTTCGTGTAATTTAATTAACCTTTAAAATGGCGGAAAAAAAAGTAAGCGAATTTTTTTTATCTATAACCCATTCATTTTGGAAGAATGTTTTTTTTATCAGTTCCCTGGATAAACTAATTTTTTTTCGGGATTTTTTTTTATCCTGAAAAATTTTCTGTTCGTTGTTAACCTTTAGCAAATATGGAGCTAAAGTTTAACTCGCGTCCAACGTTTTTTCCACAAGCACTTTTCTATCGGTTATTTAACATTTAGAGCAATTAAGAACAATTTTGGGGCACAGGGTAAAAAGAAAAAAAAATGACTTTGGTTCGATATATATTCTATTTTTTTATCATGTAAATAGCAAATTCGATTGTTCAGTTTTTCTTACCTTAGCTTTTTTTTTATTTTACGCGGAGTAGAGATTACTACGATATTTGTAAATCATATGAGAATTAATGAATCTGAATCACATGAGAATTAATAAATCTTCAAAATCTTTTCTTCCAAAAGATAAATACACGAATAATCCATTAAGTGCTATATCACCTATCTATAGAATTCTACACAAAAAATATTATATATATATATATATATATACATAATATATAAATGTATATACATATACATACATACATATATATGATATATAAATATATGAATTATATACATATGCATACATATATCTATATATATACGTATATATAACATATAAATGAATATATATATATATATATATATATATATATATATATATATATATATATATATATATATATATATATATATATATATATATATATATATATATATATATATATATATATATATATATATATATATATATATATATATATATATATATATATATATATGCATATATATACAAATAAGTTTTATTTATCTATCCATCTATAGTCTGTGGTATATATAGAAATATAATATATATGTATATGTATATATATATATATATATATATATATATATATATATATATATATATATATATATGCATACATAAATTTTATCTATCTACCTATCTATAGTGTGTGTGTGTGTGGAAATACATAGATATATATAATATATGCATTATATATATATATATATATATATATATATATATATACCTACATAAATATTATCTATCTATCTATCTATAGTATGTGTGTGGTATATATAGAAATATAATATAAAATTAATGTATTACACACACATACACACATACACACACACACACACACACATATATATATATATATAATATATATATATATATATATATATGCAATGGGATAACGCTTAATCGACTTATAAAAGTTTAAATTGTGAATGCGAAATATGCCTACTAATTTGCCTCTTGACTTCAAAAGTTGTGCTTTGACCTCTGTAGCGTTTTTGAAAATGGCTAGGAGCCATTTTCAACTGTTAGTTTATCTGCTTCATGATGATCATCTAAAAAATAAAAGACTTTACTCGCGAGTGTGTGTGTGGTTTGAAATTTATCGCTTTTATTCCATTGTCTGTGCCACAGAAAATTGTCAGACAGTGTTGTGAACTGAAAAGAAGCATCTGTTCCTAAAGTGAAGCTATATGAAACGTTACGATACTACTTCTACTCTACCTAATGTTTCACCTAACTACTCTAACTACCTAACTAACTGCTCTAACTAATGTTTTGTAAGGAAATGCGAGCTGTGTTACTGTGCTTATTACATGTTATATTTTGTGATATTGCTTTGAAGAAATATTAAATGAAAGAAAATTGTTGTCTTTGTGTCTTAAACACACCACATCTGTTAGTTGCAAGCCCTGAAGGACTCAAGTTTTTAGAGTTAGCCGACGCTGTGGAAGAGAAGACCAAATTGTTGTGCATATGGAGAGAGGTTTATTTAACAACACATCTTGAGCTGATCTTCTCGGAAACACAGGAAAATTTCGTTGTAAAACGGCCTGAACAGAAGTAGTTAGTAGAAATTATTTTGAACACGTAGTGACGCTAATTGACCAGACGTGCAAAAGCTTTATATAAGTCCTCAGCCTTTCTCTATCGGATTCCATGGGTTTGAATTCTACTGAAGTCCCAGATATTTATAGCAGTTTAAATCGTCTTTAATTAGTAGGTCCTTTGGTTGTAGGCAGCAGGTAGTTTTAGAATATCTCATATTATGCTATGAGGTTTAGTAGGCAATTTAGAATCTATTCATTATGAATTATGACCTTTGACGATTTTAGTGTAATTCAAAAGTATAAAGAACCCTACAAAAAGGCTGACTCTTGTTACCCTTCTTGTAGCATAACTGAAACTGACTACGAACGCTTTTTATTAGATGTACAAACTCAAGTTGAGTACCTAACTTTTAAAATATTCAATGAAATTATGTGCAATTGAAAGTATGCAATTTAGAATCTATTCATTATGAATTATGACCTTTCACAATTTTAGTGGAAGTCAAAAGTATAAAGAAAATTACAAAAAGACTGACTCTTGTTACCCTTCTTGTAGCAAAACTGAAACTGACTACGAACGCTTTCTATTAGATGTACAAACTCAAGTTGGGTACCTAACTTTTAAAATATTGAATGAAATTCTGTTCAATCGAAAGTATGCAATTTAGAATCTATTTATTATGAATTATGACCTATGACGATTTTAGTGAAAGTCAAAAGTGTAAAAAACCCAAAAACAGACTGACTCACAGGCACATTCTCCAATGGAATGAATGAAAAGTTTTGGTCTAAATACCTCTCCAAAGCCAAACTGGTGATTATATCTATCCTAAATAACTAGATGAACTAACCTTAAGTCAAATTTAATTGAATCGTTAGTACATTTTTTCTTACACCTTACTATTACATGTGCAAACTAACTCAAGTTGAGTACCTAACTTAACTTTAAAAATATTAAACGATATTTTGTGCAATCTAAATCAAGAAATTTAGAATCTATTCATTATGAATTATGACTTTTGTTGATTTCAGTGGAAGTTAGAAGTGTAAAGAACCCTAAAAACAGACTGACTCACAGGCACATTCTCCAATGGAATGAATGAAAAGTTTTGGTCTAAATACCTCTCCAAAGCCAAACTGGTGATTATATCTATCCTAAAGAACTAAATCAACTAACCTTAAGTCAAATTTAATTTAATCACTTGTACATTTTTTCTGACACCTTACTATTACATGTACAAACTAACTCAAGTGGAGCACCTAACTTAACTTTTAAAATATTAAACGATATTTTGTGCAATCTAAATCAAGAAATTTAGAATCTATTAATTATGAATTATGACTTTTGTTGATTTCAGTGGAAGTCAGAAATGTAAAGAACCCTAAAAATAGACTGACTCACAGGCACATTCTCCCATGGAATGGAAGAATAGTTTTGGTTTAAATATTTCTCCAAAGCCAAACTGGTGATTATATCTATCCTGAAAAACTAGATAAAGTAACTTTAAGTCAAGTTTAATTTATTCGTTTGTACATCTATGAAAACATATCATACTATTTTACTGGCAGCTGTCTATTAGATGTACAATTTATCTCAAGTTGAGTACCTAACTTTTAAAATATTAAATGATATTTTGTACGATCTAAAGTACGCAATTTAGAATCTATTCATTATGAATTATGGCTTTTGTATATTTCAGTGGAAGTCAGAAGTGTAAAGAACCCTAAAAACAGACTGAGTCACAGGTACATTCTCCCATGGAATCTAAGAAAAGTATTGGTCTAAATATCTCTCCAAGACAAAATGGTGATTATATCTATCCTAAAGAACTAGATCAAGTAACCTTAAGTCAAATTACGTTTAATCGTTTGTACATTTATCAAATCATATCATACATTTTTTCTGACACCTTTCTATTAGATGTACAATTTATCTCAAGTTGAGTACTTAACTTTAATTTTTGCAATCTAAAGTATGCAATTTAGAATCTGTTCCTTATGAATTATGACCTTTGTTGATTTCAGTGGATGTCAGAAGTGTAAAGAACCCTAAAAACTGACTGACTCACAGGCACATTCTCCCGTGGAATGGAAGAAAAGTTTTATCGCACCTGTTGCCCTCGGCCCATGCTTTCATGAGCAGACCGAGATAGACGCTGGTGAGGAGGCAATAAACCACGCAGGTTTTCCTTATCTACACTGGCGATCTTGGTCAGAAACGTGTAGAAGGAAATACAGCTCCCGAGACGGGATTGGTTGTTAGCCCTTGTCATCCCGGGTTGAGGGGTTAACAAGCCAGGTGGCGCCCTTATCGCGGAGGTACCTGTCTGATCGGAATCGGTACGGGGGAGCCGAGAACAAATTGAGGACGGTGCCGAGGACTCGTTTTCTCCGTAGCGAACGCTTGTTTCTGATATCAGTGAGTTGGACATCGGATGTCGTTTAACAGGAGTGGTGCAGCAGTCGGGATAATCCATTTTAATTGTTTTCTGACACACGCAACATGCAAAAATAAATAACACACACAGAAAAATAAATGTTGGTTATGATATTTTCATATTAAAATAAATAATTTAGCAGATTTTAAAGATATTAGTATTTTTACTAGGTAGATTTGACAATGTAATCTATATTTCAAATAATAATAATAATTGTAACGAAAAATTTTATTTTTAACTGTGTCAAAAATTAGAATCATTGTTAAAAAGTTATAATATGTATGTATATATATATATATATATATATAATTATATATATATTATATATATAATATATATGTGTATATTTCATGTACATACATATGCTATTTACAATACATATATATATGTATAGACTATAAAATTTTTTCAGGGTAATATTTTATATGGTTGAACGTATACAATCTATATTAAATTAAATGTTTCATTCAGTTTTAATTATAAACATCAACATGTATATATATATATATATATATATATATATATATTATATATATATATATATATATAATATATATATATATATATATATGTATATATATATATATATAGATTTATATATAATATATATATATATATAATATATATATATATATATTATATATATAATATATATATATATATATATATATAATATATATATATATATATATATATATATATATATATATATATATATATATATATATATATGTGTATACATGTGATATATACATATTCTATATATAAATATTTATATATGTATACATATATATATTTATATATAACATATGTTAATATTTTAATGATATTTTAATTAAACTAACCATCGAAATTATAATTTTATTTTAAAATAAATTTCGGGTGATTCTATCATTAAACTACAATCGTTGGTGAAACTATTTTAGTCTATCCTTCTCAGTCTGAAAATTGAATTAATTCGATTCCTTCTTAGTCGAATTAAAAGAATAATAAATATTCGTTTGACCAGGTCCTTTAAAAAAACATTTATATCATTTGTGTTTGCAAAAGTCCAGGTCAGAACTTACTTGAGGCGATGGAAAACAGTTTTCCCGTCATCTAGTGTTGTTGTCTCTTATGCTCCGAGACAAGCCATGGATGAGAACCATAGACTATTCGATTTAAGGCAATAATAAATATCCGTTTGACCAGATCCTTTAAAAATAAAAAGGAATATTTATATTATTTATTTTTCCAATGTTTATTTTTCCAAGGTCGGAATTTCACTCAAGACAATGGGAGACAGTTTTCCCGTCAACTTGTGTTGTTGTCTCTTATGCTCTTAGACAAGCCAAGGACGAGAACCATAGACTACAAGATTTAAGGCAATAATAAACATCCGTTTGACCAGATCCTTTAAAAAAATTATATCATTTGAGTTTGCAATGGTCCAGATCAGAACTTCGCTCAAGGCGATGGAAAACAGTTTTTACGCCATCGTGTGTTGTTGTTACTTATGCCCCTTGGACAAGCCAAGGACTTGAGTCATTAGCTATTCGAATTAAGGCAATAATAAATATCCGTTTGACCAGATCCTTTAAAAAAAAAGGAACATTTATAAATTTTTTTTTTTTTTTTTTTTTTTTTTTTCAATGGTAAAGGTTAGAACTTTACTCAAGACGATAGAAAACAGATTTCCCGTCATCTTGTGTTGTTGTTACTTATGCCCCTTGGACAAGCAAAGGACGTGATACAAAGGCTAGTCGAAGCAAGACAAAGGCCTTTCGTTTTCTTGAAGAGAACAGTTAGGGTGAAAGAACTACTTTGCTCAAAGTGGGTCCTCTTAATTTAGAAGTAGGGATCAAGCAGAAGACTCGCCTGCCTCTCCTGGAGGTATCATTGGAGAACTTGGGGGACATTGTTACCACGAACCTATTTTGCATGCCCCAGTCCTCCTTAACCGACATGGCGAATCTTAGGTCACCTTGATCCTCGAATATGTAACTTTTCAGTTACGAGATCGCTGCTTTTGCCGACTGAGGTACCACTGATGCAGCCATCTTGTATTAAAAAATAATAATAATTGCATAGTTTAAAAAAAAACATGAAAAACTCCTTCCATTTACATCGAAATAAATATCACGAAAGCTGATAAAAATTATAAGTTATTTTCTCTATCGACCTACCGCTTGAAACTACGGTCTATGTGTGCTCCAAAACTGGGAGAAGTGTATACAGTGAGTTTATTGAAGGAAAGGGCATATAACACTAATATGACATATTACTGCCATGTATGTATATGTGTGAGTCTGAACTTGTGAATAGTGTTGTTAGAAATGCACTTTTTTTACATAAATATACTCATTTGCCATTGAAAGGTCATAAAATTTTATTCGTCATGTATGCAATTTCTTAATTTAAATGTCTGTTTTTTAAAGTTATCAAAAATGCTTTTTTCAGTTTTATCGGTCAATACGAAAAGGTTTATTCTTTCATTTGACTTCTTATTAATGAGGTTTGAATACACACTCACACATACAGACCCCCCCATATATATATATAAATATTATATATATATATTATATATATATATTATATATATATATATATATATATTTTATATTATTATATATATATAATATATATATATGTAAAGATATATAATATGTGTATATATATATATATGTATATATACATGTATATATGTTTATATATATGTGTATATATTATGTATATATATATATATCTATATCTATATCTATTATCTATCTATCTATTATTTCTTTCTATCTATATATATATATATATAATATTTTATATATATGTATATATGTATATCTATATTATATATATATATGTATATATGTATATATATATGTATATATATATATGTAATATATATGTATATATATATATGTATATATGTATATATATATGTATTTGTATAATATTTATATTTTTATTTATATTTATATATATATAATATATATAATGTTTATATAGATATATATATATATATATATATATATTTATATATATAATATATATATTTATATATATGTATGTATATAACTATTGCTCTATAAGTTCCTCAAATTTTTTCATGAATTCAATACTTTCTTTACTTTGTTCAGTTACTTAAAATTAATTTGAGAGAGAATAGGTGTTTCGATTGGATATATTTAAATCATCAAAAGTAAAGTTCCATTGTTCATACGTATAGATGTGTCACCGTGACTAGTCAAAATTGCTTCAGATATCGTTAAAAGGAATAGTTAAATCAAATCCCAACATTTAATACTTTCTCGAATGCAATAGATTTTTACTTCATTCAAATACAGAAAAAATAATTGGAAAGAAAACAGGGGTTTTGGTCTGATGCATTTAAAGTATAAAAATTAAAGTTTCCTTGTACTTACGTACAGACCTATCATCGATACTAGTCAATATGGCTTTAAGCATCGTTAAATGTGTCTCTTAGTATTTTCTGGATTACAATAGTTTCTTTATTTCATTCAAATACTAAACAAATAATTAGAAAGCGAACAGAGTTTCTAATCTGATACATTTAAAGTACTTGTTCATAATTACAGATGTATCACCGATACTAGTCAAAATAACTTCAAATATTGTTAAAATAAGTATTTATGTTAAAAACAAATACTTAATTCTTTTCTTTAATATAACAGTTTCTTCATTTAGTTCAAGGATGCAAAAAAGTAATTAGAAAGATATTTTAAGTATCCTAATTAAAAATTCCTTGTACGTAAGTACAAACATATCAGAGATTTTAGTCAAAATTACTTCATCCATCATTAAAAGGAGCATTTCCGTTAAATACGTTACTTAATATTTTCTCGAATAATATGGTTTCTTTACTTCATTCAAATACAAAAGAAAAAAAAGGAAATATAGAAGGGGTCAGGGGTTATGATTTGATACATTTAAAGTATTAAATTCAGTTTCCTTCTATGTACGTACAGACGTATCACCGATACTAGTCAAAATAACTTCATACAGAACTAAACGGAGCATTTCCGTTAAATACGTCTCTTAATATTTTACGGAATACAATAATTTCTTTACTTCGTCCAAGGACTAAAAAATAATTAGAAAGAGAACAGGGATTCTGATCTGATACACTTAAAGAATCAAACTTAAAGTTTCTTTGTTCGTACGTTCAAACGTATTACTTTTACTAGTCAATATTGTTTCAGGCATCGTTAAAAAGAGCATTTCCGTTAAATAAGTCACTTAATATTTTTGTAAATACAATACTTTCTTTACTTCGATCAAGGACTAAAAAAATAATTAGAAAGAGAACAGGGGTTCTGATCTGATATAATTAAGGTATCAAGAGTAAAATTTCTTTGAATGTAAGTACAGACGTATCACCTATGCTAGTCAAAATAACTTCATGCATCGTTAAAAGGAGCATTTCCGTCACTTAATATTTTTGTATATATATGTAATATTTTGTATATATATGTAATATGTTTCTTTACTTCGTTCAAGGACAAAAAAAAAAAAAAATAGAAAGAGAACCCTCATTCTGATCTGATACATTTAAAGTATCAAACTTAAAGTTTCTTTGTTCGTACGTACAAACGTATCACTTTTACTAGTCATTATTCTTTCAGGCATCAATAAAAGGAGGATTTGAGTTAAAAAAGCCACTTAATATTTTTGTGAATACAACAGTTTCTTTACTTCGTTCAAGGACTAAAAAATAATTAGAAAGAGAACAGGGGTTCTGATCTGATATATTTAAAGTATCAAGATTAAAATTTCTTTGTAAATACAGACGTATCACCGATACTAGTCAAAATAACTTCATGCATCACTAAATGGAGCATTTCCGTTAAATAAGCCACTTAATATTTTTGTGAATACAATAGTTTCTTTACTTCGTTCAGGGACTATAAAAAATTAGAAAGAATACAAGGATTCTGATCTGATACATTTAAAGTATCAAACTTAAAGTTTCCTTGTTTGTGTGTACAGAAGTATCACCTTTAGTAGTCGATATTATTTCGGGTATAGTTAAAAAGAATATTCATTTCTATTTACAAACATAAATTGTAGTTAAAGTTTCCTGTAATACAAGAGTTTCTTTACTTCAAGAACTAAATCCCTTATATAATAATAGCCTAAATTGTCTCTCCAAGAATTTATGAAGCGGTTGGCTACAGGCATCCATATTGGATTTTTTATGAGTTAGGGCTAGCAAAATTCAAAGCTAGTTCGAAATCCACCCCATCCCCCCTTTTCGAACGTTTAATGCTCTTATTTCAAGTCTTATTCTCCCTCTTATTCTACACTAAATTCATTCTTGATAGGGTGGCGAAGGCGAAGCGTATTTTTTAAATTGGACTGTGTTTACTCAACCTTCATATACTCTAATTAGTCCCTCACTATGTATAGGCGTAGCACGTTCTGTAGAGGGTCTGCCCGTTTGATCACCGTACTTCTCGGTTTGACGGTTCTGTCCCCGGCACAGACAAATTTTTCTAAGTGTCTAATTAATTTAATATTTTCTGCTTTTTCTTTTAAATTCTTATTCCAAAAGTTGTTTTATTATTTTCAAAATTGTTTTATTATTTAAAAAAATGTGTACTATTTTTTCAACTTTTTACGATTTAAACTTTCTTCTCGTAATGCAATAATAGCCTAAGATATCTGCCTGTCTGTCCTCGAATTTATGAAGCGGTTGGACCTGGTATACATAGAGCATCCATATTGGATATTTGATGAGTTAGTGTTAGCAAAAATCAAAGCGAGTAAAGTTTATCTTTTCCTAAACTATAGATCCGATTCTAAAATAAGTGGGTATGAATAAGAGTAGTATCACAGCGAAGAATACTGTCATCTCTAAAACGTTCGAAATCCACCTCGTCCCCCTTTTCGAGCGTTTAATGACATTATATCAATCCCTATTTTCCCCGGTTAAGAGCAGGCGATTAAAATTATCCATTTATCACATAATAAATAGGTAAAATGGACATTTTTTCTAGCATTATGACGTCATTTCTTTTAACCATCTCCTTTAATCATTGCTTATTTTTAATTATTTAAATATCGTTTGCATTATTTTCATACGTTTTATCACTAAATTTAGATATTACTAATAATTTTCGTCTGTTATCTTAAACGTTCGAAATCCATCTCGTCTTTTTCGAAGTTTAATTGATATATCAAGCCCATTTTAAGAGCAGGCTATTAAATTCATCAATTTATCACATAAAGAGTAGAAATAACAATTTTTTTCTCATTTACGTCATTCCTTTAACTATAATTAAATCATTTTAGATTATTTAAATATCTTCTGCATGATTTCTATACGTTTTATCACTAAACTTAGATATTACGTAAATAATTTTCTTTTATATTTGGCTTAAACAATAGATTAGGTACATATGTGATAATTTTAATCGATTATTTTTGTTGAAAGATAATTCAACCATCTCATTTAATCATTTATTTTAGATTATTTAAATATCTTCTGCATGATTTCCATACGTTTTATCACTGATCTTAGTATCGTACATAATTTTCTTTATATTTGGTTAAATAATATTTTGTTACATATGTGAATTTTAATCGATATATTTTTGTTGAAAGATAATTCAACCATCTCATTTAATCATTTATTTTAGATTATTTAAATATCTTCTGCATGATTTCCATACGTTTTATCACTAAACTTAGATATTACGTAAATAATTTTCTTTTATATTTGGCTTAAACAATAGATTAGGTACATATGTGATAACTTTAATCGATTATTTTTGTTGAAAGATAATTCAACCATCTCATTTAATCATTTATTTTAGATTATTTAAATATCTTCTGCATGATTTCCATACGTTTTATCACTAAACTTAGATATTACGTAAATAATTTTCTTTTATATTTGGCTTAAATAATAGATTAGGTACATATGTGATAATTTTAATCGATTATTTTCGTTGAAATATAATTCTCAGCTAAAAAACAAACCATTTTTTTACCTGCCTCATAGGGTACCTATACAATTCTAGAATATTAAAAATTTTACTGATCCCGTCATCTGACGGGGAATATGCTAGTAATAATAATGATTAGAAGGAGAACTGAGGTTACGATCAACCTTATTTTCAGCACGACATCTAAGTTGTGAATCACAGCTAAACAAACTCAAAATTAAAAGCCACAGTGAGCGAATACCGTATTGTAGTTTTACTTTGCGGATG
>CM063499.1:45014590-45034590 GCA_032207245.1 Pardosa pseudoannulata
TATGTATATATATATAATGTATATATATATATATATATATATATATATATATATATATATATATTTATATATATATATATATATTATATATATATGTATATATATTATATGTATATATAAATGTATATATACATATATATAAATATGATATATATATATATATATATATAAATATATTGTATATAAATATATTTATATATGTATATATATAATATATATTATTATATATATACATGCAATAGTATATATAAATGAATATACATATATATATGTATATATTATATATATTTTATTATATATATATATATATATATATATAATATATATATTTACATATATATATATATATGTATATATATGTCAGGTTTAAAAATGGGGGTTAAGAATTAAGTGAGTTATAATTAACAATAGTTAGAACACATTAACGATAGCGTAATAGGAGAAAGACACACCCGCCAGTGGAGCTATACAGAAGGAAGAAGCCGACGCAGAAATAGACTTAGGAATTTAGCTTAGGTAGCAAAGCCCAAAGAGTCAGTTCTGAGTGGGAACTTGTGCTGATAGCATATCCTCCACAATTGTCGTGACATATGAGAACAAAGGATATCTAAGTGGCATAGCCATGGACAGAAGGAATAAAATAAAGAAGTTTTTATATATGAAATCAAATGTGTCTTCCATATCTTAATCACTCGTGCATGTCATATATTTATGTATTTATATATATTATATAATTATATTATCTATTATATAATATATATTATATATATATATATATATATGTATATATATATATATATATTTATTAATATATATATATATATATATATATATTATTATATATATTATATATTTATATATATATTATATATAAAAATTATATATATATATTTATATATATATATATATATATTATATATATATATATTAATATATTTATATATATAATATATATTTATATATATATATATATATATATATATTTTATATATATTTATACCTTCCCTCTCGTGGTGGAAACGTTTGTGATGTGTTTCTATATGGAGTACAGTGAATATCTGATAAGTTATCGTGTATATATATTTGAAAATATGTACTCATATTGTAAAGTGTCGCTGTACTTTTCGGAACAGACATGCTCAATCTGTGAAGCGTCCACATAACGATGTATTTTTTTAACTTTCTGTTAAGCATATAGTAAATATATAGAAAACATATGTTACAGTATAAAAAAATCCAATATGATACATTATAATATGTATTTTTATAAATAATTTATTTAAAAAGGACTATTAGGTTTTAGGCTTCGTAATATGATATATATATATAATTAGCATTTAGAAAAAATAATAATACTCTTTTATCCTCTAATGTCACCAGTGAATTATGTCTCTATAGAATATTTTAATCATTTTCCGAGTTCGAAATATATATATAAATATTAATATATATTTATAATATATAGAAATATACATATATACATTTTATATATACATATATCATATATATAAAATATTATATTTATATACATATATACATATATATATATAATATATATATATATACATATATATATATATACATATATACATATATATATACACACACACACACACACACACACACATATATATATATATATATATATATATATATATATATATATAAACATTATATATGTTTTGTTTTTTGTAATGCGGATAATTCAGGTCACAACAGAAAATTATATATTATTTTAATTGCCCGGATTTACTGGGCCAAGAATTCTAATTATATTCAATCTTGGATCTATTATATTATATAAATACAGTATACTTTTCAAATAACATTGAATCATATCAATCGTTGATTGTGGTGAAGTATCACTTGTTGACTATTACTTTTTAACCAATCGACTGAAACAAAACTCAGAACAGATGTGCCCTAACCCATCTGAGAATGGACCACTGTAAAGTGGTAACTCGGTCGGCAAAGGCAACGATCTCGTAACTCTCGTGCGGCTTCGGAGCTCGAGTCAGCTTTCAGTAATGGTGACTGCTTCAGATAAAATATATTTGGTCATAATGTCCTCTAAGTCCTCAAACGGTACTTCTGGAGGTAGGAAAACTGAGCTCTTCTGCTTCGTCCCTGGTGAAGACTTCATAAGTCCGCTTACAAGTATCTTGTAAATACTCTTATCATTTTAAATACATATAGAGCAGCTAAAATGTAAGGAAATCTGTCAGTATCGACTGATCCACTTTAATTATGTAATTTTTTTTTCTTCACATGAGTTTCGATGTCGACCAAGAGGGGCTAAAATATTGAATTTAATCATTTCCATAGAAATCTATTCAGTAAAGTTTCAAAATTATACCGCTATTTCTATCTTGTAAACTCTTATCTTTTTAAATAGTACGTAAAATAGTAGCGAAAATATAAGCAATCTGTCAGTAGTGACGGATCCACTTTGAACGATGTAATTTTTCTCTTAATCATTGAGTTTCGATGCCAACCAAGTAACAGGTTAAATTATTGGATTAAGAACAAAATTACTATAGACTTTGAGCAAATTACACGTCATACTGCTTATAAAAGTACCTGTAGATACTCTTATCTTTTTAATATACATGAAATAGTAGCAAAATGTGAGTAAATCTGTCAATAGCGACGATCCACTTTGAACGATGTAATTTTTCTCTTCATCACATGATTTCGACGCCAACCAAGAACATTAAAATTATTGGATTAAGAACATTACTATAGACTTCTCGCCCAGCAAAGTTACACGTCATTTCTGCTTATAAAGTACCTTGTAGATACTTTATCTTTTAATAAATACATGAAATAGTAGAAAAAATTTAGTAAATCTGTCAATAAGCGACGGATCCACTTTGAATGATGCAATTTTTCTCTTCATTGATATTCTTCGAAGAAAACCAGTTGTTAATTCTACTTATCTTGTATAATTGAGACTACTTTCTGCTTAATTACTTTCGCGCGAGCTACCGAATTGTTTCTTCCGTTGGATCACCAATATTTCAGCAGATCTTAGATATTGCACGTCTCTACTCAGGCCTACTATATCGAATCACATACTTATGATCTGAAATTGTTTTTTTTTGTGTGTATATAGAAATGATGTATGTAGCAGAAGTGTAAATAAATCCATTATTCAAGAAACACCTTTAACGTATCCGGTCCCTGTTTCAGGAGACACAAGGAAGAATCAGATGTATCTTGATTAATGAATTTATTTACACTTCTGCTATATACATCATTTCACAACTACACACAAAAAAAATCTCCGATCACAGGTAAGTGATTAGTATACGTAAACCTGAGTAGAGACGGGTACCGAAATTAAAATCATTCTCTGCCGAAATATTGGTGATTCGACGGAAGAAACAATTCGGTAGCTCTCGCGAAAGTTCACTGAAGTACTGGTAGAATATCAAAGCACAGTTAGAGTTCCGAAGGAAAAATGCAAACAATCCTGAAGAGGATTATATTAGAAAAGGAAACCCAATGCACAGGGTATCGTTTCAATCTCAGCAAGAGATATATCCCAAGACGGGATTTCGCTAAATAAAACTCTCCGATGGAGAGACTGGTCGAGGCGACCTCCGAGTTAGCCGATGCGGGCTACTCCTTAAAGAAAAGATCCCAAGGTGGGATTATAGCAAAAAAACTCTCCGGTAGAGAGACTGGTCAAGGCGACCTCTGAATTAGCTGGTTGCTAGCTAACTAACTTCTCTAAAAAACAAATCTTCTCTCGTCTCTTTCTAGGGGAGGGGCCTCTAAGAGAGGGGCCTCACCCACAATTTCATTATTGGATCACCTAGCGATGACCTCACCTTCGAACAACTGGATTGGTCTGGGTTAAACAATCATCGGAATCAAACCCAGGAGTTCCTGGAATTCTTAGCGGCTACATCCAAGTCGCGGAAAATACTTTGTCGTTCCAATGAACATATGTTTGGCTGTCAGTGAAGGTGCCGGGTTGTCTTGTATATTGTTCCTCTACTATAGGGCACAACATTGTAGACATCTTGGTGCCGGGGAAAACAATCTTTTTGTATCCACACAAGCAATGTCCACCTCTCAAAGCAAAGTTCTTTGATGGCGACACACCGATAAATCACGAAGTTACACACTTGATTCTTCACTGTGTCACCTAAAACAGGGACCGAATATTTTACAGGATAAAAAGGGTTAAAATTTGATAAATAAATTGACTTTAAACAAAACAATTTTTGCCACTACGTGAATAAAGAAGAGAGAGATTTCAACATTCTGTCATAAAACTCAATTTTTTCTAAATAAATAATTTTATAAGTTCTAAATCATTAAAAAGAATGTTATGTTTTAATGTCATTTGTATCAGTTAAAAGACCTCAAAAAGCAACGGGAGTAAGCCGAAGAAAACATAAAAAAAAATTAATTAGCGAAATAACATAAAAACTTGAAGCAGTAATATGAACAATTGAGTAATTAAATAATTAGAATTAGATATAAGTTTCATGATGTAAATATTTTATAAGATTTATTCAATGAATTAAAACATTATTTAATATTTTGTTTACGTTAATTATATTATATTTTTCGTTAATTTATTAAGGTTTCACATTTAAAAAAAAAAGCCTTTATTTTATATGAAGAATGAGACATAAATGCTCTGAATTATAAATAAAATACTACATAATTAACATACAACAATAAAGAAGGTGATATAAACGAATCCTTTAATTAATTAATTATCAAATAATTTTTTGTTAAGGTAATTGAAAAATTATACACTATTTATCGTTTATTTCATTAAAATGCTCTTCTTTGTCATTTTATATTCAATACTTATTTTTAGAGTTAATTATTAACTAGGTGTTTAATTACGATAATGTAAATTCCTGTGTTTTATATCAAGCGGCTTAAGCAGTGTCGGTTAAAATGCAGTTTTTCTGTATGACGCCATAATAAATGTTGCATACGAAAAGCAAATTGATAAACTGAAATTTATTGCGCACTTGAGTATAATGTAAAAAAGAGCTTTTAGAGGAGATTGTAAAAAGATTAGCGATTCGAAAAAGCCCTGTGCTTCTAGTAAGGATGATTATATATCAAAATTTTGGTGCTTTAAGTATTGTTTTTGGTCAAATTTTGGAATTAATTTCTCACTTTTGTCATTCAACGAAACTTACAAGTCTGACGAGAAAATTTCATTTTCTACACATTTTTAGTTCTGTTCACTGTTCAGGTTTTCCACTCAGTTCAACTGTACGCCGAACGGTGGCAGAATGGTTAGGGTGCTGGCCTTCGAAACACGAGTTCGTGAGTTCGAATCCCACTATGGCATGGACGTTTGTAGCCGTTCGGAATCGGTTTTAAGTAGTAGGTCTCATTAACCCTCGTGTTTCAAAAAGTACATCGTAGCGCTCCAAAACCAAACCAACTTTACAGTCGAACTGCACAGTTTTCCTTTAAATATAAGAGCCTTTTTATACGAAAATTGTTGTTCAAATTTATGCAAAAATGGGCACCAATTATAATGTAAATCAAAAGTGTTCCCTAAGTAGTTCCTATGGACTCTCAGGGGTTTGTGTGACTACTTAAGGGGTCAATGATAAAATAAATAAATTTTTAAGAGGAGCGTAGACATTGTTTGGAAAATTTTCAAAAGGTTTAATATAAAATAAAATAGTTCTGACCCATTTTTATTCACACAAAAATGATAATAAATAACAATGAAAAATAAATTGATACCCTTTCTTCAGAAGTTTCCTTGACAGAAAATCAGTGCTTGTAGAGGCTTGTAAATGTTATTTACAAACATAGATCCGAAAATTAATAAACAGATATCAACTTATAAGAATTATTAGAAGCATTAAAAGTGTTTTTATAAAATAACAAAAAAGGTTATATTTTCATTATATATTACTTTAAGTATAAAAATATATTCTATATTTTATTTTTACCATTAAAAACATCACGTTTAAAAATGTAACATTTTTTTTTTAATTTAGTTCATATAGTTATTTCAAATAGAGTCATAGTTTCTATGGTAAAGTGTTTTCAAATGAAAAGAGTCACATAATTATACACGTTTGGAAATTATTGCTGTAAACTATTTGAGTAACTACGAATTTTTTATTAAAAATGTAATGATGTCTTTATAAATTCATTCTGTGATAGACAGATGAAAATCTGACTGTTAGTTGTGCTTATTTATCCCCTATATAATAATAGCCTAAGTTATATGTCTTTCCGTCCTTGATTTTATGAAGCGTTGTACCTGGAAAAGATAGAGGCATCCATATTGAAATCTTCATGAGTTAGGTTTAGCAAAATTCAAAGTGAGTTCGGAAACGTTCGAAATCCACCCATTCCAACGTTTTCGATCGTTTGATGGCATTATTTCAAGCCCTATTTTCCCCGGTTAAGAACAGGTAAATAAATTCATAAATTTATCACATTATAAGTAGATGAAAATAAAAAAAATTTCTAGCTTTATGACGTCTTTAACCATCTCATTTAATTATTTCTTATTTTAAATTATTTAAATATCGTCTGCATTATTTTCATACGTTTTATCACTGAACTTAGATATTACGTAAATAGTTTTCTTTTATATTTGGCTTAAATTATAGATTAGGTACATATATGATAATTTTAAATTTAATCATCGATTATTTATTGTTGCAATGAAAATTTTATCATCGGTATTAACAACAAATTCTTTTCATAAAAGTCTAGAAGTCTATTTCACGGACTAATAAATATCTATCGTTTAAGTTATATATTGTTGTAAATTAAGAAGTTTGTTCGTTTGCGTGTTTGCTTGTTATTCATAACCACATGGTTTGCAATCAATTCACTAAAATTTTGACATCATTCATATATACCGCCTAACAATCACTGTCAATATTAAAACCTCTGCTGTTTATCCTGTCATGTAATATGACAAGATAAATTAAAGTTGGTAACTAACATGCGGTCAGTAAAGATAAACAAATTATTGAGTGTATACCATATAATTCTCAGACAAAAAACAAACCACTTTTTTTACCTGCCTCATAGGGTAATTTTCAATTCTGGAAAATTAAAAATTTTACTGATGCTGTCATATGACGGGCTATATGCTAGTTTAATATATTGGGTTGGCAACTAAGTAATTGCGGATTTTTTTTTAGAAAATCAAAGACAATTTTTTCATGGAACTAAATAACTTTATTCTGTAATGTATTGCCCATTTTGATCAATGACCTTTTGCCATCTTTCAGGCAGCATCATAATCCCACGTTCATAAAACTTCTGGTTTTTATTAGCAAAAAACTGAATCAGGTACGATTTGACATCATCATCATTATTGAAATTTTTACCATTCAAGGAGTTTTGTAAAGATCGAAACAAAAAGTAATCAGATGGTGCAAGATCAGGACTATATGGTGGATGTGGCCCAACCAAGCTCCAATAATTTTTGCCGAGTGACCAAAGATGTGTGTGGCCTTGCATTGTCATGATGGAATACAACACCTTTTCGATTTGTCAATTCGGGCCGCTTTTTTTCAACTGCATTGTTTAATTTCGTTAGTTGTTTAATGTAGACATCAGAATTGATCGTTCGGTTGGGTGGTAAGAGTTCAAAGTAGACAATTCCTTTGTAATCCCACCAAACTGATAACAAAACCTTCTTTTGATGAATATCAGCTTTTGATGTTGTTTGAGTGTGTTCACCTGGCCTGCTCCACGATCTTTTCCGCTTGATATTGTTGTAAACAACCCATTTTTCATCGCCAGTTATCAGTCGTTTTAAAAATGGATCATTTTCATTACGTTTCTTTAGCAAATCGCAGCTGTTAATGCGTTGCGTTAAATGCGTTTCTTTCAGTTCGTGAGGAACCCATATATCGAGTTTTTGAACATAGCCAAGTTGTTTTAAGTGATTTTCAATGCATGTATGTGATACATGAAGCTTCTCTGCAATCTCACGTGTTGTACTGTGACGATCCGAATCGATTATTGCTTTGATTTGGGCGTCATCAACTTCAACTGGACGACCAGAGCGTTTTTCATCTTTGAGTGAAAAATCACCAGAACGAAATTTGGCAAACCAATTTTGACACTGCCGTTCTTTTAAGGCTTCGTCACCATAAACATCACATAACTTTTTATGAGCTTGTGATGCGTTTTTCCCTTTGCGGAAATAAAAAATCAAAATATGACGAAAATGTTCCTTTTGATTTTCCATTCTTCAACGAAGGCCAAGCGAAAACTACGCAACCGATCAAAAAACTTTTTTTTACTGATTGACAGCTGAATTGCCAACTATCAAATAACAAAATGTGTTTTACATTTGTACTACGTCTGCAAACCTAAAAATTCAACTGACGCCATCTATGAGTGAAATCCGCAATTACTTAGTTGCCAACCCAATATTTAAATTTTTTTTAAACGTAATTAAATCATTTTTTCCAATTTTAATTCTATATCCTAATGTTTCAATCCAAGACAGAAATTACTTTCTTTTTCCATGAATAAAATTCCTAACTTTCAGTTCTGTCCCTATCTGTTCATGTAGCTCTCTTCATATTTGGGTAACTCAATCAAACCATTATCCGTGCCAAAGCAATTGTAATAACTCTCTGGCCACCTTAAGACCAAAAAGCAACTGAAGTAAAGAGCAAGATAACTCTTGGGAATCTGTCTCTTGTTAGATATCGAAAAAAATTAATAAAAAAAATAATTATTGCATATACCGTTAAAGTTTGCTATTCTAAATAAGCTACATACGTGTAAGAACGCATATATGTACACAGAAAAACTAAAAAAATATTATAAGGGAATTGTACTTTTTTTTTGTCATAACTCTGGCAGATATCTTACTATACACACCTGCAGTTCTACCATCCAGATTTCATAGGTGGCTTTATAAAATAGAATTTTGAAAGTTACTTCTGTCTTGACTGGTTTTGTTTGGATGTCAGACTAGATATAATGCCAGACTATGACGTCTAGAGAGTTTGCAGAGCCTGTAGCAACTACTTATATAACATAACCTACGCATTTCATATACTTGTTATCATGCTTAAAGCTAAAAAAAGTGTTTCTGATGTAAAATGTGTATGACTGCACATGCATAGACTAGCAGAAGGTCTAAAACGTAATGTTTGCCAAGTTTAAAATCTTATTTCCTTTACCAATTCAAATGATTTTATTGTTGTTACCTCTCTTATTTTACCAAACATTTTGACAATTATTAGGTCATTTTGTTGTTATTTCTCCACATTTCGTTGCAAATAACATTATTAATGCAGTATATTATGGGACTCATTCATCATTATTTTGTCAGCTATTTGTTTTATACTTTTTAAATTCTAGGATATCTTCTGAAAACTGAGCGATATTGTACTTTTTTTTTGGTCATAACTCAATAGATCTCTTGCTATACAGACGTACGGTTCTGCCATCCAGATTTCGTAGATGGTTTTATAAAAATAGAATTTTGAAAGTTACTTCTGTCTTGACTGGTTTTGTTTGGATGAGAGACTGGATATTATGCCACACCATGACGTTTCAGAGACTTTGCAGAATTTACAGCAATTACTTGTATAACATAACCTAAGCATGTCATATGCATGTTATGATGCTTAAAGCTCAAAAGAAGCGTTTCTGAAGTAAAATATATATGACTGCAAGTGTATAAGACTAGAAGGTCTAAAATGTAATGTTTGCCAAGTTTAAAATATTGTTTCCTTTACTAATACAAATGATTTTATGGTTACCTCTTTTAACTTATCAGGCATTTCGACAATTATTATTACATTTTGTTTTTATTTCTCCTCATTTCTTTGCAAATAACATTATTAATGCAGTATATTATGGACTCATTCATTATTATTTGTCAGATATTTGTTTTTTACTATTAAATTCTAGGATATCTTCCGAAAACTGATCGATATTGTATTTTTTTTGTCATAACTCATGATATCTCTTGCTATATACAGATGTACAGTTCTACCATCCAGATTTCATAGGTGGCTTTATAAAATAGAATTTTGAAAGTTACTTCTGTCTTGACTGGGTTTTGTTCGGATGTCAGATTGAATATAATTCCACACCATGACGTTTAGATACTTTGCAGAGCCTACAGCAATTACTTATATAACATAACCTAAGCGTGTTATATACATGTTAGCATGCTTAAAGTTTAAAAGAAGCTTTTCTGATGTAAAATGTATATGACTGCACTTGCATAGACTAGCAGAAGGTCTATATTTACCAAGTTTCAATTCTTGTTTCCTTTACCAATACAAATGATTTTATGGTTACCTCTCTTAACTTACCAAGCATTTGGACAATTATTAGCGCATTTTGTTGTTAATTCTCCTTATTTTGTTGCAAATAACATTATTAATGCAGTATATTATGGGACTCGTTCATTCTTATTGGGCAGATATTTGTTATTTTTTTAACGCATATAGCCAGCCATATGACGGGATTAGTAAAATTTAATTTTTCAGAATTGTAAAGTACCTTATGAGGCAAGTAAAAAAATGGTTTGTTTTTATTTTTTGGCTAAGAATTATCTTGCAACAAAAAAATAATCGGTGATTAAATTTAAAATTCTCTCTCTCTCTCTCTCACACACACACACGCATACACACACACGTCAGGTCTAAAAAAAGGGTAGTTGAAACTTACGTGAGTTATAAAAGATTTTAAAAAGGGAACTCTATTATAATAATAAAATAAATGAAGAAGACCCACGCTCGCGTAAGATTTTATTATGATTCGGTCGGGTGGAAGTATTTTGAAACAATTTGATGAGCTTGCAAACAGATAAGAGTCAGTTAAAGCGTGGACATGGAGCGGTCAACACCTATTCCACGGTTATCTCCGTCCGAACAATGAAAATGGCGCAAATTGCTTTCCTTAAGGACGATGAGTTAATAAAACTTATTATTATAAAGAAGACTGTTTTCCTTTAGCCTTAACTCTGGAACACGACATTACACACACGCACACACACACATATATAATATATATGTATATATATATTATATAATATATATATATATATATATATATATATATATATATATATATATATATATATATATATATACAATCTATTATTTTAAGCCAAATGCAAAAGAAAATTATTTACGTCATATCTAAGTTCAGTGATAAAGCGTATGAACATAATTCAGACGATATTTAAAATAATTTAATATTAAAAAAATGATTAAAGGAGATGGTTAAAGGAATAACGTCACAATGCTAAAAAATATTATTTTTACCTATTTATTATGTGATAAATTGATAAATTTTATCACCTGCTCTTAAAATGAGGCTTGATATAATGTCATTAAAGATTCGAAAAGGGGGGAAGGGGTGGATTTCGAACGTTTTAACGAAGACAGTATTTTCTCCTGCGATATGAAGCATATTTATACAAATTTATTTTAGAATGGGATCAATAGTTTAGAAGATAAACTTTGCTCGCTTTGAATTTGCTAACCCTAACTCATAAAGAATCCATTATGGATGCCTCTATCCATTCCAGATCCAACCGCTTTATAAATTCGAGGATAGATGGACAGATAACTTAAGATATTATTATATAGGGGATTCTAGAATATCTTTGAAAGCTTTAGAAAATATCAATTTTCCCTGAAAGCTTTTCCTGAGCTTTGTTTAGTAATGACTGTGAAACTTTTTGTCATGCTTTGTTTAGTAGCAAAAGTATTTAAGGCAATAGGTAAAATAAGGCAAATTGGTAAATTATTCTACTGCTACATTCAGAATCTTAGTTTAAGAATCCGTAGTTTCGCTAAAACAAGATACTTTGGGTTCTGGATCTACACCACTATTCCTCACTCGTTCCGTCACCTTTTTATTTATTTTATCGACATCCCAGTACGCCACCTCTGATATATACTTTTTCGCTTTTTTTCCTTAAACTCTCGCTTTGTCATCATCGATTGTACAACTCAACTTAACTCGACTCCACACTGCGGTTTTTAAAGCTTCGTATTGGCTTTTTCAGCCCCTTTCTCGCACTGCGCCACGCATCTGGAAATAGGAAAAGGGCTTGAAAATTACGCCTTTTGCCTCTGTCTTTTTTTTTCCTTTCTTCCCCGAATTTCGAATTTTTGGCGTTGGGAAAGCGCCACTTTTAATAAGCGTTTTCGCGTGGAGAGACGGGTAATTGGGTGCGTCACTGTGACGGCGGGAGATCAAAAACTGTGCGGAATCGCCGGGTTTTATTTAAACAAATAAACTTTTTAACTTTGCGCTGCAAAGCAACTGGATTTCAATAATTCATGGCGTACGGGAGAATTAGAAATTTTTGAAGAGCGGTACAGGTTTAGATAAAAAAAAAGGGATAAACTCGGTACCCTGACTTCAGTCGTAAAGGGAAAGAGATGGGGAAAAAAAAGGGAAATGTCTTTCCATATAGAAGCTTCCGATGTAATTATACATTTCTTGAAAAGGACGGGTTTTTTTTTCTTTACTCCGGTTTAAAAATTTTCTCGCGCTGGCGTGTTTAATGCTGCAAAAGTGCGGCAACTCCGCGTTTTGCTCCTACAAAAACCAGTCACGGTTTGTTTGTCTGAAAAGAACTTTTAAGACAAGGCTTTCAAAGAGTCTTTTGAAAACGACTCTTGGAGTTTGAAATGAACCTGGTGACAGCTCGGAAAAAAGGAAAAAATTCGGAAAATGAATTATATATTTAGTTGCGAACGGAAAACGAACGATAAAGTCTTGTGACAGCATGTAAATTAAGCTTCTCATCTTTAAGCAAATTAACAACACTTGCCGAAAGCTACCTTCTTTGTGGATTTTGCATAATGCGAGCAAGAAAATCAAAGTAACGTTAAGAAGAATTTAGTTTAGAACCTTTGTGGAAGATGTAAACTACTTAAATGACGGAAAATATTGATTTCCTTAATCATTCAACCACAAGAAACTTCCCTTTTATGTAGCCGTAATAAGTTCAGACAGTATCCTTGTGCTGCAATATAGACAAAATATGATTAAGGCAATTTGATTAAGGCACAATCATAAGTAATGCTAAATAGAAAATAGCTGCTTCATAGCAACAATTATACCATTCATCAGTGAGGAGACGGCTAAAGCATAATGGTTAGAATAAAAATAATTTTGACTTAGTTATTAACGACAGAGGGAAGAACTATGGTAATATCCGAATGACAAAGGTCAAAACTCGAAATAGAATTAAAATACTAGTTTAGCTGATGAACATATCTTTAATTGATACATAAATCCCCCTTTCAGAAGCTTGAAGTCTCGTTTCAAAGAAATTAGATTTAGTTTGTTGAGCTATACAGTAAATTTTTGATTACAATAAGCTTAACTGGATCAAAGCCTACTGCTTGATGCGAATTCCCAATTTTTATTCCTAATTTTTCCAATAGTACTGCTCAAACACACAGATCTTTGTAACAGGAGAAGAATGTAGAATAGGAACTTACCAAGGCCCAAACATCAATAAAGATAAATAAAAAATACCTGCTTCATAGCAACAAATAGACCATTCTTCATTGAGGACAAAGGTAAAGCATAACAGCCGGAATGTTGCTTCGTTGCTTACTGGAGTTTTGCTTCGTTATGAAAGATTAAGGAAAGAAACCTAGTAATATTCAAATAACGAAGGTAAGAGCTCGCAATAAAATTAGAAAATCATTTTAGTTGAAAAATATATCTTTACGTAATATATGAATCCCTCTTTCACAAGCTTGTACTCTTTCTTGTTTTAAAGTAATTTGATTTAGTTTGTTGAGCTATACAATAAATTTTTGACTTATACAATAAATTTCAAGGTTAATAAGATCAAACCGAGATAGCATGCATACTTGCAGCAACTTTGATTTTTTTTTTCTGGATAATATCTTGTCATAACAAATTTGACCCTACAAATTTTCAGCAAAACTTCTGCAAGTTTGACGGAACCTAAGGCGACCGCTCCTTTGCAACGCTATTTTGCTGCAAAGCTGTGGCAACCTTGTCATGACAACCTTGAAACAAGCAAAAATTGTTAGACTTCCTACAGTCCTGTTGCAAACTTGTCATGCTGAACTTTCTAAAAGTTTGCAGGCTTGCAAAGTAAGACTGTTGAAAGTTTGCAGCAAACTAAATTTGCTATCTGGGAAGACTACTTCTTGAGGCTGATTCCCATTAGTGTTTATGAATAACCTCTCTAACACTGTTATTCAGACTCACAGACATTTGTGGGACAGAGTCAGAATATGTAATGGGAATTTATCAAGGTACCATAAGTAAAGCTAAATAATTAATAGCTGTTTCATGCAACAAGTATACTATTCTTGTGCGAGGAGACGGGTGAGCATGACAATTGAAAACGAAATAAGCTTGGCTTAATTATGAATGACAAAGGGAAAAAAATTAGTAATATTCAAATAACAAAGGTAAGAACTCGGAATAGAATTATAAAACTTATTGATGAAACTATATAAATTATATGATAATTTATATAAATAAATACGTTTTTTAAACATCTCTTACACATCATATTAATGCTACCTGAATAAGGAAATATTTTTCCTAAATATAATTTGTTTTATATCCTAAAAGGAAATGTAAAGTTAGGTTTATATAATATTTTATATATGTAAATACGTTTCGCAAATATCTCTTACCCATCATATGAATGTTATTCGAATGAAAGCTATAATCTACAAATGTGATTAGTGTTTTACATTCTAAAGTTGAATTTAATGTCAAGTTTACATAATATTTTATATAAACAAATACGTTTCGCAAACATCTCTTACCCTTCATATGAATGTTACCCGAATGAGGGGTATTATCCTCTAATGTGATTTGTGTTTTATATTCTAAAGTTGAATTTAAAGTTAAGTTTACATAATATTTTATATAAACAAATACGTTTCTCAAACATTTCTTACCCATCATATGAATGTTATCCGAATGAGAGGTATTATCCCTAAATGTGATTTGTGTTTTCTATTCTAAAGTTGAATTTAAAGTTAGGTTTACATAACATTTTATATAAACAAATACGTTTCGCAAACATCTCTTACCTATCATATTAATGCTACCCAAATGAAGGGTATTATCCCCAAATGTGATTTGTGTTTTATATTCTAAAGTTGAATTTAAAATTAGGTTTACATAATATTTTATATAAACAAATACGTTTCGCAAACATCGCTCACACATCATATGAAAGTTACCTGAATATAAAATTACCAAATCATAGCAAATGAGGAAAACAAAAGTATTTACCTGAAAGCTATGCATTCCTGAATAATTCTAATAATAAAAACTGATTTTTCTTTTCACAAAAAAACGTACTTTGTATTAACTTACCTCTCTGTCATTTCTCAACTACTGTCAAATTCATCCGCTTCATTTTATAGTTACTTTCATACCTCATTTTAACTTTCATAGCTGATATTTCGTAGTTTGTCTCGAATTTCATAGTTGTCTTTTCAAGTTCATTTCACCTATTGAGGCTGCATGTATCAAGTTTCGTCACTGCATCTTCAAAGTTGTCTAAAAGATTTGAAGCTGACATAGCTTGTCTCAGGTTTTATGGTAGTCATTTTGTGCATTTTTTTAAAACACTGTAGCTGTCATTTCACTTCATTGCGCTTATAAAAATGAATATTGTACCATAACACCGTAATCAGAAATGTACAGTCATTCAATGTAATACGAGTACACAGTGGTTTAGAGAGGTATGTGAAAGCCTAACATTAAAACATTGTATGCGGGACACGTACTAGTACGTTTTCTGACGATTGATACTTGAGCGCGGGACACGTACTAGTACGGGTTAGTGTAACAACATGGTTTGTTTGTGGGCACAAAAATAACGGTATATACAGGAAAACGAAGCCGAATGTTCTTGTCTACTACATAGATTCTGGAAAAATTTAGACAAAAAAAAACTAGTTTTTACATCGGTCTATGCAGAACCACAGAAAGGGAAAAGGGATTAAAAAACCAATTTAGATTTAAAATTAACTTTTTATTTGTCCTTGCGAAAATAATAATATATATTATATATATGTATATTTATATATTATATATATATGTATATATATATATATATATTTATATATTATATATATATAATATATAATACAAAAAGGTTGTAAAAATACTAAATAATTTTCGATCTATTGAGATTTAACTGAATAATTAAATTTACCCTCAAAACGTCCGCTCCCGGTACAATTCAGCTGCTAAATGTACCCTCACACAGTGAGTTGAAATATTAATAAACAGTTTTATTTGTTATTTAAGTAAGAAAAGTGTCTAAATTTTCACTTTTAAAAAACCTGAATATTTATAAAAGAAGCTTAGTGTGTGACACTTACTTTGATAGATGGTAAATTGATATTTAAAATTAAGAGAACGTTAAGTTTTGGTCTACTATCTGAACTACAGGACATATTTTAATGAAATTTGTTTTCAATATATGTTGATAATATATAAAATAAGCCTTTAACAGTCATAATATACATATATTAAGAGAATTATTAAGAGAACGTTAGTTTTGGTTTATTATCTCAACTGCAGGAC
Source organism: Pardosa pseudoannulata (assembly GCA_032207245.1). Classification (NCBI taxonomy): domain Eukaryota; kingdom Metazoa; phylum Arthropoda; class Arachnida; order Araneae; family Lycosidae; genus Pardosa; species Pardosa pseudoannulata. Next base: position 45,031,166 of record CM063499.1, read on the forward strand.
ATATTTTAATGAAATATATTTTGGACATATATTGATAATATATAAAATAAAATAAGCCTTTAACAGTCATAATACACATATATTAAGAGAATTATTAAGACAAGGTTAAGTTGGTCTATTACCTCAACTGCAGGACATATTTTAATGAAATATGTTTTGAATATATGTTGATAATATATAAAATAAAATAAGCCTTTGACAGTAAAAATACACACATATATAATCGTATGGTTCACAGTTTAATGTTATAACAGTCCTAAATAAACATTTCAACATTCTAAATCGAATTTTCTTTAACTGAGCAAGATACACAAATCAGAAACTAGTTAAGATCAAGTCAGATTAGATAGTTAAAATTTCAAAATTACAGTTTCTTTGTATGTACGTACAAATTTAAAGACTAAACTAGTCTACACTGATTCAAGCGTGGTAAAAAAAATTATTTTCATTGATATATAAATTCTGAGTTTTTTTCGTGTTTAAATTGCACTTACATTACTTTGTACATTGAAGTAGTATGCGTATTAAATAATAATAAAAGTTATAATTGTAATGATAGCATAACTTTATAAAGTTGTATTGTATGATTTAAAAATAAATACAGATGAAAATAAATACAGAAATAGTATTTAAAGTTATAACAGTAATTATTGTATGCTTTGAAAATAAATATGTTCATTTTAAAAGTAAATGTATTGAAAATTCGTTTCGCTTATCACAACGATAAGGAAAAAGAATTTTCAATGCATTTTTTATGGATCAATGCTTACCATTACGTTCTTTATAAGGTGTAATGAAAAATCCTTTTTTCTTCTCATAGTTCATTAGTTATATAAATACGAAGAGCGTCAAACATCTGGTCAAATTTTGGTCAAGTGAATTCATTGTCACCCAAAGCTGAAATTAAAGTGTATGCAATAAATTATATTTAAAGTTTTAATAGTAGTTATTGTATGTTTTGAAAGAAAAATATGTTCCTTGTAGGATGAAGGGTATTGAAAATTATTTTTTGCTTATCATTATTATCAAAACGATAAGCGAAAAGAATTTTCAATGCATTTTTTATGGATCAATGCTTACCATTACGTTCTTTATAAGGTGTAATGAAAAATCCTTTTTTCTTCTCATAGTTCATTAGTTATATAAATAAGAGTGTCAAACTTCAGGTCAAAATCTGCTCAGGTGAATTCATTGTCACCCAAAGCTCAAATTAATATGTATGTAATAAATCATATTTAAAGTTTTAATAGTAGTTATTGTATGTTTTGAGAGAAAATATGTTCCTTGTAGGATGAAGGGTATTGAAAATTATTTTTTGCTTATCATTATTATCATAACGATAAGCGAAAAGAATTTTCAATACATTTATTATGGATCAATGCTTATCACTACGTTCCTTATAAGATGTAATGAAAAATCCTTTTTTCTTCTCATAGTTCATTAGTTATATAAATAAGAAGAGGGTCAAACTTCAGGTCAAAATCTGCTAAGGTGAATTCATTGTCACCCAAATCTCAAATTAATATGTATGTAATAAATTAAATTTAAAGTTTTAATAGTAGATATTGTATGTTTTAAAAGAAAATATGTTTATTATAGGATTAGGTGCATTGAAAATTCTTTTTTGTTTAGCATTATTATCATAACGATAAGCGAAAAGAATTTTCAATACATTTATTATGGATCAATGCTTATTATTACGTTCATTATAAGATGTAATGAAAAATCCTTTTTTCTTCTCATAGTTCATTAGTTATATAAATAAGAAGAGCGTGAAACATCTGGTCAAAATTTGTTCAGAGAATTCATTATAACCCAAAGTTCAAATTAAAGTGTATGCAATAAATTATATTTAAAGTTTTAATAGTAGTTATTGTATGTTTCGAAAGAAAATATGTTTATTATAGGAAGAAATGCATTGAAATTTTTTTTTCTTAGCATTATTATCACAACGATAAGGAAAAAGAATTTTCAATGCATTTTTTATGGATCAATGCTTACCATTACGTTCTTTATAAGGTGTAATGAAAAATCCTTTTTTCTTCTCATAGTTCATTAGTTATATAAATAAGAATAGTGTCAAATCTCTGGTCAAAATCTGCTCAGGTGAATTCATTGTCACCCAAAGCTCAAATTAATATGTATGTAATAAATCATATTTAAAGTTTTAATAGTAGTTATTGTATGTTTTGAGAGAAAATATGTTCCTTGTAGGATGAAGGGTATTGAAAATTATTTTTTGCTTATCATTATTATCAAAACGATAAGCGAAAAGAATTTTCAATCCATTTATTATGGATCAATGCTTATCATTACGTTCCTTATAAGATGTAATGAAAAATCTTTTTTTCTTCTCATAGTTCATTAGTTATATAAATAAGAATAGTGTGAAAATTCTGGTCAAAATCTGCTCAGGTGAATTCATTGTCACCCAAAGCTCAAATTAATATGTATGTAATAAATTATATTTAAAGTTTTAATAGTAGTTATTGTATGTTTTGAAAGAAAATTTATTTATTATAAGATTAAGTGCATTGAAAAAAAATTTTTTGCTTATCATTATTATCAAAACAATAAGCGAAAAGAATTTTCAATACATTTATTATGGATCAATGCTTATTATTACGTTCATTATAAGATGTAATGAAAAATCCTTTTTTCTTCTCATAGTTCATTAGTTATATAAATAAGAAGAGTGTCAAACCTCTAGTCAAATTCTGCTCAGATGAATTCATTGTCACCCAAAGCTCAAGTTAATATGTATGTAATAAATCATATTTAAAGTTTTATTAGTAGTTAATGTATGTTTTGAAAGAAAATATGTTTATTATAGGATTAGATGCATTGAAAATTCTTTTTTGCTTATCATTATTATCATAACGATAAGCGAAAAGAATTTTCAATACATTTATTATGGATCAATGCTTATCATTACGTTCATTATAAGACGTAATGAAAAATCCTTTTTTCTTCTCATAGTTCATTAGTTATATAAATAAGAAGAGGGTCAAACCTCAGGTCAAAATCTGCTAAGGTGAATTCATTGTCACCCAAATCTCAAATTAATATGTATGTAATAAATTAAATTTAAAGTTTTAATAGTAGATATTGTATGTTTTAAAAGAAAATATGTTTATTATAGGATTAGGTGCATTGAAAATTCTTTTTTGTTTAGCATTATTATCATAACGATAAGCGAAAAGAATTTCCAATCCATTTATTATGGATCAATGCTTACCATTACGTTCTTTATAAGGTGTAATGAAAAATCCTTTTTTCTTCTCATAGTTCATTAGTTATATAAATAAGAGTGTCAAACCTCTAGTCAAATTCTGCTCAGATGAATTCATTGTCACCCAAAGCTCAAGTTAATATGTATGTAATAAATCATATTTAAAGTTTTAATAGTAGTTAATGTATGTTTT
>CM063499.1:45047090-45062090 GCA_032207245.1 Pardosa pseudoannulata
GTTCCCCGTCTTGTTTAATCTTCCTACAAAATATGGCGTCATTCTCGCAAATAGATCGTGTTACAGAACAATGTGAGTACTGTCAGTTTAATTATGGCCACCTGGTATATATATAAAAATGGAAACTTACGAATAATCTAAGAATTTACATCTTGAAATACACCGTGACATTAGACAATGTTCTTTCGCTTGGAGAGGTTTTCAGGACGAGAAGGTATAAAACGAGGAACAAAAATAACCCCACAAAAAATCATGAAATAAGATAATTCTCCTGCAGTAGGCTATTATTATGAAGCACTGTCATATTGAAATACACCCTGGTATCAGGCAATGTCCTTTCTCTAGGAGAGGTGTTGCAGGAAGAAGAAGGTATGAATGAGGAAAAAAAATCTCTCCATTAAAAGATCATAAAATAAAAACTAATTCTCCTACAATAGGCTATTATAAGGAAGAATTTTCATATTAAAATACACCGCGACATTAGGCAATGTCCTTTCTCTAAGAGAGGTTTTCAGGAAGAAGAAGGTATAGAATGATTAACGAAAATCTCTCTAACAAATGATCATAAAATATACACTAATTCTACTTCAACAGGCTATTATAATGAAAAACTGATATCTTGAAATACACCGTGACATTAGGCAATGTCCTTTCGCTTGGAGAGGTTTGCAGGAAGAACAAGTCATAAAACGAGGAACAAAATTCTCTCCTCCAAAAAATCATCAAATATAAAATAATTCTCCTGCAATAGCCTATTATAATGAAGAATTGTCATTTTCAAATTTACCCTGGCAATAGGTAACGTCCTTTCGCTGGGAGAGGTTTACAGGAAGAAGGAGGTACAGAATGAGGAGCAAAAATCTCTCCACCAAAGAATCATAAAACAAAAGCTAATTCTCCTGTAATAGGCTATTATAATAAAGAATTGTTAACTTGAAATACACCATGGCATTAGATAATGTTCTTTCACTGGGAGAGGTTTGCAGGAAGAAGGTATGAAATAAGTAACAAAAACTTCTCCATCAAAACATAATAAAATATAAGCTACTTCTCCTGCAAAATGCTATTATAATGAAGAACTGTCATCTTGAAATACACCTTGACATTAGGCAATGTCATTTCGCTGGGTGAAGTTTGCAGTAAAAAAAAAAAAAAGTATGAAGAGAGGAACAAAAATTACCCCATTAGAAGGGTCATCAAATGTAAGCTAATTCTTCAGCATAGTAAAGCCAACGCCTTACAATTGCCAGGAAGCCATTCGTGAACTTCCAGTTACCAATCGTACTAACGTCAAAATGCTAAAGTATAAACTTCCGAATAACTACGAACATTGATATCAACTGTCCGTTTAGAACAAACACATAAACTCCAATATGGAAAATGAAAGGTCCAAATATTCTCCCAGCTCCTAGTAGGAACATGCCATTATAAGTATATAATGAAGGGTATATGTATCATATAAAAAAAATCCCAATTATTTATAATATTCAAGCTATCATACGATACCGGAGTTTTTGGGTTCAAATCCCACTATGGCGTGGATGTTAGTAGCCGTACAGAATCGGCTATAAGCAGTAGATCCTGGTCTCATTAGCATTCGTGTAGCAAAAAGTAGATCATAGTTCTCCAAACCAAACCAATCAGTTTATCAGAAAAATTGGTTAACAATAGTCATTCAAGTAGGGAACTGTCTATCGGCACGCGAGTCAGTAGATTCGAATCCTAATGCTGGTATAAATGTTGATAGTCGTGTGAAATCTTTTTAAACACTAGATATTGGTTTCATTAGCCATTGTATTGCAAAGATATATTGTGAAGTGCTTCAAACTATACAAGATAGGGCAATGTGGATTATGTAACACACCGTCTTTTATTTTCCTAATTCATAGGTTAGAATCCCACATTTACCATGGATGTTTTCAGTCGTCCTCAATTAGTTTTAAAGGAGTACAGCCTACCAAAAAACTCACCGAATATGTTGAACAACTTCGTCCAATTGAAAAAATATGTTGCTAGAAATGTGGTATGGAATTAGAAGCAAAAATTTCTCAGCCAAAGTATTTTCAATTATGAGCTGTATGAATACCCCCTTTGTTCAGAACGGGACAGCTAGCGAATGACAATTCGATTAATTAACTAGCTGTAACCTTATCTGGAGTTCTCAGGTAACTGGAATCATAACTGACCAGAAAACGGTTGGCGGGACCGTAACTGACCCCCAGGTATAAAAAGCCTAGAATTATGTGACTGGGCTTTTCGACATTTTTTTAAGTAGGTGAGTTGACCTCGTGAAGGCTTGTACGACTTTTGACCAGGGTCAGCATTTTAGCAATTACGTTCGGGAGACTAGTACGGTCCGCTCATAAGGAACGGCAGGGTCTCGGGTACCGAACGGGAATACATTGGGTTCGCGTTGCACCCTGGAAATGCCTCCCCATTGTGTGAGAATATTTAATTCTTTTTTACGACTGTGATCATTGTGGATATGTTAACTAAGCAACAATCCTTTACATTTCGAATTGTTTTGGGATATTAGTATCCGTTTGTATATAGCAATTATTCACTCCAGGAAATAAAATTGATTTTCAATTCTGTTAAGTCTGTGATCATTCTTCAAACTACTTCTTCACACAAGAACTTTGACGGCGTCACAGCTGATTCTCCAGTGCCAAAGTTATTAGAAACAAAAAATCCAAAATACGTAAGAAAATAAAATAATTTATTCAGTATAGTTAACACTTTCAATGTAACAAAAATTATCAAACATGCATTCAAACTCGAATGTAAACATATGGAATGATAGAAAAGCGCTCAATAAATAATTCTAAAAATGTATTTGAATCAAGGACAAAACTGGAGAGGCTAACATTGCCAGGAAAATGACACCAGATGGAACTTTATAGGTTTTTCAATGTGGTCAGCAAATTCTTTAAATTTGGAATCTGCCAGGTTTTAGACCTATTCTCTCTTACCTCGCGAATATGAAGTCGTGCTGATGCCACCGTTTTGGTCAAAAATTAAACATGACTTCTATTTAAAAAGAAAAAGATAAAAGTTTTTGTAGAAGTACTCGACTGTTGTTTTATTCAATTTTGTGTGTCTTTATATTTTTATTGCGTCTACAAAATTGATAAATTAATCTAAGTCTATATCTAAAATCTTCTTGTAGCATCTTCTCAGTTTTAATATATATATATATATATATATATATATATATATATATATATATATATATATATATATATATATATATATATATATATATATATATATATATATATATATATATATATATATATATATATATATATATATATATATATATATATATATATATATATATATATATATATATATATATATATATATATACATACATACATATATATACATACATACATACATACATATATATATATATATATATATATATATATATATATATATATATATATATATATATATAAACATATGTATTTATATGTATATATATATATATATATATATATATATATATATATATATATGTATATTTATAAATGTATGTATATATATCGATATATATATATATGTATATATATATATAAGTATGTATATGACATGTCGTGATCCAGAGTTAAGGCGAATGGAAAACAGTCTTCTTGATAATAATAAGTTTATTAAACCATCGTTAAAGTAAAACTTGCGCCATTTTCACTTTTCCGTCGAAGACACGCGTAGAGTGTTGTTGACAGCTCCATGTCCACTCGCTGATTGAAACTTATCTGTTTGCAAGCTCATCAAATAGCTCAAAAATGCTTCCGCCTGACCGGATGATCCCAAAAGCTTACGCGAGCGTGGGTCTTTTTCATTTATTTTATTATTATAAAAGAGTTCCCTTTTTAAAATCGCTTTTAACTCACGTAATTTCCAACTACCCCTTTTTTAGACCTGACATCTCTCTCTCTCTCTCTCTCTCTCTCTCTCTCTCTCTCTCTATATATATATATATATATATATATATATATATATATATATATATATATATATATATATATATATATATATATATATATATATATATATATATATATATATATATATATATATATATATATACATATATATATATATATATATATATATATATATTATATATATATATATATATATATATATATATATATATATATATATATATACATATATATATATATATATATATATATATATATACATATATATACATATATATATATATATACATATATATACATATATATACATATATATACATATATATACATATATATATATATATATATACATATATATATATATATATATATATATATATATATATATATATATATATGTATATATATTTATTTATGCTTATAAATATAAATATATATATATATATATATATATATATATATATATTATATATATATATACACCTATACATATATATATGTAGATATACATATATATATATATATATATATATATATATATATATAGATATAGATATAGATATATAGATAGATAGATGCACATAAATATATCTATTTTTCAATTATATTTCTATTGCAAAAACTGATTCATAATGCTTTTAATAAAAAAATGAAAGTGGTAAAACTTTCAAAAACTCACTTGAGTTTGGATACCTGTCTGATATTTTCTGTTTAATTGAAGTTGTTAACTATACTGAATAAAATATTTTATTATACGGTTTTTTTTCTTGTTTTTAATGGCTTTAAATATTTATAGCAAAGCATTTGTCAGGGAGCGAAGTGATTAAAGATATTTAGTAAGTTTTTTTGTGGACTCCCGGTCATATCCTCCCCCCTGTCACCAAATTGTAGATTATAATTTTCCCGTCTAACAACTTAATAAACCCAACTAAATCACAATATATGCTTTTACTGAACAAAAATTATCACCCGCAGTATCTTTACAGAATTTCTCCCTTACCAATTCATTCGATATGTAGTCTCACGCTAAACATACTTATCTCCTTTCGTTAACTTTGAAAGAACAGGTATGTGCCCAGTTCTCTAAGAAAAAAGAACCCAAACTATCTCCCAAATGTCAGAGTCAATTAAATCTGCACTCAGATGAAAATTCCGATTTCTTCCATCGGTTGCCCCCACCCCCTTCTCACATCACCATCAATTTTTGGGAATTTCTTTCTAAGCTCCTCCCACTCAACCCCTCTCTCTATATCGAAGAGATGGTGTTCTGCCGTCACCTGCTAATGACACCTCGTCACTTATTGCGTGAAATAGAGAACTAGGAAAGATATATATATATATATATATATATATAAATCTGAAAAAAAAATTGCTGCCAACAAATAAAACGTAATTTTCGGAGCTGGAGAGGAGTAGTAAGTAGCAGGTGGAGAGTAGGTGGGAAAGGGAAGTGAAGGGAAAAAATAAATAAAAGTAGAACTGTTCGCAATTACTACGGATCTATTATTTAGCTGGCGCGCGAGTTTGGGGACAAAAATCGATACTTTTTCCGGAATGTGGGTTGGAGTGTGTAGGGGGGGGGCTGCACTTAACAGTGGCGGCCAAAAAGGGAAGAAATATTGCGGCAGGAGCCAAAGAAATACCCAGGGAAATAGACTCAAGGGGCTGAACAGATAGTGCATCTTTCACTGGATTTTAACTCTCGATCGTTTGCCACTAAGTATAAACAGCTGGTGTAAAATAGCCGAAAATTGGTTATATAGGGGTTATTATTAATCTGAGAGGGAAGTTCTGTGTCTTCAAACAATATGTCATCAAATTATTGACATGATTTGGTTTATGGAGTTCCACAAACAATATGGAGATTCATATATTAAATTATTCAACTCTCTGAGTCAGTAAAGTATAACTATTGCCACTGAACAAAAAGTATCGAAAAGTGGTTACGTGGGTGGTTATCATTAGTATGAGATTGAAGTTCTGTTTCGCCAAACGATATGTCGTCAAAGGACTGACTAGATTTGACTTATGAAGTTCCACAAACTACATGAAGATTCATGTACTAAATTATTCAACTATCTGAGTCAGAAAAGGCATAACTTTTGAAACTGAACAAAAAGTGGCAAAAGGTGGTTATGTGGGTGGTTATCATTAGTATGAGATTGAAGTTCTGTGTCGCCAAATTGAAATGTAATTTATGTAAGAATATTTCAGACCTTAGTCTGTAATGTAATCCTGTATGAATTCATGATGTGGATTCAAATTGACATGATTTGGCTTGAGAAGTTCTACAAATGTTGTGAAAATTCACATATTAATTAATTCAACACTCTGAGTCAGAAAAGCATAAATTTTGTCACTGAACAGTACGAAACACAACAGAAAAACAAGAATTCTTAAACTGAACACAAACCAGGCGCAACAGGGCTGTCCACCTCAGAAATCTATAACAGTCTGTACATGTCGTTCAACAGCACGTAAGATTGATAAAAATTTGTGTTCATATATTAATTAATTCAACACTCTGAATCAGAAAAGCATAACTTTCGCCATTGAACAGAAAGTGGCAAAAAGTGGATATATGGGTGATTATCATTAGTCTGAGAGAGTTCTGTGTCATCAAACGATCGACATTATTTGACTTACGAAGTTCCACAAACGATATGAAGATTCATATATTAAATTATTCAACTCTCTGAGTCAGAAAAGCATAACTTTTGTTACTGAACAGATAATTGTTATATGGGTAGTAGTCATTAGTCTGAGAGTGAAGCTCTGTGTCATCAAATCGAAATGTAATTTACGTAAGAATATTTCAGACATTAGTCTGTAATATAATCCTTTATGAATCCATGATGTGGATTCAAATCGACATGATTTGGCTTAAGAAGTTCCACAAATGATGTGAATATTCATAGATTAATTAATTCAACACTCTGAGTCAGAAAAGCATAATTTTAGTCACTGAACAGTACAAAACACACAAAAAATTATATATTACAAATATATTATTTAATTCAACACTCTATGTCAGAAAAGCATAACTTTTGCCACTGAACAGAAAGTGGTGAACAGTGGATATGTGGGTGATTATCATTAGTCTGAGAGTGTTCTGTGTCTTCAAACAATCGACATTATTTGGCTTGTGAAATTCCACAAACAATATGAAGATTCATACATTAAATTATTCAATTGAGTCAAAAAAGCATAACTTTTGCCATTGACTAAAAGTGGTTATGTGGGTAGTTCTCATTAGTCTGAGAGTGAAGTTTGTCGTCAAATTGAAATGTAATTTATATAAGAATATTTCAGACTTTAGTCTGTAATATAATCCTTTATGAATCCATGATGTGAATTAAAATCGACAGGATTTGGCTTAAGATGTTCCACAAATGATGTAAATAATCCCATATTAATTAATTCAAGACTTTGAGCCGATAAAGCATAACTTTTATCACTGAACAGTACGAAACAAGGCAGAAAAACAAGAATTTTTAAACTCAACATAAATCAGATGCAACAGCGCCATCTACCCCAGAAACCTATAACACTCTGTACATGTCGTTCAACAGCCCATAAGATATATAAAATATTTGTATTTATATATTAATTAATTCAACACTCTGAGTCAGAAAAGTATAACTTTTGTCACTGAAAGGTACTAAGTACAACATCAAAATCAAGAAATATTAAACTGAATCACAAGCAATAGCGTAGTCTATCTCAAAAACCTATAACAGTCTGTACATGTTGTCCAACAGCACAAAAGATTGATAAAAAAGTTGTAAAGATAAATGTACTTGTATCAGTCAGGATATGGTATTTTTTGTAGGTCTTATACACATATCTATATCTATTTAGACACAGAAACACCTCACACACACACACACGCATATAATATATATATATATATACACAAATAGAAAAAAATATAGATATATATATATATATATATATATATATATATATATATATATATATATATATATATATATAATATTTGAGGGGAAATTAAACCATAGCTCAGAATGGATCAAACCTCAGTAAGTCTTATAGTGATCACTTATTGGCGCATAAATACAATAACTCTTAAAAAGGTTTCACAAACGTGTCAGGAAATGTGAGAATGCAATTCTTGTGCCTTTGCAATTAGTGCAAACTATCCTCTACTCTGTTGCAACTATCGTGTCCTCATTGAGGTGCAGCCTACTAACTGTCAACACCTACAATGTGGTAACTCGAAAAAAAGTGATATGAGTGCAAATGAGAAAAGCACTTAATACGCATATCTCTGTAATTTATATAGGGAGACGAGTTATCTTAATTCCATTAAACAGACTATCTAAGTTATGCATCCTACTTTGGTGACAAAACCTATATCATATCAACATTCCCCAACTATTTCGGTTGGTTAGTTGGTTGATTGGTTTGGAGGTTTACTGTTTTGTTACTCGTAGGCTAAACAACCTTTTTGGGAAAAGTAGAATATAAAAATGTGCAACACCTGTTAAGTAATTGGTACGTGACAGGGATGAAATGCGAAAATGCAGCCAAAATTCAAATTGCTAGAATAATGATCTCGATGGAAAATTACCAACTTGCTTCGAATATATTAACAGTAAATCATTTCCTGAACATTTCTCCTCTTTCAAATTAGAATCATTTATCAAAGTGTAAGTAAGATTACTGAAATTATAGATACCTGAAGCGTGATTTCTCAAATTATTGCTGACCTGTGTATGCATGAGCGTAGAGGTTTCGCCTTACCAATAAAAAAAAAAGTTTGGCACTTGCCTGAAGAACAGCGAAATTCAATGAGAGTTGACCAAATTACCATTCTCTTTTTCACTTTTTTTTCCGTATTTTCCGGGTCGAACACTGCTTAGCAGGTTAGGACAGTCGTTTCTCGATGCATTTACATCATTAATAAAACATTAAAAGGGCGAAAAAGTTAGGATAAAGCGACAGTTCACGTGCGAAAAAGGGGTTTCATGAGGCACCTCCGGTAGCGCCCGGAGAAAATGGAGTAGAAAAAAAATATCCCACAGTGCAAATTAAAACAAAACAAAAAAAATAGGGAACTCTGTTAACACGTAAAAGGTACCCCCGGGGGTAATAGTCCGGTGGAATTCCGCAAGACAGAGAAGCGTTTCGTGAAGTGCCAATGCCGAAGCACCCTTCCAATGCTAAACTATCCGAGCACGCGACTCCAGATGAGATTTCGTCGGATCCGAGCTCGAAAAATTCATCTTTTTTTTCCCTTTTTCCGAACGCTAAATGGGAAAAGATCACGCTATAATGGATTCCCAAACAATGCATTTGGAACATGGAATATGATTCGTGCCTGTCAAGCTGGAACTCCTTGCATGCGTACTACACCCCTCTCTCTACCCCCTCTGCCTCATGCGTGAACCCAGTCGGCAAAATTCGTCTTTGATTTATTTCGTTCTGTTCTTTTTCTTTTTTTTTTCTCTGAATTTTTACGCACGCACATCATGGTGGCAAGCGACTATTTATAAATGGTCCCGACCATTATAATTTTATAAACTGCAAAAACTGTTGGGTTTCCCCAAATTAGCCTAAACATTGTAGCTAATGTATCCTGTCACATAATGACATGGGCGGGTTCATGGAACAGCACTGCTCTATGATGCATGTACTGCCATCTAGTGGGAATATTATGAATGAACATAAAATATATAACAATACATAACAGAATTAAATAAATTTTAAACACCTCTGGACTTGTTTTTAATAATTGAATAAAAACGAGACGAGTTAACTTGTATCATTACCATTTTCTAATCGCATTGCACATTTTATTATCTTAACACTAATATCTCGTTCGTACCGCCATCTATGAGACAAAATAGGAATGAATATCATAAATAAAAATATTTAAATAATGAAATTTTATGTTGTTATTTTCTAAGACATAGAATTCTAATAAAACTATTCATCAACATAAAAAGATGGTTTATCTTATAGATATATGTTGAATATTCACTTTTCGCATCCTGTCTCCATGGTTTGTTTCTTGTGGAGTTTTTTTTTTTTTCTAGCTGTATCTGCATTTATCTTGTGGTGCCATGTACTCTATATTTTGTTTTCTCTAGTAGAATCTAAAGCACATGATATTATCTCTTGCTTTTCCATCTTTCTTTTTTATGTTTCATGTGATCATATGTATCTTTTAATCTAAAAGATAAATGCATTCAAAAATGAAATAGTTTTTTTTTTTATTTAGCAATTTTGTTGGCATCGATAACAATCTCTTTCTGACTGTAGGTAACTTTCCTCGTTTTATTCTTGAAGAACTGTTTATTGTATGAAACTGGGACCTACTGCTTAAAGCGGATTCCTAATTTCTACGGGTATCTATGCCAGCAAGATTCAAACCCGCTAACTCTGGTACAGAAGGGAAGTGGTGTACCATCAGTCGGTATTTTTTTTATTGACTTAGTAAACTGTCTAAATAACAGTAATACTGAAAATAACCTTTCGTCCAAGGTGGTCTTATAAGCAGAGTGAAATATATTTCCAATAATATTTCTTTATTTGGAAATGCTGATACCATTGTGCTCTTTATAAATTGCTGCACACCAGTTTGAATTGTTCAATTTTTGTTTTCGAAAATAAATTGCGATAATTGCTTGTCCAATTGAGTAACAATGTCGCCAATTTCACAATAGCAGTGTGACCGGGTTCTAGATATTTGTCTCAATTGTCTAAGCAATGATTCAGCAATGAACTGCAGTATGTCTTTTTACACTGCCAAAAATACGATTAGTCAATATTTGAGGACAACTATTTATAGTGTTACAATTAGTAATAATTCTCCCTACTGAAGCTTTTACCTCCATATCGGCTTACGATACAACACTATATTGGATTACTCTTCCTTTAAAAGGTTAGTCTACCTGCGGTATTAAAATGGTGATCACGTACTTGGGTTTTCAAAATTTAAAATGTTTAAAAAATAAAATAAATTAAAAGTTTTTATTAATAAAAATAATATAGAACAATGATTTTTAGTCTTTCTTAAAAAAGTTGAACAATTGTTCTTAAATTTAAGAAAAATAAAATTTATTTTATGAAATATCCAACAAAAGTAAATATATAAACATTAATAAACTTTATTTAAAAATTCTGTTTTTTAGTCCTTAATTCATAAAAATTATTAGTTATTCCGTATTCAAAGTCATTTTCAATGTATAAAACAGCTACAGAATTTAATTCTGATTGACTTAATTTGGAACGCTAGTCTACTGTTTAGCTCCCTAGGCTAACGAGTCTGGGACCTACTGCTTAAAGCCGATTCCGAATTGCTACTGTTATCCATGCCAGCAACAAGATTCGAAACCGCTAACTCCGGTACCGAAGGGCAGTGCCCTATAGATATCAGTCAGCAATTTTTTAAATTGACTTAGTGAACTTTCTAAATAATTTTAATACTGAGAATTACCTGTCATCATAGATGGTTTTTATAAGCAAAGTGAAATATATTTCCAATAATATTTATATATTTGGAAATGCTGATACCATTGTGCTCTTTATAAATTGCTGCACACCAGTTTGAATTGTTCAATTTAGGTTTTCGAAAATCAATTGCAACAATTGCTTGTCCAACTGAGTACCAATGTCGCCACTTTCACAATATCAGTGTGAGATATTTGTCTCATTTGTCTAAGCAATGATTCAGCCCTGAACTGCAGTGTCTGTCTTTTTACACTACTAAAAATACGATTAGTCAATATTTGAGGACATCTATTTATAGTGTTACAATTAGTAATAATTCTCCCTACTTAAGCTTTTACCTAAATATCGGCTTACAATGTAACACTATATTGGATTACGCTTAATTTAAAAGGTTAATCAGCCTATGGTATTAAAACGGTGCTCATGTACTTCGGTTTTTAAAATTTAAAATGTTTAAAAAAATAAATAAAAAGTTTTTATTAATAAAAAATAATAGAGAACAATAATTTTTAGTCTTTCTTGAACAAGTTGAACAGTTGTTCGTAAATTTAAGAATAATAAAATTTATTTTATTAAATATCCAACGAAAGTATATACTTTATTTTTAAAATTCTGCTTTTTAGTCCTTAAATCATAAAAATTATTAATTATTTTGTACTAAGATTATTCAAAGTCTTTTTCAATGTGTAAAACAGCCAAAGAATTTAATTCTGGATTGACTTAGTTTGGAGAGCTAGTCTACTGTTTAGCTCCCGAGGGATAAAGAGTCTGGAACCTACTGCTTAAAACCGATTCCGAATTGCTACTGTTATCCATACCAGCAGCAAAATTCGAACCCGCTAACTCCGGTACCGAAGGGCAGTGCCCTACAACCATCAGTCAGAATTTTTTGTTAAATTGACTTAGTGAACTTTCTAAATAATTTTAATACTGAGAATTACCTGTCATCATAGATGGTTTTTATAAGCAAAGTGAAATATATTTCCAATAATATTTATATATTTGGAAATGCTGATACCATTGTGCTCTTTATGACTTGCTGCAAATCATATTGAATTGTTCAATTTTGGTTTTCGAAAATCAATTGCAACAATTGCTTGTAGAATTGAGTATCAATGTCGCCACTTTCACAATATCAGTGTGAGATATTTGTCTCATTTTTCTAAGCAATGATTCAGCCCTGAACTACAGTGTGTGTCTTTTTACACTGCCAAAAATACGATTAGTCAATATTTGAGGACAACTATTTATAGTGTTACAATTAGTAATAATTCTCCCTACTTACGTTTTTACCTGCATATCGGCTTACGATACAACACTATATTGGATTACGCGTCCTTTAAAAGGTCCGTCTGCCTATGGTATTAAAACGGTGCTCACGTACTTGGGTTTTCAAAGCACCCGGACCTGAAAATTCAGCAAACAAACGCTTGGCCCTCAGGTCAAAAAGAGACTGACCTCCACTCCCCTCCTCTCAAAGCTTTCCCTTTAATCCTCCGTTTGTCGGAGACAAGAGCGAAGGGGAGGGGGAGCTGTAACAGGGAAGGGAAAGAGCAGGTTAAATGTTTGCTGTTTCCTTTTAGGCCGATGTCCCCTATAGGGGAACCATCTAATCAGACGTTTCATTCTTTGGGATGCGGTATCCTAGGAGCGAGAGACTGGGAACAGCTGAGGCGAGATGTCGGGAGGGTATTCGGGCGTGAGGGAATCGTCCGAGGGGTTAGAAAAAAAAGTCGCCCGCTCAGTGAAGACGCCATGGTGATAGTGATTTTGAAATAATGCTGTTATTGCTATTCTGGTAGGTCTTCCAACGCGTGTACTGCAAATTTCTGTGTCGTTCCCTTTGCCATGTTGACGCCGGTGTACTGCGAAATTTTAAATCTCGTCTGCTCGTTGTAAATGATTTTGTACGCCCTGAAGCAGAAGCATAGATAGTGTTTTAGCCAAAATTTTACTCCTTAGATATATATTTCAGAAAAATTTATTAAAAATTGTTTTTTATTCTTACTACTATCCAGGTCATCTAGTCAACTTTCGCTACTATCATTTACAGATAATTCAGTTTCTGATTCCGAGTCACAGTTCAAATCACAAGAAATTAGCTCCATAAGCTCTGAATTATCCATTATTTAAAAGTAAAAATATATTATTCAACTCTTACATCAATAAAATTATCAGGGGGTTAGTAAAATATAACCAGAAAGCTATACACTGAAAGATAACAATTCGTCTTCTGATACAAAACATGCGAAAAAACTCTCGCATTGTTTTGTTCTTTACACTTTTATACATTACATCAATAAAAATGTTAGAAAATGGTTATTTTATAAAATGACAACTATAAAAAAATCATGACAGTTGTTGTTGTCAATCATTTTGATCAGATGTTACACGAATTAAGATAAAGTGTTTTAGCTAAAACTCCTTAACTATGGTATATATTTCAGAAAAATGTATTAAAAATTGTTTTTAATATTTACACTTTTATACAATGCACCAAAAAATGTTAGGAAATAGTTTTTTGTACAATGCCAACTAAAAAAAGAAAAATATCGTAATGACAGTTATTGTTGACAATCACTTGGACGAGAGGTTACACGAATTAAGACTAAGTGTTTCAGCTCAAACTTTACTCCTTAACTAAGGTATATAATTCAGGAAAAGTATATTAATTTTTTCTATTCTTTACACTTTTATGCATTACATCAATAAAAATATTAGAAATTGGTTATTTTGTAAAATGAAAAAAAATCATAATAACAGTTATTATTGGCATTCACTTAGACCAGAGGTTACATGAATTAATGCAAAGCTTTTTATCTAAAACTTTACTCCTTAACTAAGGTATATATTTCAGAAAAATGTATTAAAATTGTTTTTATTCTTTACACTTTTATGCATTACATCAATAAAAATGTTAAAAATTAGTTATTTTGTAAAATGAAAAAAAAAATCATACTAACAGTTGATGTGGGCAATTACTTGAACCAGAGGTTACACGAATTAAGACAACGTGTTTTTGCTAAAATTTTACTCTTTAACTGAGATATATATTTCAGAAAAATGTATTAGAATTACTTTTTATTACACTCTTGTACATTGCACCAATAAAAATGTTGGAAAGTGATTATTTTGTAAAATGACAACTACATAAAAATAGAATAATAAAAGTTATTGTTGGCAAACAGTTGGACTAGAGACCAATTGAATTAAGGCGAATGAGTGTGCCTTTCATTTAATGAACACTATTATGGTGAAAGAACGTCTTAGCTCAAGTGGTCCTCGTAATTTAGACGGAATTAATCAGAAGATTCCCCAAAGAATTGGCCTGCATTTAGAGGAATCGTTTGAGAACTTAATATTGTGACCACAAATGTATTTTATGTTCCCCAGCAACGATTAACGTACACGTTGGATCTTACGTCAGCTAGAGTTCCGAATCCGCAACTCTCCTGTTACGGGATTGTTGCCTCGGCCGATTGAGCTGCAGAGGCTTCCTTAGAGAACTTCACTATTGGTGGAAAACTTCTGTGAAGAAGAGGTTGTGTGTACAGAGAAAACAATA
>CM063499.1:45077090-45097090 GCA_032207245.1 Pardosa pseudoannulata
CGAAAGGAAGAAAAGAACGTTTTAATGTCACGTGGTTCGTTTCCGGAAGATTTACGACCGCGCCTTCACTTTCACCCGCGAAAAAATAATAATAATATCCTTGATGGCTAGCGCTACGTAGTTAGGTTCTGCATTACCTGGTATAAGAAACTGAATAGGTACATATCTCTGGTGAACTGATTTAGAAAAGATTATAGAATCTCATGCCTTCTGATAAAACCTCGGTGTGTTCTGAAAGCGTATTTCCTAAGAAAGAACATAAGTTTTAAATTACTTATAATTATATTTATAAAAACTAGTAAGATATTTACTAATTAGCTAAAGTAACATGATATTACTGAGTCTTATGCTTTCTAATAAAACCTCAATGTTTCCCGAAAGCGTATCTACTTCGATAGAACGTAAGTCTATCGAACTCCGACTATTAATTACTTATAAGAAATTAATTACTTATAAAGTCCTTATAAGAAATTAATTACTTATAAGGTCGAACGTAAGTCTATTAATTAATTATAAAGAAATTTATAAAAATTAGTAAGATATTTACTAATTAGATAAGGTAGCATATTACAGAGTCTTATACCTTCTAATAAAAGTTCAGTCTGTACTGAAAGCATATCTACTTCGATAAAACGTAAGTCTTTAATTACATATAAGGAAGTTACATTAGCTAAAGTAGCATGATATTACAGAGTCTTATGCCTTCTAATAGAGCCTCAATGTGTTCTGAAAGCATATCTGATTCGATAGAACGCAAGTCTTTAATTACTTATACAGAAATTTATAAAAATTAGTAAGATATTTACTAATCAACTAAACTAGCATGAGATTATAGAGTATCATTCCTTCTAATAGAATATCAATGTGTGCTGAAAACATATCTAGTTCAATAGAACGTAAGTCTTTAATTATTTATAAGGAAATTTATAAAAATTAGTAAGATATTTACTAATTAGCTAAAGTAGCATGATATTACAGAGTCTTATGCCTTCTAATAAAACCTCAATGTGTACTGAAAGCATATCTACTTTAACAGAACGTAAGTCTTTAATTACTTATAAGAAAATTTATAAAAATTAGTAAGATTTACTAATTAGCTAAAGTAGCATGTGATTATAGAATCTCATGCCTTCTAACAGAATATCAACGTGTGCTAAAAACATATCTACTTCGACAGAACTTAAGTCTTTAATTACTTATAACCTCTAAGGAAATTTATAAAAATTAGTAAGACATTTACAGAAAATTTCAAATCTAGGAAATCAGGCAACAAATCTGTCTTAATTGAGCTTAATAGATAATAAAACAATCAAATTAGACCAAAATTATATTTTTGTTTAATTTTTATGTGTTAACCTACGATAGTTTATAATTTAATTTAGATGTATTAACCTAAGATTTAAAGAAATCTCAAAATTGAGCTCTAATAAAGAAGAAATAATAATAAATGTATTTGATATAAAAGGATCTAACATAAATTAAATTGTACTAAGTTAGTCATTCAAAATAACCTAAATGTTCATTTATCTGAAATATTTTCATTAGTTCTACAGATAATACAATAATAAATATATGTAATGACCAAAAATTGTATTTTAGTATTCGTTAATTGACTATAAGAAAAAATAAAAAAGTTAATTATGAAAACTTTAAAAAAATTATATGTTTTGTTATTTAATATGTATGTGCTACCTACGATTTTTCCTTATAGAATTTACAATTTAAAGTAATATCTCAAATTAATCCTTGCTTTATTTACTAATATTAGCTTTAAAATAGCAAATATCATATTCATTCTAACTGTAACTTTTTATGGTAACTCTAATATTTATGTAACTGCCTGGCACGAGATTTTCAGTATGTGTTGTTCTATGAATAAAAAGTTGAATGGAATACGAACGCGGCTTGTGGTTTTTTTAGTGTTTTAAGAAACTGAATCGTTTTAAAGATAGATCTTATTTCTGAGAGCCATTTTCACCGAAGCCATTAGAGTTTTGATACGCTGCTAGCGCAAATGAGTTAGTTTTCGTTTAAAGGATAACGTACTAGCAAATGGTAGACATCTATCCATTTTATGGTGACCAACCCCCCCCCCAAAAAAAAAAACGCCCACTGAACTACACTTATTAAAATTTTGTTTTAATTGCAATATTAATTTAAATTTTTTTCGCAAAATTCAAAGCGAGTAAAGTTTATCTTCTCCTAATCCAACCAATTCTAAAATAACTTGGTATAAATATGCTTCTTATCACAGCAAATAATACTGTATCTTTAAAACGTTCGAAATCCTTCCCTTCCCCCCTTTTCGAGCGTTTAATCCCATTATTTCAAGCCCTATTTTCTCCAGTTAAGAGCAGGTAATTAAATTTATCACATAATAAATAGGTAAAAATAACATTTTTTCTAACATTATGACGTCATTCCTTTAACCATCTCATTTAATCATATCTTATTTTAAATTATTCAAATATCGTCTGCATTATTTTCCTACATTTTATCACTGAATTTAGATATTAAGTAAATAATTTTCCTTAATATTTGGCTTAAATAATAGATTAGGTACATATGTAATTTAAAATTTAATCATACATTATTTTTTGTTGAAAGATAATTACTTATAAGGAAATTTATAAAAATTAGTAAGATTTACTAATTAGCTAAAGTAGTATGAGATTATAGAATCTCCTGCCTTCTAATAGAATATCAATGTGTGATGAAAGCATATCTACTTCAATAGAACGCAAGTCTTTAATTACTTATAACCTATAAGGAAATTTATAAAAATTAGTAAGGCATTTACAGCAAATTTCAAATCTAGGAAATCAGGAAAAAATCTGTCTTAATTGATCTTAATGAATAATAAAGCAATTAAATTAGAACAAAATTATTTTTTGTTGAGTTTGTATTTGTTAACCTACGACATTTCATAATTCACATTTCTCAGCCAAAAAGCAAACCCTGTTTTTTTACCTACCTCATAGGTACTTTACAATTCTAAAAAATTAAAAATTTTACTGATACCGACATGTGACGGGCTATAAGCTAGTTTTAAAATAATACATTTATATGATAGATTTCTGAATAATTTCAGTATATCAGATCCCAGATCTCGACCTCTTATAGGTTGGAAATCCCATAGCTAAAACACTGAATAGATTTTATTAAAATCCTAACACTTTATTAAAATTTTTTGATTCCAGTTCTTTTTGCTTTTTTAATTTTACTAAGCAGATTTTTTACTAAATTTTATTTTTTCTAAAAAAAAAATTCATGTTTACAGCTTTAAATAGCAAGAATTACTGTTGCTGCAACACTAGAAACAAAATTTTACAAATCATCGCTGGAGACATTGATAAAAAGCGGCTTCGGAGGAAACCATTCTCTAAAAATTCTTCTAAAATTATGTTTTTGATGTTCCGGGCGCTGAAAATAAAAGATGAGAGTTGCGTGAGAGGGAGGGAGAGAAAAGTTGCCGAGATAGAAACCCGGGATGTCCACTGACCGAACGGAAAAAATGAAGAAACATTTGGCGAGTTGTTACGACCCATCAATCCTGTCGCCCGCTGAAAGTCTCGGAGGCACATCTCGTCACACAAATCGTTGGAGAGGCGCCTGAAGACACAGGATGCTAGACAAAAGGCGGCCTGAATCTCGCCCAGCACAAGGAAAGGGTCGTAAATTCCGAAGGATGCTCACGGAGCGATCTCATCCCTTATTGCGATGGCTATTGTGGGAGGTACAGCCATACAATGGAGGGAGATGTGTGCGAAGACTATCCATCTCCTTTTTCTTATTAATTTCCTTCATCTAGAGAGAAGCTTTTCTTTATGCAGCCAACGGAAGCGCTTCGGTGATTTATGATGGGCTTCTGTAAACAAATATGAATGAACTAACTGAGAATTTTGTAGGGACAAGTTATGTTGGTCATCATGTTTCCAATTTTTTCGGCCTAAAAAATTCAAGAATAGAGATCGAGTGAACGTTATCTTTTTTGTAAATACAGTGTTATCAAGAAAGAATCATCTAATTACAAGCCATAATATTTTCCATAATTGAAAGAACTTAGAATTTTGTAAAGAAAATTAATGTTAGTCTTGTTTTTAAAATTTTAGTCGTAAAAAAATTCTGAAAAAATCGAGAGAAGCTTTCCTTTATGCAGCCAACGGAAGCGCTTCGGTGATTTATGATGGGCTTCTGTAAACAAATATGAATGAACTAACTGAGAATTTTGTAGGGACAAGTTATGTTGGTCATCATGTTTCCAATTTTTTAGGCCTAAAAAAATTCAAGAATAGATATCGAGTGAACGTTATCTTTTTTTGTAAATACAGTGTTATCAGGAAAGAATCATCCAATTACAAGCTTTAATATTTTTCATAATTGAAAGAACTGAAAATTTTGTAAGGAAAATTGATGTTAGTCATGTTTTTAATTTTTCAGACTTAAAAGAATTCAAGAATAGAGATCGACCTAACATTATCTCTTTTTTTTAATACAGTGTTATTAGGAAAGAATGACCCAACTATAAGCCTTAATATTTTCCATAATTGAAAGAACTGAGAATTTCATAAGGAAAATTAATGTTAATCATGTTTTTAATTTTTCAGACGTAAAAGAATTCAAGAATAGAGATCGACCTAACGTAAATACAGTGTTATCAGGAAAGAATCATCCAATTACAAGCTTTAATATTTTTCATAATTGAAAGAACTGAAAATTTTGTAAGGAAAATTGATGTTAGTCATGTTTTTAATTTTTCAGACTTAAAAGAATTCAAGAATAGAGATCGACCTAACATTATCTCTTTTTTTTAATACAGTGTTATTAGGAAAGAATGACCCAACTATAAGCCTTAATATTTTCCATAATTGAAAGAACTGAGAATTTCATAAGGAAAATTAATGTTAATCATGTTTTTAATTTTTCAGATGTAAAAGAATTCAAGAATAGAGATCGACCTAACATACAGTGTTATCAGGAAAGAATCATTCAATTACAAGCCTTAATATTTTCCTGAATTTAATTCAATATTTAATTGAAAGAACTAAGAATTTTGTAAGGAAAATTAATATTAGTCCTGTTTTTAATTTTTCAGGCGTAAAATAAATTCAAGAATAGAGATCGACCTAACATTATCCTTTAAATAAAATAAATACAGTATTATCAGGAAAGAATCATCCGATTACAAACTTTAATATTTTCCATAATTGAAAGAACTGAGACTATTGTAAGGAAAATTAATGTTAGTCATGTTTTTAATTTTTCAGACGTAAAAAATTCAAGAATAGGGATCGAGTGAACTTTATCTTTTTTTAAATACAGTGTTATCAGGAAAGCATCATCCGATTACAAGCCTTAATATTTTCCATAATTGAAAGAACTGAGAATTTTGTAAGGAAAATTAATGTTAGTCATGTTTTTAATTTTTCAGAAATAAAAAATTCAAGAATAGAGATCGACCTAACATTATCTTTTTTTTAAATACAGTGTTATCAGGAAAGAATCATCCAATTACAATCCTTAATATTTTCCATAATTGAATGAACTGATAATTTTGTAAGGAAAATTAATGTTAGTCCTGTTTTTAATTTTTCAGACGTAAAAAATTCAAGAATAGAGATCGAGTGAACGTTATCTTTTTTTTTAAATACAGTGTTATCAGGAAAGAATCATCCGATTACAAACCTTAATATTTTCCATAATTGAAAGAACTGAGAATTTTGTAATAAAAATTAATGTTAGTCATGTTTTTAATTTTTCAGACATAAAAAGAATTCAAGAATAGAGATCGACCTAACATTATCTTTTTTTTTTAAGTACAGTGTTATAGGAAAGAATTTTCCAATTACAATTCTTAATATTTTCCATAATTGAATTAACTGAGAATTTTGTAAGAAAAATTAATGCTAGTCATGTTTTTAATTTTTTTAGACTTAAGAAAATTCAAGAATAGAGATCGACCTAACATTAGCTTTTTTTTATTTGGTTTGGAGCGCTACTTTTTTGCAACAAGAGGGCTAATGAGACCGAGAACTACTGCTTAAAGCCAATCACGAAAGGCTACGAACATCCATGTCACAGTGGGATTCGAACCCACGAGCTCCGGTACCAAAGCCCAGCACCCTAACCATTCGGCCATCATTTGGCTCATTATTTTTTTTTAAGTACAGTGTTATCAGGAAAGAATCAACCGATTACAAACCTTAAAATTTTCCATAGTTGAAAGAGCTGAGAATTTTGTAAGGAAAATTAATGTTAGTCATGTTTTTTAATTTTTCAGACGTAAAAAAAATTCAAGAATAGAGATCGACCTAACATTATCTTTTTTTAAATATAATTTTATCGGGAAAGAATCATCCAATTTCAAACCTTAATATTTTCCATAATTGAATGAACTGAGAAATTTGCAGGGATAAGTAATGTTAGTTATCATGTTTCCAAAATTTAAGGCCTAAAATTACGAGAATAGTGATCGAGGAAACATTAAATACGGGGTCATTAGAAAAGAATCATCCAATTACAAACCTTAATATTTTCCATAATTAAATAAACTGAGAATTTTGAAGGGACAAGTAATGTTGGTTATCATATTTCCAATATTTAAGACTTAAAAACACTCGAGATTAAGGATCAAGGGATCATTTTTTTTAAAGTGGGGTTATCAGGAAAGAATCATCTGATTACAAACCTTAATATTTTCCATAATTGAAAGAACTGAGAATTTTATAAGAAAAAGTAATGTTAATCATGATGTTTTTAAATTTTTAGAGCTAAAACTATTCGAAAACAGAGATCGAGTTAACATTATTTTTTTTTTAAATACAGTGTTATCAGGAAAGAATCATTCGATTATAAATCTTAATATTTTCCATAATTTTGTAGGAATAAGTAATGTTGGTTATCATTTTTTTAATTTTTTAGACGTATAAAAATTCAAGGATAGAGATCGAGTTAATATTATTCTTTTTTTAATACAGTGTTATCGGGAAAGAATCATCCAATTTCAAACCTTAATATTTTCCATAATTATGGACAGAAAATTATAAATAATATGTCATTGTAAAAAAAAACCTTCTAAATTTGTCTGTGTACTATTTCATTTTTGCATCGGAACTGTTTTTGCAGAAATTTTTTGCAGAAATTTCAGTGAGGGCCACTACCTACTTTAATATTGGAAATTTTGCTTTTCCCAAAGTTGAAAGAAGTTTTACAAATTTTCATTTTTCGCAAAGGTGGGTACTGCTCCAGTAGCATTTATAAATTTAGTAAACATATAAAATAATTCAAAGCAAAAATATTAAAATTTAAAAAAAAAAAAGATAAAAATTTTTAAAAATTGAAAATAGTATTTAAAATTTAAATTTTGATTAAACATGCAACTTTAATAAAATTTTATATGTGAAAATATATTTTTATTTCAAAGTTAAACCTGAAAAATTCCGGGAGGGACAGGACGCTATAAAAAACCCTCTGGCTACGGAGCTGTCGAGAGCTGACAGCTAGACCATCGCAGGCTCTCCCTATACACTGATTCAAACCACCTTTTCACTGTAGAAACGGTATACTTTATGCGTTCACCACCCATACAAAAATTTCCGATCTATGGTCAAATGGCAGAGAACTTCTCTTATCTCTAATCCAAACCTAACCGACTAACCCTTACAAAAAATGCATCTGGGAGAAATTTACACCAACCCTACTACTCTAGCACAAATATTGCTAGCAAAAGGCAAAGGTTAACAGTTACTGAAGAAAAATAATACAGTTCTTTGATTAATAAATACATAAACAAAATATCAAAGAACGCACATTCAGCTAATAATGTAATAAGAAAAACAAATCTAGTTGTCTGACAAGCGTAACTTAATCTTTACTGACCGCCAGTAGTAAATTATGCTCCAAAAAATTTAGCTGCCTCTGGCAGCATTCTAGATAACATAAAGTGCTGAAGAGGCAGTAAGAAATCTTTTATAGTGAAAGCGGCGCCCAAATACACGTTGTTTGTCTGACGATAGCACAAAAAATATCACCATTCACGACTGGCTAAGTTAATACTATAATTTACGAGCAGAAAAACTAACTGGGATAACATGTACTGCTCATAAATAATGTTTAAATGGAATTAATAATTTCAGTTTATTATGAATGTCCGAGTGGTTTTTGTATAATTACTAAATCATAAAAAATTGGACCTTAGAAGTATGGGAAAGATAACTAATTAAGTCATTGTCAATACGAGTTAATACAAAATTATACGAGTTTTTTGTATAATTTTTGTATGGGATAACATGTACTGCTCATAAATAATGTTTAAATGGAATTAATAATTTGAGAAATTATTTGAATTTCTGACTGGTTTTTGTATTATTATTGAATCTTAAAAATTGGACCTTAGAAGTATGGAAGAAAGATAAGCTAATTTAAGTCATTTTCAAATATTCTTAAATAAAAGTTTTTTTTACAAAGTTAAAAACTTTTTAAAATTCATCAAATGCATTGTATATTTAAAAGTATGCTCCTAATATTATAATTTATGAGCAAAAAACCATTTAGGATAACAAGTATTGCTAATAAATAATATTCAAATGGAATTAATAATTTTAAAAATTCTCTGAATTTCCGAGGGGTTTTTGTATGATACTAAACCATATAAAACTGCACCTTAACAGTACTAAAGCTTAACAAGTCAATTACTTAAATCTTTGTAAATAAACAGATAATTTAAGAATTTATATAACTTATAAAATATCCAATGTAATGGATATAAGCTGTTGCCTGATTCCTTCTAATACTTTCTCCAGTTCTGAAAGCTTATATCCAGAAATTATCCTTATTTCTAAGAATTAGTCATAATAATAATATTGATATCAATAATAATAAATCACTTTAATATGAATATTTTGGATTGGTAACAGGAATTCTTCTTAAACAAACTAATTCTTCTTAGCTACCGGATTCCTCTCTCGCCAACCTTATCTCAACGCATCTCTCGTCATCTTAAAATTTTCAAGTTATTGCCCGATTTCTTATTTTTACTGCTTTCCCCACTTCAGAAAGCTTATATCCAGGAGATTATCCTTATCTCCAAGTAGGAGACATAATAATAATATAATAAAAATAATAATAATATCAATAATTATAAATTACCTTATATATAATATTTTTGGATTATAACAGGAAATTCTTCTTAAACAAACTAATTCTTCTTAGCTACCGGATGCCTCTCTCACCAACTTTATCTCAACGCATCTCTCGTCATCTTAAAATTTTCAAGTTATTGCCCGATTTCTTATTTTTACTGCTTTCTCCACTTCAGAAAGCTTAAATCCAGGAGTTTAAACTTATCTTCAAGTAGGAGCCATAATAATAATAATAATATCAATAATATAATAATTAATAATTATAAATCCCCTAATATTTTTTTTTATGGTAAACAGGAATTCTTCTTAAGCACATTAATTCTTTTTAGCTACCTGATGCCTCTCTCGCCAACTTTATCTCAACGGATTCGTCATCTTAAAATTTTTTTAGCTGTTACCCGATTTCTTATTTATACTGCTTTTTTCACTTCCGAAAGCTTAAATCCCGGAGATTATCCTTATATCCAAATAGGAACCATAATAATAATAATAATAATAATAATAATAATAATATCAATAATATTAAATCACCTTGATATTGATATTTTTGGATTGGTAACAGGAATTCTTCTTAAACAAACTAATTCTTCTTAGCTACCGAATGCCTCGTTTACCAGCTTTATCTCAAAGGATCTCTTGTCATCTTAAAATTTTTAAGCTGTTACCCGATTTCTTATTAAACTGTCTCCAGTTCCGAAAGCTTAAATCCAGGAATTACCCTCATTTGTAAGTAGGAGCCATAATAATAATAATAATATCAATAATTATAAATACCTTAATATTATTATATTTTTTTTATTGGTAACAAATTCTTCTAATTTCCAGGTTATTTTATTTGATTCTTAAAAAATGCCAATTTTTTATGCTTATTTTTATACAAAATAGCCTTTTAAATATAATATCATTTATTCAAATGTTAAAAAATTAATAAAAAAAATAAATTTAATAAATATATTATGTATAGTTGCTTTCTGTACAGATCATTAATTGGAGTCAAATACTAACTATTAATATAAACTTAGAATACCTAATTACCTTGAATTAAATTTCATTATATTTGATTTACATAAATGATATCTAATATTAATTAAAATTTGGTCGTGTAGGATACAATCGAAAACAAACCCACAGAGTAACATCGCAATTAATAAAATTGTTTTTCTCTCCTTATTCTTCCCTCTTTGAGCATCAAATAATCTAGTAGCCAGAAAAGACAAAGAATTCTAAACCATAAAAAGCACATGTGAAATAATAAGAAATATTAAGTGTAATATTTTACAGTAGAGCTACACTCGATGAGCCAACATTCTAAAGGATCAAGCCGTAGTACGAGAAATGTGACGTCACGTACCTAGGCCTACGTCTTCAAAAGAATGCGTTATATCACATTCCTGATTTTTCCACGAATTATTTTTCGGCTGTTTCTCTCTACCAAAGCATTTTTAAGTATCATAATATTACATAAAATTATGGAGTACATTTTATACTCAATTTTCAGTTTAAAAATCCCATAAATTTGGTAGTTATTAAACACATTTACTCAAGTTAAAATGGAAATGTTAATAATAAAACAATTTACTTTAATAAATTTCTCATTACTAAAAAGGAAATCTACATGAAATAAATTACTTTATATTCCTCCTTTAATTTATAAAACTATCATTGATGATGTTATGGAAACTTTCCAAACAGAAAAAGGATTTAAATATATATGTATATTTAAGTATGACTTGCAGTAAAAGTCCACACTTGCATAGTAAAAATTCCTGTAATTTTTTTTTATTTAGATTATGTTGTTCATCACAAGGCTTTTTATTTTTTTTATTACTATGCATTAAATATTACAGTAGCAATTAAAGTATTGTATTATTGTTTCAAATGAAAAACAAAACAAAATTATGTATCCAATTCATTTATTTAATCATAATCCTTTGCAGACAGAGAATTTTACAATAAATTGAAACATTACAAAAACAGTTGCATTATATAAGTATACATATATACATAACAATTGTGACCTGGTATTAAATAACATTAACCTTCAGGAACTTTCGAGTTAATCAGTTTCCTTTCTTTCGCTTTTGAATGTGGTGCATAAAAATTTTTATTATTATTAAATTTACAATAATTGTTTAGCAATATGTTAGTGGCTTTTTTTTACAATTTTAATAACAATTAGAAAGAATGGCCATTCATATAAATTTTAAAAATTAAATACTTTCGTCTACTGATAAAATATAACAAACAACACTCACTGCAATTTCTCATTGATTGTGAAATTTCAAAAATTTTTATTCATAGTTAACAATTTTCTTATAACTAAGTAATGAGAAATAACAGTTATTATATTATCAAAATAATACTTTAAACCAGTTTAGTTAATATAATGAATTAAAATGCAATTTTTATGCAAAAATATTTCCCCCTTCTTTCTTAAATGACCCAAAAATTACAACTATTTACATATTTTAATACCGAATTTACAGAAAAACTTAATAACATATACAAGAGCAATTGGCTTTATAAATTTGTTCAAATTAATAAAAGTATGCATGACATAACAGGAGAACATGTTAAAGTAATGTATTATTAATTAGTATTAACCTTTAGGAACTTTTGACTTAGTCAAAGTTTTAAGTTTTCTTTCCTTTGCTTTAGAATGTGTTGCATAAGAGATTTTGTCATTATTAAATTTACAATAATTATTTAATAATATGTTAGTGACTTTTTTTACAATCAATTTTAATAATACTTCCGAAGAATGGTTATTCTCACAAATTTCAAAATTTAAATACTTTTCTCTTTCATTTAATTTACAACCACAATACTGATTTAAAGCACTTAAAATATTTGAAATTTCTTGTACATTTTTAACATTCATAGGAAAGCAAAATTTGTCAACTTTTGATAACTTTAAATTATCTTTAAAAATATTTACACATAGATTTTCGTCAATAACTAACATTAAATAGTGAGGAATATTATCCATTACAGTTATTTTAACGAAAGAAAAATTTCTATTTTTAGAGTTACTTACAGAATTAAATCCATCAGGCATATCAATTAAACAAATCTTATGCTCCAAGTCAGAAATACTATCAATTTTGAATTTCTGAAGATGATCATCAAAGGACTTTTTGCTTTGTTCTATAACTAAATGTAACTGTGCATATTCGATTCTTCTTTTTTTTTTGGTATCTGGATCTTCTCTTGAAACTTTATGTGTTGATAAATACTCTGGGCACCCTTCAAAGACAGTAGGAATAGCTCCATCATTTAATCTTGGCTGCTCCATCTGTATTATTGTCCTCTTCCCACTTTTTTCACAAAAAAATTCTGTTAAACGTCTTATGTCATGTTCAGCAAAATGAAGTTCACATACCTAAAATTAATAAGATTATCGGTAATTAATAAATTTATCAATTTATAATACTACTATACTACATAATATACAGCAGAGACTAGTTACAGTAAAGTAGTACTACTAAGATCAGTAAATAAAGAAAAAAATATAATTTTAAGTAAAATATAAAATTGTTCTTAAAATTATATAGCAGAATAAGGCAAATATTGGATTATTTTTTTCTTTTTGAAATAGTTGCATTATATTATGTTCAGCAAAATGAAGTTCACATACCTAAACTTAATAAGATTACCGGTAATTAATAAATTTATCAATTTATAATACTACTATACTACATAATATACAGGAGAGACTAGTTACAGTAAAGTAGTACTACTAAGATCAGTAAATAAAGAAAAAAAAAATAATTTTAAGTAAAATATAAAATTGTTCTTAAAATTTTATAGCAGAATAAGGCAAATATTGGATTATTTTATCTTTTTGAAATAGTTGCATTATGTATAATAATTGTTTTTAAAGAGATATCAATGTTATAAATAATTCTTTATGAATAAAGAAAGATTAATATGAAGCAACAATGTATCAGGGAAATCGAAATATTCGTATATTTTCAAATTATATTTAAAAACATTTTAAAAAAGCTATAATTAGTAAAACCCAAGAAATTGAATAATATTTTGAATTAATTTTATTACTAAGCAAAGGAAATATATAAGAAATACTTACTCTGGAATTCTTTGTAATATTGCAGTCACGTGGAATCGCCGATATCCATTTTTTTCTTAAATCTTCATTTTTTGGAAATCCGAAAGTTGACACTTTCTGTCCTCCTTTGCTGTAATTTCCTCTGTATTTAGGCACAATGCACTTGTATACCATTTTTTTGAAGATTCTAAGATTCTTTCAGCTAATTATAGAATGGCAAAATACGTCGTCAAACTTGTACTCGTAGAATGTACGACACTGAAATCTCGCACGTGTCGAGTAAAACATCGCCAAATACAATCGTCTGCCGCAGTACATTATGTAGTTACAAAGATGCCAAACTCGCGCCAATTCGCGCCACATGATAAATGTTAAAATGTGGAAAACTTAGGTAGCTTTTCTTGGTCCTTACGTAACCTACGTCATACGTCTTGTTGGTAACCCGTACTACGGCTTGCTCTTTTAGGAGGTGTTGGATGAGCCAGGATGATACATTTCGCCTGCCCGAATTCAGCTCCAGAAAAACCGGGAAGGGTTAAACAAACTAATTCTTCTTAGCTACCGAATGCCTCGTTTACCAGCTTTATCTCAAAGGATCTCTTGTCATCTTAAAATTTTTAAGCTGTTACCCGATTTCTTATTTATACTTCTTTCTTCACTTCCGAAAGCAAAATGCCAGGCGATTATCTTTATCTCGATGTAGGAGACAAAAGAATAATAATGTTATTAATATCAATAATAATAAATCTCCTTACTATTAATATTTTTGGATTGGTAACAGGAATTCGCTTAACCAAACTAATTCTTCTTAGCTACCGGATGCTTCTCTCGCCAACTTTATCTCAACGCGTCTTTCGTTATCTTAAAATTTTCAAGCTATTGCCCGATTTCTTATTTATACCGCTTTCTCCACTTCCAAAAGCTTAAATCCAGGAGATTATCCTTATCTCCAAGTAGGAACCATAATAATAATAATAATAATAATATCAATAATATTAAATCACCTTAATATAAATATTTTTGGATTGGTAACAGGAATTCTTTTAACTAAACTAATTCTTCTTAGCTACCGGATGCCTCTCTCACCAACCTTATCTCAACGCATCTCTCGTCATCTTAAAATTTTCAAGTTATTGCCCGATTTCTTATTTTTACTGCTTTCCCCACTTCAGAAAGCTTAAATCCAGGTTATTATCCTTATCTTAAAGTAGGAACCATAATAATAATAATAATAATAATATCAATAATATTAAATCACCTTGATATTGATATTTTTGGATTGGTAACAGGAATTCGCTTAACCAAACTAATTCTTCTTAACTACCGGATGTCTCTCTCACCAACTTTATCTCAACGGATCTCTCGTCATCTTAAAATTTTCCAGCTGTTACCCGATTTCTCACTTAAACCGCTTTCTCCACTTCCGAAAACTTAAATCCTGGAGATTATCCTCATCTTCAAGTAGGAGCCATAATAATAATAATAATAATATTAGTATGAATAATAATAATAAATCATTTTAATATTTTTATTTTTGGATTGGTAGCAGAAATTCTCTTATCCAACCTAATTCTTCTTAGCTACCGGATGACTCTCTCGTCAACTTGAAAGTCTCCCGTTGTTGCCCAAATACTTATTTCTACAGCTTTCTTTACTTTCAAAAGCTTAAAAGTAGGTGATTATGTGATTCTTATATTTTTTTGCAGAAAGAACCATAATTATAATAATAATAATAGCAACAGATAAGTTAAATTTCAACTTTTAAACACGTATAAACCTCGACATAGGAGCAGAAAATATGATGATTGTTTGTATAATACTAGATAATCACGTCCTCTTAATTATTTTAAGTATCTGAGAACTGAACACTTTGTTTAAACCTCTAAACAAGTATTCAAACTACTACTATAATTGCCATATTTGTAGTCCTTCTGTCCTCAGTGGTATCGTATGAACAAATAAATATTTTAGTTAATAGAAAAGGCCATTTAACCTATGATTATATACCTCTTTGATGTGAGAAAGATATGGGGTTTAAGAAGGATTTTAATGTTTCATCTGATACCATCTATCTGGTATCAAATCATTTTCCCCTGAATGAGCTATCACTAAATGCTTCAGAATGTTACTTGTTAACTGTGTAATACTAGATAGCCACGTGTTACCGAATTTCCATCTTACGCCTCGCAGAATAGAAAACTGTGTTTCAACCCCCGAACAAATGTTCGAATTGTTACCACAAAAGCAATTCTCTTCCCCCTAAAAATTGCGCTTACCCTGCCGCCAGATATCGAACGCCCCTGCATTCTGTTCTGCAAGACCTCACACATATCGCCTGCGAACGAAAAGCGTTCCATTTAGCGGTCTCCGAGTAACAGCCAATTGACTCCCTCTCTACTCACCAAGCTAACTCCTCCTACCCCCCTTGGAACAAAAAAAAAGGCTATCCATTTAATCTAGGGACAAGCGTATTAGGCATTTTTCCCTCCCCACATCAGACAAATTTTCAATATCGGCCGGTTGGGCAAGAACGACTAACATCCGCCACCCCCTCGACTCCCCCCACCCCATACGCCTCGGCTTGGAAATTGGATGGAACGCCGCGCGCGTTCGAAACTTCGAAAATCATGTCATACTTTGGTGACGTGTCAACCCCCCCTGACAAATTGTACTCAGTACGACTGGATGCGCCTGTTATGTGGGCAAAAGAGCGGCAAATCAGCAAGAGAGATTTCGCAACACAGGCTCGGGGAAGGGATGTTTGTGGAACCATACTGTTCTCGCCCACCCCTCCATTGAACGTTATACTGGTAATTTCTCTCTTTTTTTATTTTCTTTCTCTCTTTCGCCAGGGCCTTTATTGATGGCGATATGACAGAAAGATGTGGAAGAGATCGTGCGGGTGTAGGGGAGGCACGTCGACGCCCCCACACACCCACATATGCGTTCGTGGGGAGCTAATACGCGTTAAAATCGCAAGAAAGGGTTTTCCAGTTAGCAGATTAGAACCTGTCAGGGAGTGATGACGTCGAACCGGCGTGTGTGGGTGCTTAGCTGTGCTGTGATTTTTTAGCTGGAAGAATCGATTAATTGCTTTACTGTTTCAGACCTGATCTGGTCGATTCGAGCCATAGAATTTTGAGCCCAAAGTCGATTGTTTTAGTCTATTACTTCCATAAGTTCTAGACAAATTTGGTACATGGTTTTGTAGGTGTTCTGTGCTAAATTTAGATATATTGAATTTACTCCATAATAACCATAACATGTACTCCATATAAACCCAGTAAACCAATACTAGTAGTTGTTTTACTGTTCAGACCGGATGACTCGGGTCATAGAATTTTGAACCAAAAGTCTATCGTTTCAGTCTACCACTTACATAATTTCTAGACAACTTTGATACATGGTTTATGTGTTAAATTTAGACATTAAATTTATTCATTCAAACAAATACTGGTAATTGCTTTGCTGTTTCTGAGTGGTTGATACGGACTATATCATTTTGAGTTTATTGTTTTAGTCTGCCACTTTCTGTAAGTTCTACACAACTTTGATACATGTAGATGTCATATGTTAAATTTAGACACACTAAATTTACTCAAACCAATACTGGTAATTGCTTTACTGCTTCAGAGTAGTTGATTCGGGCCATAGAATTTTGAGTTCAACGTCAATTGTTTTAGTCTACTACTTCCATAAGTTTTAAACAACTTTGGTACATAGTTTTGTAGATGTTATGTGCTAAATTTAGACATATTGAATGAATTTACTCCATAATAACCATTCCAGGTACTCCATATTTGCTCCATATAAACCCAGTAAACCAATACTAGTAGTTTTTTACTGTTTCAGACAGACTGATTCGGGCCATAGAATTTGAGCCAAAAGTCTATCGTTTTACTCTACCATTTTCATAATTTCTAGACAACTTTGATACATGGTTTTTGTGGTAAATTTAGACATTAAATTTATTCATTCCAACAAATACTGGTAATTGCTTTATTGTTGAGTGGTTGATAAGGGCTATAGCATTTTGACCCCAAGGTCGATTGTTTTAGTCTGCCACTTCCTTTCATTTTCTAGATAACTTTGATACATGGTTTGGTAGATTGCATATGTTAAATTTAGACACATTAAATTTACTCAAACCAATACTGATAATTGATGTACTGCTTCAGAGTGATTGATTCGGGCTATAGAATTTTGAGCCCAACGTCGATTGTTTTAGTCTACTACTTCAATAAGTTCTAGACAACTTTAGTACCTGTTATTGTAGGTGTTATGTGCTAAATTTAGACATTTAATTTACCCCATAATAACCATTCTATGTACACCATATTTGCTCCATATAAACCCAGTAAACCAATACTAGTAGTTGTTTTACTGTTTCAGACCGGATGATTCAGGCCATAGAATTTTGAGCCAAAAGCCTATCGTTTCAGTCTACCACTTCCATAATTTCTAGACAACTTTGATACATGGTTTATGTGTTAAATTTAGACATTATATTTATTCATTCAAACAAATACTGGTAATTGCTTTACTGTTGCTGAGTGGTTGATACAGACTATAGCATTTTGAGCCCAATGTTTATTGTTTTAGTCTGCCACTTCCTGTAAGTTCTAGACAACTTTGATACATGTAGATGTCATATGTTAAATTTAGACACACTGAGTTTACTCAAACCAATACTGGTAATTGATATACTGCTTCAGAGTGATTGATTCGGGCTTTGAATTTTGAGCCCAACGTCGATTGTTTTAGTCTACTACTTCAATAAGTTCTAGACAACTTTAGTACATGTTATTGTAGGTGTTATGTGCTAAATTGAGATGTATTTAATTTACTCCATAATAAACATTACTGGTACTCCATATTTGCTCCATTTAAACCCAGTAAACCAATACTAGTAGTTGTTTTACTGTTTCAGATCGGATGATTCGGACCATAGAATTTTGAGCCAAAAGTCTATCGTTTTAGTCTACCATGTTCATAATTTCTAGAGAACTTAGATACATGGTTTATGTGTTAAATTTAGACATTAAATTTATTCATTCAAACAAATACTGGTAATTGCTTTACTGTTTCTGAGAGGTTGATACGGGCTATAGCATTTTGAGCCCAATGTCGATTGTTTTAGTCTGCCACTTTCTGTAAGTTCTAGACAACTTTGATACATGTAGATGTCATATGTTAAATTTAGACACACTAAATTTACTCAAACCAATACTGGTAATTGCTTTATTGCTTCAGAGAGGTTGATTCGGGCCATAGAATTTTGAGTCCAACGTCGGTTGTTTTAGTCTACTACTTCCATAAGTTCTAGACAACTTTGGTACATTGTTTTGTAGGTGTTATGTGCTAAATTTAGATATAAGGAATTTACTTAATAATAACCGTTACAGGTACTCCATATTTGTTCCATATAAACCCAGTAAATCAATACTAGTAGTTGTTTTACTGTTTCAAACCAGACGATTCGGGCCATAGAATTTTGAGCCAAAAGTCTATCGTTTCAGTCTACCACTTTCATAGTTTCTAGACAACTTTGACACATGGTTTACGTGTTAAATTTATACATTAAATTTATTCATTCAAACAAATACTGGTAATTGCTTTACTATTGAGTGGTTGATACAAGCTATAGCATTTTGAGCCCAAAGTATATTGTTTTAGTCTACTACTTACATAAGTTCTATACAACTTTGGTACATGGTTTTGTAGGTGTTATGTGCTAAATTTAGACATTTAATTTACTCCATGATAACCATTCTAGGTACTTCATATTTGCTCCATATAAACCCAGTAAACCAAAACTAGTAGTTTTTTACTGTTTCAGATCAGATGATTCGGACCATAGAATTTTGAGCCAAAAGTCTATCGTTTTAATCTACCACTTCCATAACTTATAGACAAATTTGATACATGGTTTTGGAGTTGTTATGTGCTGAATTTAGATATATGTAATTTACTCCATAATAAATATTACTGGTACTCCATATTTGTTAAATAAAATCCAGTAAACCAATACTAGTAGTTGTTTTACTGTTTCAGACCGGATGGTTTGGGCCATAGAATTTTGAGCCAAAAGTCTATCGTTTTAGTCAAATGTAATTTTTGTAGATAGGAGCTAAATTTGCACAAATACGTTTTGGTCATAGAAATTAAATTCCAAAGGCATATAATTTTACAATAATATCTTATTGAATTTATTACAAAAAATTATAGTGGTTTCGAATACCACTGTTGCAAGAATATTCGTAATTTGGTTCACCAAAACCAAAACCAAAGAAAACAAAAAATTATAAATTAAAAGCAAAACACATCCACAAACTATATTTTTTCATTTGATCAATAATATCGGTTATTTCTAAATTTTTTGCATAATTCATTTCAATTATTAATAATCCTATCTAAAAAGATAGGTAGTCAGGATAATTTTCAGTATCCAAATTATGCGCAATAACTTACATTATACTCCTTATTACATATCTGATCGGATTTATTTTACTGCCATTTCTGAAATTTTTGTAATCACGAATTCCTGTAAAATTGACTTCACTTATTGTAAATCAATTTAGCTTTAATAATACATGAAGAAGAATTTAAGCACTAAAAACTATTAAAATTATTTTATGTCTTGAAAAGAGTAGAAAATGACAATAGTTTTTCTCACTCAACAATTTTATTAAAATTCTGTTTTTCTAACAAAAATCTTCATTTAGCGTATTTTAATGTATTTATTCAATACGCTGCCGGAGAAATTTGGCTGCCAGCGGGCATGCACTCTT
>CM063499.1:45104590-45132090 GCA_032207245.1 Pardosa pseudoannulata
ATATATATATATATATATATATATATATATATATATATATATATATATATATATATATATATATATATATATATATATATATATATATATATATATATATATATATATATATATATATATATATATATATATATATATATATATATATATATATATATATATATATATATATATATATATATATATATATATATATATATATATATTTAAAAATCATTGTGACTCCTAAAATCTAAAAATATAATGAAACTACTTCTTGAATAATGCGTTTTCTGTGTGAAAACTAATGTCAAAAACCGTAAAAGAAAGAAATGTTTGACATTACTTTCCGGGCTAAGTATCGACTAAGTATACGATAAAAAAAAGAAGTGAAATAAAGTGAATAATATGATGTTATGATGTAAATAGAGACCTAATAATGAAAATAAATATGTAATTCTTAATCTAATAAATAAGTCACTCATAATACGAAAAAAAAACAGTCTAGATTAAATGTCTGATTTACTACTCAATTCATGAAATATTAAGTAATCTTTCCCAGTCTCAAATCTTAATATTTTCTCTATGAATATAAAATTTTTTTTATAATTATAATTTTAAAAGGATGTAAGTAGAGATATAATGAAAATAAATGTATAGTTCCATATATATATATATATATATATATATATATATATATATATATATATATATTGCTTATTATTTGCAACTAGTAGCGCTCCAAACCAAACCTTTTAACATATGCTTCAAGTAAAAATATCTCAATTGACTAAAGCTTCGAGTTCATAAATGGAAAGTTGGGGGTTTGGAACTCGGGTCAGCCATAGACCACTGTGTTCATTAATGGTGACTGAGGTACTTTAAATTGGTTCGTAGCTGCAATGGTTCCCAAATTCAAACGATAACTCTAGAGGTGCCAAGTCAAAACTGAGTGGTTTCTATTTGGAACCTCGGTTCAAATTATGAAGACTCACATTGAGGGCAAATCTATCCCTTATGAGGTTCCCTTCAAAATGAAAGACTAAAGCTTCGCCTTATATCGTGTAGCGTCCGCCTCATGAGCTTAGATAGTCTAAGTGACATTAGTAACGGTAACTTACGTACCCAGATAGCAAATTTAGTTTGCAGCAAACTTACAGTAGTCTTGCTTTTCAGGCCTGCAAACTGGCAACAAGTTCAGCATGATAAGTCTGCAATTTGAAACAAGAGTGTTGCAAGTCCAAGAATTTTCCCTAGCTTCAAGGCTGCCATGACAAGGTGCCACAATTTTGCAGAAAAAGAGTGTTGCAAAGGAGTGATCGCTTTATGTTCCGTCTAACTTCCAGGAGTTTTGCTTCAAGATTGTCGTGTGAAAATTGTTATGACAAGATATGCAGAAAAAAAAATCAAACTTACTGCAAGTACGCATGCTATCTTGGTATGCTTCACTGTGCATAAAAAGTAACTTCTGTAACATAACATAACATGTTAATATAAAACTGTGACGATTACTCCAGATAGCAAATTTAGTTTGCAGCAGTTTTGCTTTGCAAGCCTGCAAACTTGCAGCAAGTTCAGCATGACACGTATGCAAGTTTGAAACAAGACTGCAACAAGTCTAAGATTGTTCGTTAGCTTCAAGTTTGTCATGAAAAAGTTGCCACAGTTTTGCAGTAATATAGCGTTGCAAATGAATGGTCGCTTTATGTTCCGTCTAACTTGAAGGAGTTTTGCTGCAAGGTTGTCTTGTCAAATTTATTATCACAAGATATTTTGCAGAAAAAATCAAACTTACTGCAAGTATGCATGCTATCTGAGTATGCTTAATTGTACATAAAAACTAACTTCTGTAACATCGTAACAAAACATGCTAATATAAAACTGTGACCATTATAGGAAACAGGTCCACATTACATACTCTGAAACGGCTATAATATAAAAAAAATCAAATAATATGGTAACCTATGATGATAATTAAAACAACTACTTTCTACAAATACAGAAAAAAATAAGTATTTCCTTTTACTGAGATTGTTTTTGTAACGTTTCCAATACCATAAACATAATTATAAAGAAAAACCATAATTATAAAGTAAGCACTGATTAACATAAATTTGCAGGAATTATTGAAATGATTTTCCATATCAATAAAAAGATTTAATCGGGACTGCTTTATTTCTCTTGTCTACACATATATTCACGACTCTACCCGTATCAGATACTTCATGGGAAAAAAAAGAAGGAAAAAATCGAACGAAAAGCACGTGCAATAATTGGATTAAAGAAAATCTGTATATTTGTGGAATTTATTTAGGCTTTCATTAAACGAATTATCTCTAAGAAAATAGACCATATAAGCAGGAATATAAATGTGGATGAAGGTTTGAACAAGCTGGATTTTAAAGCTGAAAGAATTAATTGACTACTCTAAATTACTAATCGTGTGGTATACAAATTACTAATTATGTCATACTGTTTTTGACTTTTGTAGTATACAATACTGTGGTGTTGCGGTCCCATAAGTTGCAGGGTGTGCACTGCACACCCTGGAAAAATTACGAGGGACAATAATTTACTGCACCTATGTCTAACTATTTTTATATGGTATATAATAAATATTATTTATAATATATTCAAATATTATGTTGATTTGCTTGCTTGCATTCCCGCAGCGCGTGCGGTACTAGGTGCTGCACCACTGAGGCAAGTGCAGCTATTTTTCCTACACTTTGCATTCGGAATCATCCGAAGGTACGGTTTATTAAGCGTTGTATATACGGTTTATGAGGCGTTATATATTAAGCGGGACTTACGTGCTGAAGCGCTTTTGTTTTTGGTTTTTAAACTGATTTACTGGCCATACGATTTTGCAGACGGTTAATGTTTAAATTTATATATTGTAAGATTTTGTTTTCATGGAAATATAAAAGAAGTATTTCATCAATATAAAGTGAAATGTTTTAGTGTGGTAAATTAATTTCGGTGATGCATTATATTTATTGAAATAATTAAAAAAAACCAATTTTGTTTTGTTTTAAAGAAACGAATTTTAACAGAACAGTCCAAATTTTACCATTCACTGTGTCTTACAGATAGTATATAAGTTATATTATGTAACACCATATCCCTGGTTTTGTTTTTAAAAACTGTCAAGATGTGTTTCGCAGACTATATGATTTCCAAATGTCAAAAACCATTAATAAACATAATTAATCCACTGACCGAACAAGAAACAGTTCGCTCTTTTGTGCCAGCGTGCAGCGAAATCCTCTGCACGTGGAATAGACGTTCGGTTTGTCGACACCAATGAGCTTCCGGATGAGGCACAGCAGCGGCGGGCGACATGTGGTGCCACGTTTGCGGAACATATACGTTTTTCGTGGAAGTCCCAAGCGTTGCTTTTTACATGCCTATAATACACCATACAACAAAAGACACGTTTTTGCTTCAGTGCTACTAGAATTCTCATGAGTTTAGCTGTTTTTATAGTTATAACTCGACTACTCGTAGGTAAATATTTTATTATTGTATTCTTTAAATTTATATTCATAATAAATAACCCGTTTCAGAATGGAGAACTCAGATGTCTCAAAAATTAAAGATTTATTGAAAAATCCATGTTTTCTGCACACCCTGCATGAAAACCTACCACACGCCACTGTATACAAGGTATGTAAGTTTGTGTAAGAACAAGTAATATATAAAAAAAATTAAGTCAATTTCTACTTAGGTCAACAAAGACAAATTTTATTTTAGTTACTTTTTTATTAAATAATTATAATTAATATAAATATGTACACACGTATGACAGAACCACAATATTAAGTGGCAAAATAGAAAGCAAATTTCCTTTCAATTTTTCATTTTCCCTTCTATACATGGTGTTGGACTATTATTTTTGTTTGTCGCTATTTATTCGCTTTCTATTTTTTTTTTCGCTTCTAATTTATGAAGCTGATGGTGGTCTTATTCTATCCATCTCTTATAATGCATAAAAAGTAACTCCTGTAACATCGTAACAAAATATGATCATATAAAACTGTAACCATTACAGAAAACAGGTCCACATTACATACTCTGAAACGGCTATAATATAAAAAAAAACAAAATAATATGGTAACCTATGATGATAATTAAAACAAGTACGTTCTACAAATACAGAAAAAAATAAGTATTTCCTTTTACTGAGATTGTTTTTATAACGTTTCCACTTAGAAAAAACATAATTATAAAGTAAGCACTGATTAACATAAATTTGCAGGAATTATTGAAATGATTTTCCATATCAATAAAAAGATTTAATCGGGACTGCTTTATTTCTCTTGTCTACACATATATTCACGACTCTACCCGTATCAGATACTTCATGGGAAAAAAAAGAAGGAAAAAATCGAACGAAAAGCACGTGCAATAATTGGATTAAAGAAAATCTGTATATTTGTGGAATTTATTTAGGCTTTCATTAAACGAATTATCTCTAAGAAAATAGACCATATAAGCAGGAATATAAATGTGGATGAAGGTTTGAACAAGCTGGATTTTAAAGCTGAAAGA
This sequence comes from Pardosa pseudoannulata, assembly GCA_032207245.1. Lineage (NCBI taxonomy): Eukaryota > Metazoa > Arthropoda > Arachnida > Araneae > Lycosidae > Pardosa > Pardosa pseudoannulata. The sequence goes on from CM063499.1 coordinate 45,109,124, forward strand.
ATTAATTGACTACTCTAAATTACTAATCGTGTGGTATACAAATTACTAATTATGTCATACTGTTTTTGACTTTTGTAGTATACAAGGTACGTAAGTTTGTGTAAGAACAAGTAATATATAAAAAAAATTAAGTCAAGTCCTACTTAGGTCAACAAAGACAAATTTTATTTTAGTTACTTTTTTATTAAATAATTATAATTAATATAAATATGTACACACGTATGACAGAACCACAATATTAAAGGAAAAATAGAAAGCAAATTTGCTTCAATTTTCCATTTTCCTTTCTATACATGGTGTTGGAATATTATTTTTGTTTGTCGCTATTTATTCGCTTTCTATTTTTTTTTTCCGTTTCTAATTTATGAAGCTGATGGTGGTCTTATTCTATCCATCTCTTATAATGCATAAAAAGTAACTTCTGTAATATCGTAAGAAATCATGCTAATATAAAACTGTAACTATTACAGGAAACAGGTCCACATTACATACTTTGAAACGGCAATAATATAAAAAAATAGCAAAATAATATGGTAACCTATGACGATAATTAAAACAACTACTTTCTACAAATACAGAAAAAAATAAGTATTTCCTTTTACTGAGATTGTTTTTATAACGTTTCCACTTAGAAAAAACATAATTATAAAGTAAGCACTGATTAACATAAATTTGCAGGAATTATTGAAATGATTTTCCATATCAATAAAAAGATTTAATCGGGACTCCTTTATTTCTTTTGTCTACACACATATTCACGACTCTACCCGTATCAGATACTTCAGGGAAAAAAAAGAATAAAAAAATCGAACGAAAAGCACGTGCAATAATTGGATTAAAGAAAATCTGTATATTTGTGGAATTTATTTAGGCTTTCATTAAACGAATTATCTCTAAGAAAAGAAAATTGAGGGGGTTTGGACAAAAAAAAATAACGTTACATTTTTTTATTTGCATTATAATTTTGGGAAGTGAAAATGTTTTTTTTTTCTTTTAGCTGGATATTTTTTTTCTTGTGTTCTATTTAATTTTATCGTTCAAGGAAAAAAAATTATTCCCTCCCCCCTCTACAAAAAAAAAGAGAAAAAATAAACTAAAATAATGCGCTGAGAAAATTAGCTTATGTAGATACTTTACTTAAAATGGAAATTGTGGGGGGAAATAGAAGGCAAGAAAAGAAAGTAAAAAAAAAATTAAGGCGACTCCGAAAGAAATCGAGAAAAAATATAAAAAAAAATTTATCTGAGTGAACAATAAAAGAAAAGATTTAGCTTAAGTAAAACAAAAGGCCATTAGGAATTTGTCTTGTTTAAGAAAGTACTTTAAATTCACCCACTTCAGTTTTCCTCCAATTTTTCTAATTGTATTTTTTTATGCGCATTGTTTCTGTTCCTTTCCGAAATCCCGGAATTGAATCGCCTTAAATTACGTAATTGGCCAAGGCGGACAGAAAGAGTCGCCAAGCGGCGCCCACTTGGCTGGGAAATTAAGCAGCTCTTCTTAATTGGTGAACGCGTGCTTAATAATAAAGGCATCCCGATAATTCATGCAAATAGGCTCGATCGAGGCGACCCTTTTAATGAAGGCCGAAAGGCGTGCGCTAATAAAATAGAGAGATATTTAGGATAATTTCTTAAATTGTGTGTTAGTGTGAAAGCAATTTGCAGGATCTCTTGACTTCCTTTTTTTTCTCTCTCTCAAGAGAATTGTCGGGTTATTTTTAAATTTAAAGAATACTAGCTTGGTAGTTCTTTATACAGAGTATTGAAATCGCAAAAAACTTTATATTCAACAGAAGTAACTCCTTAGGCCATACCTGTATTTTTTTGACTAGCTCCGTAGATTAAAGGAAACTTTAAACATTCATTTGACGACTGATGAGGGAATTTTGGATAGTTCCGATGCAATCTCTTTCGTTAGCATAACTAATAATGGTCAGAATATCCTTTTTGGTCATTCCTGTATCAATTATGACATGCTCCATCTTTACATCTCTCTATACGTTCAAGGAAACTTTAAATATTCATTTGACAATTGCTGAATGAATTTCTGATAGTCCCGATGTAATGTCTTACGTTAGCATAATTAATAATGGCCAAAATAACCTTTTTGGTTATGCCTGTATCAGTTATGACATGCTCCATCTTTACATCTCTCTATACTTTCAAGGAAACTTTAAATATTCATTTGACAATTGTTGAATGAATTTCAGATAGTTCCGATGAAATGTCTTGTGTTAGGCATAACTAATAATGGCCGAAATAACCATTTTGACCTTGCCTGTATCAATTACGACATACTCCATCTTTTCATCTGTCTGTACTTTCAAGGAAACTTTAAACATTTGACGATTGCTGAATAAATTTCGGATAGTTTCGATGCAATGTCTTGCGTTAGAATGAATAATACTGGTTAAAACAACCTTTTTGGTCATGTCTGTATCAGTTATAACATGATCCATCTTTAATTCTGTATGTACGTTCAAGGAAACTTTAAACTTGCATTTGAAATTGATGAATGAATTTCTGATAGTTCCGATGTAATGTCTTGTGTTAGGCATAACTAATAATGGCCGAAATAACCATTTTGGCCTTGCCTGTATCAATTATGACGTGCTCCATCTTTGCATTTATCTGAACTTTCAAAGAAACTTTAAACATTCCTTTCACCATCGTTGAATGAATTTCGGATAGCTCTGATGCAATGTCTTGCATTATCATAACTAATAATGGCCGAAATACTCTTTTCAACCTTGCCTGTATCAATTATGACATACTCCATCTTTACATCTGTCTGTACGTACAAGGAAACTTTAAACATTAATTGGATGATTGCTGAATGAATTTCGGATAGTTGCGATGCAATGTCTTGCGTTAGCAAAACTAATAATGGTCGAAATAGCTTTTTTGGCCATGCCTGTACCAATTATGACATACTCCATCTTTACATCTGTCTGTACTTTCAAGAAAACTTTAAATATTCATTTGATTATTGCTGAATGAATTTCTGAGAGTTCTGATGCAATATCTTGCTTTAGTATAACTAATAATGGCCGAAATAATTTTTTTGGTCATGCCAGTAACAGTTATGACATCCTCCAACTTTACATCTGTCTGTACGTTCAAGGAAACTTTAAATATGCATTTGACAATTGCTAAATAAATATCTGATAGTTCTGATGAAATGTCTTGCATTAGCATATCTAATAATGCCCGAAATAAGCTTTTTAGACATGCCTGTATCAATTACGATATACTCCATCATTACATCTGTCTGTACATGCAAGGAAACTTTAAACATTCATTTGACGATTGCTGAATCAATTTCGGATAGTTATGATGCAACGTCTTCAATTAGTATAACAAATAATGGCAGAAATAATCTTTTTAGACATGCCTGTATCAATTACGATATACTCCATCATTACATCTGTCTGTATATCCAAGGAAACTTTAAACATCCATTTGAAGATTGCTGAATCAATTTCGGATAGTTACGATGCAACGTCTTCAATTAGTATAACAAATAATGGCAGAAATAATCTTTTTGGTCATACCTGTATCAATTAAGACATGCTCATAACATTTAAAGTTTTACAACTTTAAAAGTTCACATATTTCTACATTATATATATAGACTTGTTTATATATATATTATAAATTAAATATATATCACTGTATATATATATATATAGAATATATATAATATATATATATATATATATATATATATATGAATTCATAGGGTTACTGATAAATATGCACATTTACTGCACTCAAAATAACAAATAGTTACTTACAATAATCATAAAAATATCAAATAAAGAATAAATTTTTGTGTGTATTAACAAACACTTATTGATATATTTATAAATTAATCTAAAGGTTAGCACACTGATTTTTGTGTAAGTTGTTTTTCGTACCATACTAGAACAACTATGCAGGGTAAATCGTTTTACGGACAGTTCTAAGTGGAGCGCCTAATAAAATTTCATCATCTGTTTGCATTGGACTAAATTGACCTTATAATTTTAAATATGTCCTGTAGTTAGGGCTGGATAATCGCACAGGCAGATGAGACAAATGTCTAGGACGTTGTCAGACTTACACATAAATATTAAACGAGAAATGGTTGAAATTCAAATTAACTTTCTAAGGCTGAATTTCAACGTAGCCACCTGATGTGCTGAAAATCATAAACAGCAGAAAAATAGTATCACATTATTTCTAAATATAGAAACATTATGTAAAATAGTTTTTTTATACATCACATGCATCTGATAAAAATTCATTCTTAGTATAAAAACGAATAAAATTATGTTTGAATAACTCACTGAGTCAATCAAATTTATATTATTAGACTGGTTTAAGCATCGAAATAACTGCTGGGGATAATAATAATTAGTATGAAATAATTAATAATTTTCCTGAATTAAATAATAGGAAATAGAATTTTCAAGGACAGTTTGTTCATATTTATATACTTCCATTTGTTAGTCATTTAATAAAGCAAACAGTCGTAAATAAAATGTTTACAAAGCATAGTTATTATAAATGAAATTATTCGGCTGATGATATATCGGTAGAATAATTCTGGACAATATTCCTTACGATGAAATTATTAACAATTTTTCTAAATTAAAAACTAAATAAATGAATTTTTAAGTTAAGTTTATTTATATTTTATGTTCTTACTTTTGTTAGACATTCAATAAAAAATTTCATTTATTTTTAAATTTATAATTTATTCATTATATATAATTATATATAATTTATTATATATAATTTATTTATTTATTTTATATATATAAACAATTATCTAACATTTTACAGAAAAACTAAAATTCATTATTGTACATAAAATATTTTTACTAATAAAAATTTAATATTTCCTGTAAATTTTCACATATACATATGTACATATATATAGAGAGAGAGAGGGAGAAATGAAAAAAAAGAGAGGGAAATATACATAGAGATAGATGTATATAAATATAAAGAAATATAAATAAAACAATTGTGAAAAAATTAAGATAATTGATAATAGATGGGATATAACCTTGTTAATTAATTTATTTTCCAGTTTTAGTGTAGATTATATGATTGTAGTTTTAATTATCAAAATTATGAATTTTAGTCCATATATATCATATAAATAATATATATAAATATATATATATATTTTATATATATATATATATATATATTAGATAGATAATAGATAGATAATAATATAGATAAATAAGAAGAAATAATATACATATATGTAAAATATACAATTAGAAAATATATACTTGTTGTATATACATATATAAAATATAATAAAAATATTATATGACATAATTATATAACAATATAAAAAATATATTTTGTATAAAATTCTTTAATAATTTTTGCTCGAGTTTTACTGTAATATATGATTGTTATTTTAATTATATAAATATATGAATTTCATTGCATCCATTATAAATATATATAATTATATATATATATTAAATATATATATATATATATATATATATATATATATATATAGATATATTATATAATATAGAGAGAGAGAGAAAAATAAAATAAAATAATTGAATATACATAGAAAATATACAATATGTATATATATTATAAATATAAATAAAAAATTTTGATTCATTATTAAATACAATATCAAAAAATTTATATAAACTTCTTAACACTTTATGCTCAGTTTTACTGTAGATTATATGATTGTGGTTTTAATATATAAATTTTATGAATTTATGCATGCATATATATATGCATATAAATTATATATATATATATGTATATATATATATATATATATATATATATATATATATATAGAGGAGAGAGAGAATATATAAATGAGATATAGAATATATATAAAAATATATATATATATATTTAATATATACATATAATAAATATATATTAATGGTATATTTATATATATATATATATATATATTATTTATAAGATTATATATATATTTAAATAGTTTTTTATATATATATATATCTTTTATATAATATTGTCCATATATATTTATATATATTATATATATATATGTATATATATGTTATATATATATATATTTATATATATATATATGTATATATATATATATATATATATGTATATATATATATATATATAAATATATTGTGTGTATATAGTGTGTGTGTGTATATATTGCTATCTAAACAATACATGTTAAAACTGCTATCTATCACATATATTAATTATCTTTGTGTACGAGCACATATATAAATATTTGCACATGTATATAAATGCAAATAAAAATTATATCACTTCGCAATTAATATTCCAAAAATATATTTTACTGTATTTTACTTTAATACGTAGCTCAAAATTCAATATATGGAGATATGCTCAACATGAACTTCCAACAGAAATTTAACTCGCCAAAATATTTGCTAAACTCGCCAACTCTGGCACCCTTCGACGATCTCCGCCTTATCCTCTCTGGAGTTTGTTTTTTCCCTAATGACATTTTATCATTTTCCTCCCGACATCCTCTGATTCATGGGTCCCCGCGGATCCCAAATTAAGAGAAGAGGGACACGATGCGGGGCTCATCAAGGGATTCGCCTCTCGCAGACTCATTCCGGACAGACACGCTCCGCAAAAGTCGAATCAAACTCGGGAATACTTACTTCCCCGAAGCTCTGCTTTTGTTTTTGAATAGTTTAAGAATCTGCCGTAAATTTTGCGGTGGTGCCGTTGATTAGAATACTTTGGTTTGCTTTTGTTTTTTTTTCCTCAAAGTATATACAGAAAAAAGTAGGTTGTTTACTTTAAGAGGCTAATTTTCATTTGCTTTTACTTCTTGACGTAGATAGTGGCAATAAATAATAAACACTGTCAAATGTTAAGAGGTCCAAGTAGAGCCAGCCCAATGGTCAGAAGTAAAGGATCCCTTTCCGTCGGTTCTATTTGTAAAATTTTTGGTGATAAACGTATGTAAAACATTTAAATATCTCATACCAGCTTAAACTGTGAATTATGGGAAAAAGCTTTGCCTTTAAAAAAGAATCGATATTATGTAAATTTTGTTTTTGATGCATTATTTTTCTCAAAGTATACAGAAAGAAGTAAGTCGATTACTTAGGAAGCAAATTTTCATTTGCTTTTACTTCTTGACGTAGATAGTGGCAATAAATAATAAACACTGTCAAATGTTAAGAGGTCCAAGTAGAGCCAGCCCAATGGTCAGAAGTAAAGGATCCCTTTCCGTAGCGGTATTTTGGTAAAATGTTTTGGTGATAAACGTATGTATAAACATTTAAATATCTCATATCAGCTTAAACTGTGATTATAGGAAAGCTTTGCCGGTTGAAAAGAAAAAATAAACATTATGTAAAGGTATTTTTTGTTTTCGATGCATTATTTTTTATCAAAGTATATACACAAAGAAGTAGGTCGGTTATTTAGGAATCTAATTTTAATTTGCTTTTACTTCTTGACGTAGATAGTGGTAATAAACAATAACACTGTCAACCGTTAAGAGGTCCAATTAGGGGAAGACCAATGGACAGACAAAAAGGACCTTTTTCCGGAGCAGCATTTTGGCTCTAGTTTGTAAACATTTTGGTGATAAACGTTTGTATAGACCTTTAAAATACTCATACCAGCTTAAACTGTGAATATGAGAAATCTTTGCCGATTTAAAAGAGAAAATCGATATTACGTAAAGTTGGTTTTTGTTTTCGATGCATTATTTTTTCTTATAGTAGATATACAAAGAAGTAGCTCGGTTATTTAGGAGGCTAATTTTCATTTGCTTTTACCTCTTGATGTAGATAGTGGCAATAAACAATAACACTGTCAACCGTTAAGATGTCCAAGTAGGGGCAGTTCAATGGTCAGAGGTAAAGAACCCCTTTCCATACTGGTATTTTGGCTCTACTTTGTAAAATATTTTGGTGATAAATGTATGTATAGACATTGAAAAATCTCATACCAGCTTAAACTGTGAATATGGGAAATCTTTGCCGATTTAAAAGAGAAAATCGATATTACGTAAAGTTGGTTTTTGTTTTCGATGCATTATTTTTTCTTATAGTAGATATACAAAGAAGTAGCTCGGTTATTTAGGAGGCTAATTTTCATTTGCTTTTACCTCTTGATGTAGATAGTGGCAATAAACAATAACACTGTCAACCGTTAAGATGTCCAAGTAGGGGCAGTTTAATGGTCAGAGGTAAAGAACCCCTTTCCATACTGGTATTTTGGCTCTACTTTATAAAATATTTTGGTGATAAATGTATGTATAGACATTGAAAAATCTCATACCAGCTTAAACTGTGATTATGGGAAAGCTTTGCCGATTTAAAAGAGAATATCGATATTACGTAAAGGCGGTTTTTGTTTTTGATGCATTATTTTTTTTTCAAAGTATATACACCAAGAAGTAAGTCGGTTATTTAAGAGGTTAATTTTCATTTGCTTTTACTTCTTGACGTAGATAGTGGTATTAAACAATAACTCTGTCAACCGTTAAGATGTCCAAGCAGGGGTAGCCCAAAGGTCAGATGTAAAGGATCCCTTTGCGTAGAGTTGTTTTGGCTCTAATTTGTAAAATATTTTGGTGATAAAAGTTTGTATAGACATTGAAAAATCTCCTACAAGCTTAAACTGTGAATATGGGAAAACTTTGATGATTTAAAAGAGAAAATCAATATTACGTAAAGGTGGTTTGTGTTTTCGATACATTATTTTTTCTCAAAGTATAGACACAAAGAAATAAGTCGGTTATTTAGGAGGCTAATTTTCATTTGTTTTTACTTATTGACATAGATAAGGGCAATAAACATTAAAACAGTCAACCGTTAAGAGGTCCATTTAGAGTCAGCCTGCACATTTTCTACCAGTACAACTATAAAAGCTTGAATTTACAGAAATGAGAGACTTGATTCTCATATCAAGTTGTTTACAATCAGTAATTACTTCATTATAATAGATGATAAAAGTAATATTTTAAATACTTATATTTATTAAGTAAATTTAGCAGTTAGTCTCATGCATAAACAATTTCTTCATATAGCATTATTTTTTTCACTAAACTATATATATTCTACAAAATAGTTATACTTTTAAATTCAAGTAAATTAAACATGTGAGGAATTTCTGTGTTATATAATTTTACTAAGTCCTTTTGCACCTCAAAATTCAAAAAAAAAAATATTACGGAAAAGTATTCTGAATATTTCTTTCTTCTGCAATCAAAAATTTCCATGCACATATTTTTTAAGGTAAAATTACTAAGGTGATTTGTATCATAAATGTAACTTTATATTAAGATACCACTTTGGTGATGAAAGTAAGATTTGAAATACTTATAATGTTTCACTAAACTAAACATATTTTACAAAATAGTTTTTTTAATTCAAATTCAAGTAAATTAAACATATGGGAAAATTTTATGTTATATAACTCCTTCTTTTTGCACCTCAAAATTGAAATAAATATTACAAAAAAGTATTCTGGATATTTCTTACTTCCACAGTCGAGCTTGTACATATTTTTTAAAGGCTATTATTACTAAAGTGATTTGTATCATAAATGTAACTTTATATAAAGTATCATGTTGGTGATGAAAGTAAGATTTTAAATACTTATATTTATTAAGTAAACTTATCAGATGGGCTGATGCATAAACAATTTCTTCATATAGCATCATTATTTTTCCCTAAACTATATATATTCTACAAAATATTTATTAAACATATGAGTAAATTAAACATATGAGGAAATTCTATGTTGTATAGCTCCTTCCTTTTGCACCTCAAAATTGAAATAAATATTACGAAAAATATTCTGAATATTTCTTGCTTCCACAGTCGAGCTTGTACAGATTTTTTAAAGGTTATTATTACTAAGGTGATTTGTATTATAAATGAAATTTTATATAAGGTATCATTTTGGTGATGAAAGTAAGATTTTAAATGCTTATATTTAGTAAGTAAATTTAGCAGTTACGCTGATACATAAACAATTTCTTCATACAATATTATTATTATTGTTCACTAAACTATATATATATTCTACAAAATAGTTATTTCTTAAATTCAAGTAAATTAAACATATGAGGAAATTCTATGTCATATAACTTCCTTCTTTTGCATCTCAAAATTGAAATAAATATTACAAAAAATAGGCTGAATATTTCTTGCTTCCGCACTCAAGCTTGTACAGATTTTTTTAAAGGTTATAATTACTAAGGTGATTTGTATCATAAATGTAACTTTATATAAGATATTTTGATGATGAAAGTAAGATTTTAAATACTTATATTTATTAAGTAAATTTAGCAGTTAGTCTGATGCATAAACAATTTCTTCATATAGCATTATTGCTTTTTCCTAAACTATATATATTCTACAAAATAGATATTTTTTATATTCCAGTAAATTAAACATCAGAAAATTGTATGTTATATAACTCTCTCCTTTTGCACCTCAAAATTCAAATAAATATTACGAAAAAGTATTCTGAATATTTCTTGCTTCCTCAGCAGAGCTGATACATTTTTTAAGGTTGTAATTACTAAGTTGATTTGTATCATAAATGTAACTTTATGTAAGATATTTTGGTGATGAATATAAGATTTAAATACTTAAATTTATTAAGTAAATTTATCAGTTAGTCTGATGCATAAAACATTACTTCATATAACATTATTAATTTTCACTAAACTAAATATATTTTACAAAATACTTATTTTTTAATTAAAATTCAAGTAAATTAAATATATGAGGAAATTCTACAGCATATAACTCCCTCCTTTTGCACCTAAAATTTGAAATAAATATTACGAAAAAACATTCTGAATATTTCTTGATTCCACAGTCGAGCTTGTACAGATTTTATAATGGTTATTATTACTAAAGTGATTTGTATCATAAATGTAACTTTATATAAGGTATCATTTTGGTGATGAAAGTAAAATTTTAAGTACTTATGTTTATTAAGCAAACTTATCAGTTGGGCTGATGCATAAATAATTTCTTCTTATACCATTATTGTTTTTCCCTAAACTATATATATTCCGCAAAATATTTATTTTTTAATTCAAGTAAATTAAACATATGAGGAAATTATATGTTATATAGCTCCTTCCTTTTGTACCTCAAAATTGAAATAAATAGTACGAAAAAGTATTCTGAATATTTCTTGCTTCCGCAGTGAAGCTTGTACAGATTTTTTTAAAGATTGTAATTACTAAGGTGATTTTTATCATAAATGTAACTTTATATAAGGTATCATTTTGGTGATAAAAGTGAGATTTTAAATGCTTATATTTTGTAACTAAATTTAACAGTTAGGTTGATGTATAAACAATTTCAAGCATTATAGACCTAAGATGAAACTCTATTATACTTTCTTACTTGTTGTTAATTCAATTTAATATAACATACTTCATATAACATTATTTTTTTCCCAAAACTATATATATTCTACAAAATAGTTATTTCTTAAAATTTATTACGAAAAATATTCTGAATATTTCTTGCTTCCGCACTCAAGCTTGTACAGATTTTTTTAAAGATTGTAATTACTAAGGTGATTTGTATCATAAACGTAACTTTATATAAGGTATCATTTTGGTGATGAAAGTAAGATTTTAAATACTTATATTTATTAAGTAAACTTATCAGTTGGGCTGACGCATAAACAATTTCTTCATATAGCATTATTATTTATTCCTAAACTATATATATATATACCACAAAATAGTTATTTTTTGAATTCATATAAATTAAACATATGTGAAAATTCTATGCTATATAACTCTCTCTTTTTGCACCTCAAAATTGAAATAAATATTACGAAAAATATTCTGAATATTTCTGGCTTCCGCAGTCAAGCTTGTACAGATTTTTTTAAAGATTGTAATTAGTAAGCTGATTTTTATCATAAATGTAACTTTATATAAGGTGTCTTTTTGGTAATAAAAGTAAGATTTTAAATACTTATATTTATTAATTAAATTTAGCAGTTAGGCTGATGCATAAACAATTTCTTCATATAGCATTATTATTTTTCACTAAACTATATATATTCTACAAAATATTTATTAAACATATGAGTAAATTAAGCATACGAGGAAATTCTATGTTCTGCATTCCTTCCTTTTGCACCTCAAAATCGAAATAAATATTATGAAAAAGTATTCTGAATATTTCTAGCTTCCGTAGTCGAGCATTAATATGCACAGATTTTCTTAAAGATTATAATTACTTAGATGATTTGTATCATGAATGTAACTTTATATAAGCTATCATTTTGGTGATAAAAGTAAGATTTCAAATTACTTATATTAAGAAGTTAAATTAAATTTGGTAATTAGACTGGAACATAAAAACTTCTTCTAATTACATTATTATTTTTCACTATACTACATGTATTCCCCTAAATAGTTTTTTTCAAAATGCAGTTAAATTGAATATATGAGAAGATTTTGTGCTATAACTTCCTTTGCATTACAAAATTGAAATAATTATTACGAAAAAGGATTCTTAAAGTTTCTTTTTCCTGCCATCGAGCATTAACATGTACATAATTTATGAATGATTACAATTATTAAGGTCTTTAACTGAATTATAAAGTAAAGTTTTACACTATTAACTACAATTGGAACTTTAAACTTCTCTTCGAAAGACGTTATTACTTTCTCTAAACTATATGTATTTCATAAAATATTTATTTTTAAAATTCAAGAAGGGTAAATATATGGGAAAATCGTATGCTACAACTCTTTCTCTCAATATCACAAAATGAAATAAGTATTGCGAAAGAGGATTGTGGATGTTCCTTGTGCCCTTAATCGAGCATAATCATGCTCATCATTCTTAAAATGTAATGATGATAAAGATGTTGGAGAACCGATGTTCATGATAAACCGACTGTCACGTGGCACGTAAGCGAACATCGAATGAGGTCTACAGAGGAGGCACCAGAAACACATGCGACTCCAGGACGGTCCTCGTGTGTGAGAAACGAGACACTGAGAGCCTCGCCCGACGTCGCCCTGCCATCTATTCTCAGCCGGGAGAGAACAACCGGCTTCCGTGACGAAAACCACCTCCACCCTTTGATCCCTGCGTGTGTGCAGACGATACCCGAGGGTGCGCCTGCCCCCTCTCACCAAACAAGACTCCCCCGCGTTCTGGAGAGGTTATTGATGTTCCAATAGCGGGCCTCGGAAATTCCGTTAAACGAGCATATCGCGTGATACAACAGCTCATCCGCAAGAGATGCTTCATCAAGGGCCTGGATAGAACGAAATGACGCCCAGCCCCCTCTACCCCCAACCTCCCTGCGAACATTCGAACGCGAGGGAGCACGTGGAGCATTCTCATCCCTCCCTGTGAGTATAATGCGACCTTTCCGTGAGGCCGCGTGACATTCCTTATATATAAATCGTTCGCATGATGGAATTTTTCGTTGCTCAACCATCCCCTCTCCAACCCTACTTGGTGTTTGATTGGTTGTCAGTTTCAGGAGCTTTTTGCGGGGGGGAATGGGGTGCGAGGAAAGCAAAGGTATTGATTCCGAGGTTCTTTTCTGGGGAACTTCATCAGGGGCTGTGGTGGTGGAAAATATCGAACGTGGAATTTTTTTTCCCAGGATACGTTCGAGGGAAAACTGCCAGGGAACGCGATTAATAAGGGATTTTTTTTCTCCCCTTCCCTTCTTCTCTGTATATATCCCTTTCGCCTTCTACTTGTTGTTTGTTGCTGTTGTTTGGGCAATATTGGGTGCACCGGAAAGAAAACGTTCGACTTAATGGAACAGATGAGTAATGCATCCTGGGGTGTAATCGGCGAGAAACAACACCGTTACCGCCGCACACCCTCTTAAGGAGTAATTACTCTTCGGGGTTCCTCGCGGTCACGTGACGGCATTTTTGTGATTAATAACTTGTGTGGGATATTTTTATGGTCAGGCAAGAAGTGGTATAAGATCTATTGGAGAGAAGGGAGGGCCAATCTAATAAATCTAGGATTAAATTCAATTTATAGAACATCACCGGGGGGGGGGCAGATCCAGCATTTCTTTGAAGAGATTGGTCAAATTTTTCTTCCGTTCCAAAATTGGAATGAGTCAATCACAATAAGTGGAAAAAAACAAATTTTTCTTAGTCTATATATTTAAACTTTACGCTGTACATTATCTTTTGTAACACAAATAATATTATTATATCAGAAATGAGTTTAATTAATATTGTTGAAGATGCTATATATTGTTGACAGTTTATAACAATATGACTGAAATACTGAACAGATCGTCAATTGCTTTTCAAATTTAATTTACAGAACTCTCTCTCTCTGTATATATGTATATATATATATATATATATATATATATATATATATATATATATATATATATATATATATATATATATATATATATATATATATATATATATATATATATATATATATATATTATAAGGAGATATATCCAATATTTCTTCGAAAAGGTTGGTCAAGTATTCCTTCCACCTATGAATAGGAAAAATTACAACATTTTTGTAAACCTACGTGAGGCAGGAGTGTTATCAGTTTAGGATTTCTTCGAACCCGATAAAAATTAACCTTAATGTAAAGTTGTTACTTGGCCTGGAGGAAATGAAAGGAAATATTCAACTTTGATTGTCAGTTAAGTTTTGTTGGTTTCTTTGTTCTTTTGGCATTACTGATCAGGTGTTTTCCACTGATTGAGAAACTAATTTCAGCAAATCATTGTATTTTCTGCTACATCAAGAAGACCCAGCATTAGTCTTTTACCACTCAGGTTAACCTCAATGCATTTTCCTGATGTTATTTCTGTTACTGAAAAAAAAATATCAAATCCAACGAGAGAGTGTACTTTGTGCTCCCTTAAAACAAATTCCAGAGATAAGCCAGTAAGAAAAGAGACCAGATACCAGTGTACAGCATGTGAGGTATCACTTTGTGTTTTCTCTTTCAAAAACTATCATGCAAAGACTAGTATTTAACGCTTTCCATTTGCCCGAGATAACTCGGGATAGTAAACTAATATTAAAACTAAATGCTTTTACGCCTGTAAAAAAATTAAAAAGTCAATTTAAAACCTACATATTTTGTTTTGTTTCATTTCCTTGTATTTAATAATATAATAAAAAAGTGTGATGATTTTTTGCAATTTTTTTCAAAAAAATTTGTAAGGAAAGCAGTTAATTTTAATAAATTGAATTTATTAACCGTTTTAACCCATATTAATCCCTTTTTTAGCAATCACTCTTCATTTTAATAAATTAAATACATGTATATTAACCCCTTTTTTAGAAATCACTATTAATTTTAATAAATTAAATACTTGTATGTTATCAGCTTTAACCAATATTAACCCCTTTTTTAGCAATCACTGTTAATTTTAATAAATTAAATACTTGTTTGTTATCCGTTTTAACCAATATTAACCCCCTTTTTTAGCAATCCCTGTTAATTTTAATAAATTAAATATAATTACCGTTTTAACCTATATTAACCACTTTTTTAGCAATCACTCTTAGCTTTAATAAAGTGAATATATTAACCGTTTTAACCTATGTTAACTACTGTTTTAGCAATCGCTGTTAATTTTAATGAATTAAATATATAGACTGTGACTGACTGTGACTGACTGTGTTTGAATGTCAAGGGATTAACCCCTTTTTCAGCAATCACTGTTAATTTTAATAATTTAAATATATTAACCGTTTTAACCTATATTAACCCCATTTTTAGCAATCACTGTTAATTTTAATAAATTAAATATATTAACAGTTTTAACCTATATTAACCTCTTTTTTAGAAATCCCTGTTAATTTTAATAAATTAAACACTTGTTTGTTAACAGTTTTAACCAATATTAACCCCTTTTTTTAGCAATCACTGTTAATTTTAATAAATTAAATATATAGATTGTGCCACCTTCGAGACGTCAAGAACTGTTTCCGATAAACATAGAGGAGCATGCTATTAAATTATGTAATTATTTAACCGGGTTTTTATTTTGTTTTGATTAGAATATTCAAGGCGTCATGTGACCTTAATATAAGAAGCGAAAGAATACAGAAATGCAAAATATGTCAATTTCTACATCTATTCGGAAATGCTTTGAAATGTTTCATACTTTAGTGAAATGCTATTTTTTTAACTATTACTTATTATGCATTAATATCATATATAGGCCTGATTAAATGTTACAAAGCAATGCAAATTTCAAAATAAATTGTTTGTTTCTAAGCTAGCATATAACTTTTGTGCTGACCTGAATTAAATAGTATTTTTAGGTGCATCAAATTCCATTTAATTTGAATGTCAAGGAATTAACCCCTTTTTTAGTAACCACTGCTAATTTTAATAAAATAAATATATTTCCCAAAATTATGTATTTCACTTTGGTCGATTCGCTTAATAAACCAGCTAATTAATAATGAGATAATACATATCAGCTAATTACTGTACATTAAATAAAGGATAACTTCAATGAAATCGTTATGAAATAGCTTTGCAGTTCAAACCGTATTAATTCACAACTGGTTTTTATTCGAATAATCAGTATATATAAGCAATTTTTTTAACATTTGCTGTTAACATTTCTAAATTGAACGCGTTTTCCGAAAATGTATATCTGACTTTGTTATTCCAATGCGTAATCACAAAACATCATATTTCACAAAGCTGCTCTTTTATTTTTCTATAGAAAAATTCCGAGTGTTAATTATGCAATTAATTTGATTAATCTGCCTCGTTTGACTATGTTCCTCATTACTGAAAATCGATTGCCTTGAACGGATAGTCAGGAAATCGATTAAAATGCATCGATTAATTGATAATAATATGATTGCATAATTTATTTTCCTTTTTTTTCTTAAGAAAATACCTCTTTTCGAAGATTATATAACCCGTATCGCATTTTAAGTTTCTGTATAGATACAAGTATTGATTTTATGCCTTGATAAAAGAAATTTCAGTTACATTAGAACTTTTTTTGCTTAACTAACTGATAAGGTTGGTGAATAATAATTGCAAGAGAATCTTTCAATTTGTTAGCGTAGTCCAATCAGTAAAATCTTTTAAAACTCTATAAAGAATAGTATAAATATAAAAGTAAAACTGAAGTAAAATAATTTTGTTTGAATGACTGCAATAAAAGAAATAAAAGTTGCAATATTTTAATATTTAATTTATTTTAGAAAATGAAGATGATCCTGTAATATGTGATGTGATGTGATGTAATATGTGATGTATTGCCTTCTTTATGTTTTATGAAACATAAAAATTGACATATATTCTTATGCAATCCAACTTTTAATTTCCAATTGGAGAAAATGTATAATACTAGCATATAGCCCGTCATATGACGGGGTCTGTAAAATTATTAATTTTCCAGAATTGTAAAGTACCCTATGAAACAGGTAAAAAAATGGTTTGTTTTTTGTCTAAGAATTATCTTCCAACAAAAATTAATCGATTATTACATTTAAAATCATCACATACTAGCTTATAGTCCGTCACATGACGGAATTAGTAAAATTATTAATTTTCCAGAATTGTAAAGTACCCTATGAAACAGGTAAAAAAAAATGGTTTGCTTTTTGTCTAAGAATTATCTTCCAACAAAAATTAATCGATGATTACATTTAAAATTATCACATACTAGATTATAGTCCGTCACATGACGGAATTAGTAAAATTATTAATTTTCCAGAATTGTAAAGTACCCTATGATACAGGTAAAAAATGGTTTTTTTTGCCTAAGAATTATCTTCCAACAAAAATTAATCGATGATTACATTTAAAATTATCACATACTAGATTATAGTCCGTCACATGACGGAATTAGTAAAATTATTAATTTTCCAGAATTGTAAAGTACCCTATGATACAGGTAAAAAAAATGGTTTGTCTTTTGCCTAAGAATTATCTTCCAACAAAAATTAATCGATGATTACATTTAAAATTATCACATACTAGATTATAGTCCGTCACATGACGGAATTAGTAAAATTATTAATTTTCCAGAATTGTAAAGTACCGTAAGAGACAGGTTAAAAAATGGTTTGTTTTTTGTCTAAGAATTATCTTCCAACAAAAATTAATCGATGATTACATTTAAAATTATCACATACTAGATTATAGTCCGTCACATGACGGAATTAGTAAAATTATTAATTTTCCAGAATTGTAAAGTACCCTATGAGACAGGTAAAAAAATGGTTTGTTTTTGCCTAAGAATTATCTTCCAACAAAAATTAATCGATGATTACATTTAAAATTATCACATACTAGCTTATAGTCCGTCACAGGACGAAATTAGTAAAATTATTAATTTTCCAGAATTGTAAAGTACCCTATGAGGCAGGTAAAAAATGGTTTGTTTTTTTGGCTAATAATTATCTTCTATCAAAAAATAATCGAAGATTGCATTTAAAATTATCACATACTAGCTAGTCACATGACGGAATTAGTAAAATTATTAATTTTCCAGAATTGTAAAATCCCCTATGAGGAAAATAAAAAAATGGTTGCTTTTTGGCTGAGAATTATCTAGTACAATCTCAATAATTTTTTCATCCTCATACTCCTCTAAAGTCTCCCGATACTGTGAATGCAATTTAGAATCACATTGAATTCATTTAGTCAAACCATGTATCTATGTAGAAAAAACAAACACACAAGCGAACAAACTTCTTAATTTTCAATATAACTTAAACGCTAGATATTTATTTATCCTTGAAATAGACTCTTAGACTTTTATGAAAAGAATTTGTTGTTAATACCTGTAATAAAACTTTCATTGAAACAAAAAATAATCGATGATTGAATTTAAAATTATCACATATGTATCTAATCTATTATTTAAGCCAAATAGAAAAGAAAATTATTTACGTAATCTCTGAGTTCAGTGATAAAACGTATGTAAATAATGCAGACGATATTTAAATAATTTAAAAGAAATGCTTAAATGAGATGGTTAAAGGAATGACGTCTTAATGCTAGAAAGAAATGCTACTTTTATCTATTTATTATGTGATAAATTGATAAATTCCATGTTCTGCTCTTAACCGAAGACAATAGAGCTTGAAATAATGGCATTAAGTATTTAAATTAGAATGATTTCGAACGTTTTGAATGCTTTGAATTTTTAACTCATAAAAATACAATATAGATTTATAATTCCAGAAATTCAGGAGAAAATACAAAAATTATATTATCATATAGGATCTCAATTTTCAATAAATAACATTGGTATTTTTAGTATATTATAATATTTTATGCTTATATATACAAAAAAAATTAAATAAAATATGAACTTTTATGTTAATAGTCAAGAAAATTTCTAGCTTCAACTAAGTATCATATTTTTTTTAACCTTAAGCTCTATATTTGAAAGTTATCTAGCAGGAAAAGAGCGTAAATTAATTTAAATAGTTTATTATTATGTGAACACTTTATGTGTAGTTTTTGAAATGCATTGCTTTGAATTTAGGTACTCAATATCATTTTAAATTTAGAACTTTGTTTTAAACTTCAAAATATATCAAGAAGCAAAATCATAATTTATGAAAATAGTAAAAAGTATTGAATAATGATTTTTATTTATTTATTTAATTATTTATTTTTAGGATCTCAAATTTACTAGTTATAGGCTTTAATATAAAATGTGAATAACATTGGTATTTTTAGTATTTTATAATATTTTGCATTTCTATGTACAAAAAATTTCAATAAAATTTGAACTTTTATGTTAATACTAAAGAAAATTTATAGCTTCATCTGAATATCATATTTTTTTTAACCTTAAGCTCTATATTTCTAAGTTATCTGGCAGGAAAAAAGCTTAAATTAATTTAAATTTTTTATTATTATGTGAACACTTTACGTGTAGTTTTTGAAATGCATTGCTTTGAATTTAGGTACTCAATATCATTTTAAATTTAGAACTTTGTTTTAAGCTTCAAAATATATCAAGAGGCAAAATTATAGTTTATGAAAATAGTAAAAAGTAGGGAATAAAGATTTTTACTTATTTATTTAATTAATTATTTTTAAGATCTTAATTTTCTCTAGTTATAGGCTTTAATATAAAGTGTAAATAACATATAAAGTGTTTTTATGTTAACATAGAAAGTGTAAATAACATGTAAAGTGTAAATTTAATATAAAGTGTAAATATTATAAATTTTAAGTATTTTATAATATTTTACGTTTATATGTACAAAAATTTATATAAAATTTGAACTTTTATGTTAATAGCAAAAAGCATTTTAAGCTTCAACTGAAAATCATATTTTTTTTTAACCTTAAGCTCTATATTAAGTTATCTAGCAGGAAAAGAGCGCAAATGAATTTAAATTTTTTATTATTATGTGAACGCTTTACTTGTAGTTTTTGAAATGCATTGCTTTGAATTTAGGTACTCAATATCATTTTAAATTTAGAACTTTGTTTTAAGCTTCAAAATATATCGAGGCAAAATTATAGTTTATGAAAATATTAAAAAGTAGGACATAAAGATTTTTACTTATTTATTTAATTATTTATTTTTAAGATCTCAATTTTCACTAGTTATGGGCTTTAATATAAAGTGTAAATAACATATAAAGTGTTTTTATGTTAACATAGAAAGTGTAAATAACATATAAAGTGTAAATTTAATATAAAGTGTAAATATTATAAATTTTTAGTATTTTATAATATTTTACTTTTATATGTACAAAAATTAAAATAAAATTTGAACTTTTATATTAATAGCAAAGAGTATTTTAAGCTTCAACTGAAAATCATATTTTTTTTTACCCTTACGCTCTATATTTCGAAGTTATCTAACAGGGAAAGAGCGTAAATGAATTTAAATTTTTTATTATTATGTGAACGCTTTAAGTGTAGTTTTTGAAATGCATTGCTTTGAATTTAGGTACTCAATACCATTTTAAATTTAAAACTTTGTTTTAAACTTCAAAATGCATCAAAAAGCAAAATTATAATTTATGAAAATAATAAAAAGTAGGGAATAATGATTTTTATTTATTTTTTTTACTTTTTTTGGCTTGAACTGTAACAGGCCCATATAAAAGTTTACTTAACATTAACATGGAAATATTTTTGTAGTTGTGTATCATTAAAAAAAATGATTCTTTGAAACCAACTCAGTACTATTGACAAATGAAACAGATTTTCAGTTTTTATCCAAATTTATCCTCTTGAATCGATAAATAAAATAATAAAAATCGATATCGGAATTTGTCGCAAGAATTACTTAATGGACTGGGACATTAAAAATCGGATATCAGGGAAAACAAAATTCCGATAATGTTTTTAAAATGTTTGAATAAAAAACTAGGGAAAAAAAACGCAAACGCGAATTCTGGTTCAAACCGTTTCTCTCTGAATCGCGTGCCAAGCAGTTACGTTCAAGAGACACTCGTTTTTACGTCCTCCGTCCCTTGATCAACCCTTAATCGATTCGTTCCCAAAACGTTCGTGATCCAACTCATTCCGGGAGGGCCCACCACCCTTACCTCCGCAAAAACATAATGCCTTCAATCAATAACCTAGTACCCGAAAATGCCGCGCAAAAAGAAGCAAACGATAGAAGAAAAAAATATTTGTACCAAACAATCGATGCTGAAGAGCACGGGAAACTTATAGAGGGGGAAAAAATTCCTGGTATAGCGACAAAAATTCGAAAATTCTCGTAATTGGTGATCACGGCATCTCCAAATAATAAAATGGGCGTCGGTTAATCAATTAGAATTCTGGGTGGCGATTGGAAGGGTGTAGGGGGGGGGGAAGTGAGGCTTTAGGCACACTACAGAAACATGCCGCCTTGAGCTGCTCATATTTACAGGGTAGGCGTTGCCCCGGGTGATGTTATTAACAAGGAAAGTTGCGTGCGTTGCCACTGGCGACGAAAAAACGTTCGGTTTTTATTGGACGGCCGTGAAGGTGAGATATCCGGGGTGGGTAATGGCGCTTCACACCTCATTTGAGAAGGTTCGATATATCGAACGTTCCGCTCTGTGGCACCCAGTTGGTCAGGGGACGGCGGAAGGGTAGGTTCTAATTTGTCAGAATGGTAGAAATGCACAAATACATAATTTCCCTTAATGTGATTCATAATTAGATTTTCATAATTTGGCGTGATCGGATTTAACAAAACTTACAGACTAGAAGTTGTCTTTCTATGCATATTTATGCGGGATTCTAAAATTCGTGCTCGCATAAATGTACATTCAAATTCTTGGTGTAAAAAACTTTCAGGTATTTTATGCTATTAATAGGTTATTTAACACATTGAGTGAGTCGTCAGTCCCTGGAGACTGACTGGGATTTTTTTATTCAAGTGGAGTTTGTCCCTGGGGACTGGTAGTCCACTGTCAGTGACTATTAATAAATTGAGTGTGAAGTACTAACTTTAAAATGAGGTTTTGACTTTGAAACGGAAATTTTTTGTCAATCTCTAGGGGCTGACACAGTTCCAATGAAAACTCATTCTCAGTCTCTGGGGAAACTACGCTGCTCAAACCAAAAGTCCACTGTCAGTCCAAATGGACAAATGTCTCTCTCAACCTAACAAATGAATGTACAATGTATTTGTAGCACAACTTTTATAATTACAGGAAAATTTACATAGTTGTAAATAATATTTTAAAAGTTAACAAAAGGAAAAATTTTTTTTTTGTTTCTGAATTTTCTTCTGCAAGAGTCTGAGAAATCAACCACACACTACTGCCTAGCCTAACACCTCTGAGGGTGGCAGGCCAAACCCATGGGTCTTTTGCACGGTCCCTGCTTCAAAATTCCGTGGACCCTATAACGTATTCAGGTATGTTTCAGTTGACACAATGAAGAAGCAGGTGTTTCTTGATTAACACATTCGCTGCCACTAAAAATGATATTACCATCCTCAGAAGCCGCATTACAA
>CM063499.1:45137090-45159590 GCA_032207245.1 Pardosa pseudoannulata
GAGTTGTATCAACTACAGAATATCAATTTTAAATATGTATCAACTACAGAATATCAATTTTAAACAACAAAGTCCGAAATCGAGTTGTATCAATTACAGAATATCAATTTTAAGTAACAAATCCCGAAATCAAGTTAATTGTAAGAAATATGAAAACTACTCGATTACAGCAGCTGAATTGCTAATACAATGAATACATATCATGGCACAGCTCAAAATAAGTATTATTTCAAAGTAATTCTGGAGTGGATGTTAATTTTTTTCCACTAGATTAAGTGAACGACCCAGCAAGTTAGGTGTGGCAAATTTCCCTATTAATCCACCATACAAAATAAAATTCCCTTTCGGGATAACTTATTCTGTACTTCCGATTCTAGATATTTTATTGCTGTCACTCCCTACATTATAATATCTTAATTTCTCCCGCCACACATATGACTTCTGTCACGAAATTCATATTAATAATCCTACCTTAAAAAAATCGAATACATTTGTTTACTTTACAATTATAAGAAAAAAAAATATTTGTTTAGTTTGATTAATTATGTATTTTATATGTAAATATTAATTAATATCTTGAATAATTTGTAGAATATAAATATAATGCCTTTTTTTGTTTAGTTTGTTTTTTAATATTTATATAATACTTGAAATTAATAAAAATGAGATAATGGCATAAAAGGACATGTGAAGATAATAGCTGCTGGTTTTCAGAAATGAACAAAAAATATAGTTAAATCTAAGCTTTATTAAAGAATTTTAACTACGATGTTATCTTTCTACTTTTTTTCTGAGCAAGAAATAAAAATACACAAAATATATAAAACAATAATTATAATAAAAGAAATAAATAAATATAATAAGTCTTATGATAACCCATACTTGAAATTAATAAAAAAAGGAGATAAGGGAATGGCATATATCAAAGGACAAGTGAAGATAACAGCAGCGCTGCTGGTTTTCAGAAAATGAACAGAAAAGTAGTAGTTAAATCTAAGCACGGTTGGATTAAAGCTATTGGGGCAGTACGACATTATCTTCGGCCTCTTCCCTCTGCTGCAAGAAATAAAGCACACAAAAAATATAAAACAATAAATAAAATAACACTGAATAATTAATAAATAATTAATCAAGGAGTCTTATGATAACCCATACTTGAAATTAATAAAAAATGAGATAAGGGAGTGGCATACTTCAAAGGACATGTGAAGATAATAGCAGCGCTGCTGGTTTTCAGAAAATGAACAAAAAAGTAGTAGTTAAATCTAAGCACGGTTGGATTAAAGCATTTTTGGGGCACTACGACATTATCTTCTTACGAGGCTCTGCAGCAAGAAATATAATATACAAAAAATATAAAAAAATAAATAAAATTAAATTAAATATTTAATAAATAATTAATCAAGGAGTTTTATGATAACACGTACTTGAAATTAATTTATAAATGAGGTAAGGGAATGGCATACCTAAAAGGACATGTGAAGATATTAGCAGCGCTGCTGGTTTTCAGAAAATGAGCAAAAAAGTAGTAGTTAAATCTAAGCAGGGTTGGATTAAAGAATTTTTGACACTACGATATTTTTTACGCCTTTCCCTCTGCAGCAAGAAATATAATACACAAAAAAATAAAACAATAAATATAATAAAACTAAATAATTAATAAATAATCAAGGAGTCTTATGATAACTAGTTGAAATCAATGGAAACATGAGATAAGGGAGTGGCATACCTCAATGAACATCTAAAGATAATAGCAGCGCTGCTGGTTTTCGGAAAATGAACAAAAAGTAGTAGTTAAATCTAAGCAGGTTTGGATTAAAGAATTTTTGGGGCACTACGATATTATCTTCTAACGGGGCCTCTTCCCTCTGCAGCAAGAAATAAAATACACAAAAAATATAAAACAATAATATAATAAAACTAAATAATTAATAAATAATCAAGGAGTCTTATGATAACTAGTTGAAATCAATGGAAACATGAGATAAGGGAGTGGCATACCTCAATGAACATCTAAAGATAATAGCAGCGCTGCTGGTTTTCATAAAATGAACAAAAAAGTAGTAGTTAAATCTAAGCAGGATTGGATTAAAGAATTTTTGGGGCACTACGATATTATCTTCTTACGGGGCCTCTTCCCTCTGCAGCAAGAAATAAAATACACAAAAAATATAAAACAATAATATAATAAAACTAAATAATTAATAAATAAGTAATCAGGGAGTCTTATGATAACCCGTACTTGAAATTAATGGAAAAATGAGATAAGGGAGTGGCATACCTCAAAGGACATGTGAAGATAATAGCAGCGCTGCTGGTTTTCGGAAAATGAACAAAAAGTAGTAGTTAAATCTAAGCAGGTTTGGATTAAAGAATTTTTGGGGCACTACGATATTATCTTCTTACGGGGCCTCTTCCCTCTGCAGCAAGAAATAAAATACACAAAAAATATAAAACAATAATATAATAAAACTAAATAATTAATAAATAAGTAATCAGGGAGTCTTATGATAACCCATACTTGAAATTAATAAAAAAAGGAGATAAGGGAATGGCATATATCAAAGGACAAGTGAAGATAACAGCAGCGCTGCTGGTTTTCAGAAAATGAACAGAAAAGTAGTAGTTAAATCTAAGCACGGTTGGATTAAAGCACTTTTGGGGCAGTACGACATTATCTTCGGCCTCTTCCCTCTGCTGCAAGAAATAAAGCACACAAAAAATATAAAACAATAAATAAAATAACACTGAATAATTAATAAATAATTAATCAGGGAGTCTTATGATAACCCGTACTTGAAATTAATGGAAAAATGAGATAAGGGAATGACACACCTCAAAGGACATGTGAAGATAATAGCAGCGCTGCTAGTTTTCAGAAAATGAAGAAAAAAGTAGTAGTTAAATCTAAGTAGAGTTGGATTAAAGAATTTTTGGGGCACTACGACATTATCTTCTTTCGGGGAATCTTCCCTCTGCAGCAAGATATAAAATACACAAAAAATATAAAACAATAAATATAATAAAACTAAATAATTAATAAATAATTAATCAAGGAGTCTTATGATAACCCGTACTTGAAATTAATGGAAAAATGAGACGAGGGAGTGGCATACCTCAAAGGACATGTGAAGATAATAGCAGCGCTGCTGGTTTTCAGAAGATGAACAAAAAAGTAGTAGTTAAATCTAAGCAGGGTTGGATTAAAGAAATTTGGGAACACTACGACATTATCTTCGGCCTCTTTCCTCTGCAGCAAGAAATAAAGTACACAAAAAACATAAAACAATAAATATAATAAAACTAAATAATTAATAAATAATTAATCAGGGAGTCTTATGATAACCCATACTTGAAATTAATGGAAAAAAATGAGACAATGGAGTGGCATACCTCAAAGGACATGTGGAGATAATAGTAGCGCTGCTGGTGTTCGGAAAATGAACAAAAAAGTAGTAGTTAAATCTAAGCAGGTTTGGATTAAAGAACTTTTGGGGCACTACGATATTATCTTCTAACGGGGCCTCTTCCCTCTGCAGCAAGAAATAAAATACACAAAAAATATAAAACAATAATATAATAAAACTAAATAATTAATAAATAATTAATCAAGGAGTCTTATGATAACACGTACTTGAAATTAATGGAAAAATGACACAAGGTAGTGGCATACCTCAAAGGACATGTGAAGATGATAGCAGCGCTGCTGGTTTTCAGAAAATGAACAAAAAAGTAGTAGTTAAATCTAAGCAGGGTTGGATTAAAGAATTTTTGGGGCACTACGATGTTATCTTCTTACGGGGCCTTTTCCTTCTGTAGCAAGAAATAAAATACACAAAATATATAAAACAATAATTATAATAAAACTAAATAATTAATAAATAATTAATCAATGAGTCTTATACTAACCCGTACTTGAAATTAATGCAAAAATGAGACAAGGGAGTGGCATACCTCAAAGGACATGTGAAGATAATAGCAGCGCTGCTGGTTTTCGGAAAATGAACAAAAAAGTAGTAGTTAAATCTAAGCAGGGTTGGATTAAAGAAATTTGGGAACACTACGATATTATCTTCTTACTGGGCTCTGCAGCAAGTAATATAATACACAAATATAAAACAATAAATGAAAAATCTAAATAATTAATAAATAATTAATCAAAGAGTCTTATGATAACCCGTACTTGAAATTAATGGAAAAATGAGATAAGGGAATGGCATACCTCAAAGGACATGTGAAGATAATAGCAGCGCTGCTGGTTTTCGGAAAATGAACAAAAAAGTAGTAGTTAAATCTAAGCAGGTTTGGATTAAAGAATTTTTGGGGCACTACGACATTATCTTCTTACAGGGATTCTTCCCTCTGCAGCAAGAAATATAATACACAAAAAAATAAAACAATAAATATAATAAAACTAAGTAATTAATAAATAATTAATCAAGGAGTCTTATACTAAACCCGTACTTGAAATTAATAGAAAAATGAGACAAAGGAGTGACATACCTCAAAGGACATGTGAATATAATAACAGCGCTGCTGGTTTTCAGAAGATGAACAAAAAAGTAGTAGTTAAATCTAAGCAGGGTTGGATTAAAGAATTTTTGGGGCACTACGACATTAAGTTCTTACGGGGCTTCTTCGCTCTGCAGCAAGAAATATAATACCCCAAAAATATAAAACAATAAATAAAATAAAACTAAATAATTAATAAATAATTAATCAAGAGTCTTATGATAACCCGTACTTGAAATTAATGGAGAAATGGGACAAGGGAATGGCATACCTCAAAGGACATGTGAAGATTTAAGCATTTTTGGTGCACTACTACATTATCTTCTAACGGGGCTTCTTCACTCTGCAGCAAGAAATAAAATACACAAAAATATATAACAATAAATAAAATAAAACTAAATAATTAATAAATAATTAATCAAGGAGTCTTATGATAACCCGTACTTGAAATTAATGGAGAAATGGGACAAGGGATACCTCAAAGGCATACCTCAAAGGACATGTGAAGATTTAAGCATTTTTGGTGCACTACTACATTATCTTCTAACGGGGCTTCTTCACTCTGCAGCAAGAAATAAAATACACAAAAATATATAACAATAAATAAAATAAAACTAAATAATTAATAAATAATTAATCAAGGAGTCTTATGATAACCCGTACTTGAAATTAATGGAGAAATGGGACAAGGGAATGGCATACCTCAAAGGACATGTGAAGATTAAAGCATTTTTGGGGCACTACGACATTATCTTCTTACGGGGCTCTGCAGCAAGAAATAAATAATGAATAAAACAAAAACAAAAATTAAATTTTTATCGATAAAAAATAGTTAATATACAGCATACATTTCAGTTTTTGAAGAAAAGTATGAATAATTAATTAGTTTATAAATAAAAAAATTAAATTTCTTTTAATAAATCTATAATAAAAGTAAGTAAATAAATATAAATAAACCTCAATTAAAAATTGTGTTTCTTAGCATTTAATTAAGAAAAATTACAATACAAAGTAAATCCTCTCAATTTAGAAATAGTAACCAAGCAGAAGAGCCTCAAGCTTGGCCTGCCACCTCCAGAGGTAGCGTTTGGGAACTTGGTGGACATTGCAATCACAAACTTGTTTTACGTCCTTCAGCCACCATTAAGAAACTCTAAACTCTCTGGTTATAAGATCGATGTCTTTGCGGACCGAACTACCATGACTCATTTAGGGCCAGTCTCACCAAAGTCTTTTAATGGATAACCGCGATTAACCCATGGCGCTAAACAATGGTGGGACACAATTCTCCATTTAAACAGAGATTAATAGCGCTTATGCCTGCAAAACATAAAAGTTAAATTTCTGAATTATCTGTAGATAGTTGTATAGTGCTATTTCCCCTGGAGATTCATGGACAGACGTCTGCTGTGAGAAAAAAGTTTGGGAACCATTGATCCAAATACTGGCTGATGTTCACGCAGCCGTTAAATGACTTTGGTGAAACCGGCCTATATACCTGAAAAACATGAAAGTTAAATTTCTGAATGTATCAGTAGATAGTTGTATAGTGCTATTTCACCTGGAGATTCATAGACAGACGTCTTCTGTGAGGAAAAAGTTTGGGAACCATTGATCCAAATACTGATTAGTGTTCACACAACCGTTAAATGACTTTGGTGAGACCGGCCCTTATACCTAAAGAACGTGAAAGTTAAAATTGTAAATGTATCAGTAGATAGTTGTATAGTGCTATTTCACCTGGAAATTCATGGACAGACGTTAGCTGTGAGAAAAAAGTTTGGGAACCATTGATCCAAATACTGGGTGGTAGTCACACAGCCGTTAAATGACTTTGGTGAAACCGGCCTATATACCTGAAAAACATGAAAGTTAAAATTGTAAATGTATCAATAGATAGTTGTATAATGCTATTTTATCTGGGGATTCATGGACAGACGTCAGATATGAGGAAAAAAAGTTAGCCGTTAAACGACTTTGGTGAAACCGGCCCTTATACTTGAAAACACGAAAGTTAAGATTGTAAATGTATCAGTAGATAGTTGTATAGTGCTATTTCCTCCCAAAATTCATGGACAGACGTCTGATGTGAGAAAAAATTTGGTAACCATCGATCCAAATACTGGCTGGTATTCACAGAGACGTTAAACGACTTTGGTGAAACCGGCCCTTATACCTGAAGAACATGAAAGCTAAATTTCTGAATGTATCAGTAGATAGTTGTACAGTGCTATTTTATCTGGGGATTCATGGACAGACCTTAGCTTTGAGAAAAAAAAGCTTGGGAACCATTGATCCAGATACTGGCTGGTGTTCACACAGCCATTAAATGACTTTGGTGAAACTGGCCCTTATACCTGAAAAACATGAAAGTTAAAATTGTGAATCTATCATTATATAATTCTTTAGTGCTATTTCACCTGGGGATTTATGGATAGACGTCAGCTGTGAGAAAAAAGTTTGGGAACCATTGATCCAAATACTGGCCGGTAGTCACACAGCCGTTTAACGACTTTGGAGAAAAGTATCCTTATACCTCAAAAACATTAAAGTTAAAAATGTAAAAGTATCAGTAGATAGTTGTATAGTGCTATTTCACCTGGAAATTCATGGACAGACGTTAGCTGTGAGAAAAAAGTTTGGGAACCATTGATCCAAATACTGGCCGGTAGTCACACAGCCGTTTAACGACTTTGGAGAAAAGTATCCTTATACCTCAAAAACATTAAAGTTAAAAATGTAAAAGTATCAGTAGATAGTTGTATAATGCTATTTTATCTGGGGATTAATGGACAGACGTCAGATGTGAGGGAAAAAAGTTTGGGAACCATTGATCCAAATACTGGCGGGTATTCACACAGATCCGTTAAATGACTTTGGTGAAACCAGCCCTTAGACCTGAAGAACATGAAAGTTAAAATTGTAAATTTATCAGTAGATAGTTGTGCAGTGCTATTTCACATGGAGATTCATGGACAGACGTCTACTGTGAAAAAAAAAAGTTCGGGAACCATTGATACAAATGCTGGCTAGTATTCATACAGCCGTTAAACGACTTCGGGAAAACCGGTTGTTATACCTGGAGAACATGAAAGTTAAAATTGTAAATGTGTAGTAGATAGTTGTATATTGCTATTTCACCTGGAGATTCATGGACAGACGTCTGCTACGAGATAAAAGTTCGGGAACCATTAATCCAAATACTGGCTGGTGTTCTCACAGCTGTGAAACGACTTTGGCGAAACTAGCCCTTATACCTGAAAATCATGAAAGTTAAAATTGTAAATGTATCAGTGGATAGTTGTGTAGTGCTATTTCATCTGGAGATTCATGGACAGACGTCAGCGATGAGAAAAAAATTTGGGAACCATTGATCCAAATATTGGCTGGTATTCACACAGACGTTAAACGACTTAAGTAGGTAACTGGCCTTTTACCTGAAAAACAGGAAAGTTAAATTTCTGAATGTATCAGTAGATAGTTGTACATTGCTATTTTATCTGGGGACTCATGGACAGACGTTAGCTGTGAGAAAAATAAGTTTTGGAACCATTAATCCAAATACTGGCTAGTATTCACACAGCCGTTAAATGACTTTGGTGAAACCGGCCCTTACACCTGAAGAACATTAAAGTTTAAATTGTAAATGTATTAGTAGATAGTTGTATAGTGCTATTTCATCCGGAAATTCATGGACAGACGTCTGATGTGAGAAAAAAGTTTAGAAACCATTGATCCAAACATTGGTTGGTATTCACACAACCATTAAACTACTTTGGTGAAAAGTGCACTTATATCTGAAAAACATAAAAGTTAAAATTGTAAATGTATCAGTAGATAATTGTATATTGATGGTTCTCCTGGAGATCCATGGACAGACGTCAGCTGTGAGAAAAAAGTTTGGGAACCATTGATCTAAATACTGGCTGGTATTCACACAGTCGTTGAATGACTTTGGTGAAACCGGCCCTTACACCTGAAGAACATGAAAGCTTAAATTGTAAATGTATCAGTAGATAGTTGTATAGTGCTATTTCACCTGGGGATTCATAGACAGAAGTCAGAGGTGAGAAAAAAGCTTGGGAACCATTGATCCAAATCCTAGCTGTATTCTGTGATTGTGGAGTATATTCTCACATGGTATCCCAGATGTTTGACCCTGCCCGTGAGGTGTAGTAAAAATGAGTTTAAATAGTGACCTCATGTAATATATCGCCGTTGCGCACTAACCAATGTCTTTTTTCCCGTGGTAGAGTTGAGTTATCTTATAAATAAACATCACCTGCGGCAGCTCTTCCTGGTCGCGATGACTTCTAGGAAGCCATCCATCGGATCAGCCGAGCATAAATCGTTGGAAAAAAAAAGGAGAGCTCCAGTTATCCAGGGAGCGCAAAAATATCGCGCTCTTTTTTACGCCGAATCCGCCATCGAGTGCGCCACTGGCGGGAAGAGAGGACAAGTCGTAAATAACACGGAGCACAACCAGGGAAATAGCGTAAACAAAACCGTGGAAGGCGGAAGGAACGTTTGCGATTGCCATGCACCGCTTGCACCACACGAAAATCCAATAAATAACTCCCTCCTCTTGTTCCCTCGGCCCCGCGTTCATTCGAACACGCGGAGACGTGAAATATCTTTTGATTCTTTTCACCCGCAGAGGGATCCGTAATTTAAACCGATTGGACAGGCCTGACATCGAGAGATGAGTTGTTGCCTGCTTCTTCTGCCGCTTCGTCAGATATCGTCTGCGACACACACAAAATGGAAAAGCGCGCTATCTCTCCCCTCATTTTTTTTTTCTATTCGAAACAAAAAAAAAAGAAAGAAGAGAAAGATTGAAATAATAAAGAATCTAATCCAAGCGAAAAAAATTGTAAGTCACGATAATTTTTTATTTATTTATTCGGCGTTTATTCATTCGTTCATTTGTCATATTTTTTATTCCAAGAATGAATAATGTTATAATTGTTGGTATAAGTCCCGGAAAGTAAGGGAGAAAAAAAAAAGAATGCATATAAATACATCGAACAATCCTTTGTCGGGATCGGAACTAGGGAGATAGCAAGAGAAAGGGGAATGCGTTCTTCTGGAACTGAAATGAAATGCTGGATAAATTGTCTTTTGTGCGCTGAGCGATTTGCAAAACCATTGTTGACGGTATCATTTTTTAAGCGATTAGAATGTTATTCCCTGGAGAGATTAGGGTCGCTGTAATTATGTACAGACTGCGTCAGTGCCTATCGTATTTCGACTAAATGATTTGTGAATAGCTCATAAAGTTCTTTTAAAGTGTCCCTTTTCTAAGTATAAATAAAGTCAAGCATAAAAAACACAGAATATCTTCTCAAGAATTTTTCTTTTCGTTTTTATTCCTTTCGTTAAACGGTATTTCTACAAAATTGTAGATAATACGGTGCAAAATTTGTTTGACTGCATCCGTGTTTATCACATTCCGATTAAATGAATGTTGAATACCTCATAAAGTTCATTTAAAGTTCCTTTTCTAAGTATACATAACGTCAAAAATTAAGTCTAAAGAGCATCTACTCAAGAATTTTTTATTTCGTTTTTGTTCGTTTTCTATAAAACTATTGGTAGTACCTATCGTATTTCGATTAAATGAACTTTGAATTGCTCATAAAGTTCTTTAAAATTTCAATTTTCTAAGTATAAAAAACGTCGAAAATAAGATTTAAAGATCATCTACTCAATTTTTCATTCGTTTACTACAAAACTGTAAATAGTACCGTGTAAAATTTGTAAATTTTTTAACCAATTATGATATATCTTTTTAAGCTATTATACTATTATTCTCTGTAGAGAATAGGGTAGCTGTTATTATATCTCATTTCGATTAAATGGATTGTGAATGCCTCATAAAGTTCATTTAAAGTTTCTTTTCTAAATATAGATAACGTTAAAACTTAGGTCTAAAAAACGTCTACTCAAGAATTTTTCCTTTCGCTTTTATTCGTTTTCTACAAAACTGTAGATAGTACTGTGCAAAATGTGAAATTTTTCGAAAGGAATTATGACATTATCGTATGTTAAATAATTAGAATGCTATTCCCTGTAGAGTTTAGGGTCCCTGTAATTATATACAGACTGCGTCAGTGCCTATCGTATTTCGACTAAATGATTTGTGAATAGCTCATAAAGTTCTTTTAAAGTGTCCCTTTTCTATGTATAAATAAAGTCAATCACAAAGAACACAGAACATCTCCTCAAAAATTTTTCTTTCCGTTTTTAGTCGTTTTCTACAAAATTGTAGATAATACCGTGAAAAATTTATAATATTCTAGTTTTCTAAGTATAAATTACTTCAAAAAATGAGATCTAAAGTACATCTACTCAAGAATTTTTCCTTTCGTTTTTATTCGTTTTCTACAAAACATCTTGAGAAATTTGTAAATTTTTGAAACCTTATGCTAATATCGTTTTTTTAAGTGATTAGATTGTTATTTCCAGTAGAGATTAGGATCGCTGTAATTATATACAGACTGCATCCATAACTAAAGCATTTTGAATAAATGAATAGATCATAAAGTTCATTTAAAGTTCCATTTTCTAAGTATTAATAACGTCAAAAATAAGATCTGAAGATCATCCACTCATGTATTTTTCGTTCCATTTTTATTCGTTTTCTACAAAAGTGTAAATAGTACAGTGCAAAATTTGCAAATTTTCCAGACCAATTACGATGTTTTTGTTTTTTAAGTGAAATTCTCTACTTGGATTACAATAACCGTAATTATATATGAACTACTATCATTTAAGCATACCTATCGAATTTTTCATTAAATTATTCTAGAACAGCTCATAAAAATCTATAAAAAGTCATTTTTTGAAGTATGACTAATGTCAAATATAAGCTATACAAAAAATCTAACGAAGGAGTTTTTTCTTTAACTTTATTCATTTTCTACAAAACAGTATAATTGGATAGTAGAATACAAATTTTCAAAATTTTTGAGACCAATTATGATGTTATCATATTTTAAGTGATGAGAATGTTATCCCCCTGTACACTTTAGGGTCGTTCTAATTAGATACATACTGAGTCCGCTTCTATCGCATTTCGACTAAATGATTTCTGAATAGCTCATAAAGTTCTTTTAAAGTGTCCCTTTTCAAAGTATAAATAAAGTCAAGCATAAGAAACAGAGAATATCTCCTCAAGAATTTTTCCTTTCTACAAAGTTTCGTTTTTATTCATTTTCTACAAAATTGTAGATAATACCGTGCAAAATATTCAAGACGAATTAAGACGATTTAGTTATTTTAAATTATTAGAACGTTATTCCCTGTAGAGATTAGGGTCGCTTTTATTATATAAAGACTGCATCCGTACCTACAGCATTTCGATTAAATAAATAGCGCATAAAGTTCCCTTTTCTAAGTATAGATAACGTCAAAATTTAGGTCTAAAGAACATCTACTCAAGAATTTTTCTTTTCGTCTTTGTTCGTTTTTTATAAAACTGTAGATAGTACCTATTGTATTTCGATTACATAAATTGTGAATAGCTCATAAAGTTCATTTAAATTCACTTTTCTAAATATAAATAACGTTGAAAATAAGATCTGAAGAACATTTACTCAAGGATTTTTTCATTCGTTTTCTATAAAACTGTAAATAGTACAGTGCAAAATTTGTATATTTTCGTTAACAATTATGATATTATCTTTTTTGAAGCTATTAAAATATTATTCTCTTTAGAGATGGGGGTCGTTGTTATTATATACAGATAGCATCCATGCCTATCGCATTCCGATTAAATGAATGTTGAATACCTCATAAAGTTCATTTAAAGTTCCTTTTCTAAGTATACATAACGTCAAAAACTAGGTCTAATGAGCATCTACTCAAGAATTTTTCCTTTCGTTTTTGTTCGTTTTCTATAAAACTGTTGGTAGTACCTATCGTATTTCGATTAAATGAACTGTGAATAAGTCATAAAGTTCTTTTAAAGTTACCTTATCTAAGTATAAATAACGTCGAAAATAAGATCTAAAGAACATCTCCTCAAGAATTTTTTATTCGATTTTTACAAAACTGTAAATAGTACCATGCAAAATATGTAAATTTTCGTAACCAATTATGATATTATCTTTTTAAGCTATTATAATATTATTCACTGTAGAGATTATAGTTGCTGTTATAATATACAGACTGCATCCGTGCCTATCGCTTTTCGATTAAATGAATTGTGAATGCCTCATAAATTTCATTTAAAGTTCCTTTTCTAAGTATACATAAAGTCAAATGTTAGGTCTAAAGAACATATATTCAAGAATTTTTTCCTTTCGTTTTTATTTGATTACTACAAAACTGTAGATAGTACCGTGCAAAATGTGTAAATTTTCGAAACCAATTATGATATTATCCTATTTTAAGTTATTAGAATGTTATTTCCTGGAGATATAAGGATCGCTGTAATTATATACAGACTACATCTATAGCTATCGCATTTCAATTAAATGAATAGCTCATCAAGTTCATTTAAGGTTCCCTTTTCTAAGTATAAATAACGTCAAAAATAAGATTTGTAGAACATCTACTTAAGAATTTTTTCCTTTCGTTTTTATTCCTTTTTCAACAAAACTGTAGATAGTACAGTGCAAAATTTACAAATTTTTTAGACCAATTACGATGTTTTTGTTTTTAAGTGAAATTCTCTACTTGAATTTCAATAACCATAATTATATATGAACTACTATAATTTAAGCACACCTATCGGATTTTTGACTAAATTATTCTAGAATAGCTCATAAAAATTTATAAAAAAGTCACTTTTGAAGTATGACAAATGTCAAATATAAGCTATACAAAAAATCCAAAGAAGGAAAATTCTTTTCTTTAATTTCATTTATTTTCTACAAAACAGTATAATTGGATAGTAGAATACAAATTTTCGAAATTTTTGAAACCAATTATGATGTTATCGTATTTTAAGTGATGAGAATGTTATCTATCCACTGTACACTTTAGGGTCGTTCTAACTGTATACATACTAAGTATGTTCCTATCATATTTCGACTAAATGATTTGTGAATAGCTCATAAAGTTCTTTTAAATTGCCACTTTTCTAAGTATAAATAAAGTCAAGCACAAAAAACGCAGAATATCTCCTCAAGAATTTTTCCTTTCGTTTTTATTCATTTTCTATATAGAATTGTAGAAAGTACCGTGAAGAATTAAGATGATTGAGGTATTTTAAGTGATTAGAAAATTACTTTTTGTAGAGATTAGGGTCGCTAGAATTATATATAGACTGCATCCGTGCCTATCGCATTCCGATTAAATGAATGTTGAATACCTCAAAAAGTTCCTTTAAAGTTCCTTTTCTAAGTATACATAACTTCAAAAATTAGGTCTAAAGAACATCTACTCAAGAATTTTTCCTTTCGTTTATGTTCGTTTTCTATAAAACTGTTGGTAGTACCTATCGCATTTCGATTAAATGAAATGTGAATAGGTCATAAAGTTCTTTAAAAGTTTCCTTTTCTAAGTACAAATAACGTCGAAAATAAAATCTAAAGAACATCTACTCAAGAATTTTTCATTCGTTTTCTACAAAACTGTAAATAGTACCAAAATTTGTAAATTTTCTTAACCAATTATGATATTATCCTTTTTAAGCTTTTTTAATATTATTCTTTGTAGAGATTAGGATCACTGTTATTATATA
This sequence comes from Pardosa pseudoannulata, assembly GCA_032207245.1. Classification (NCBI taxonomy): domain Eukaryota; kingdom Metazoa; phylum Arthropoda; class Arachnida; order Araneae; family Lycosidae; genus Pardosa; species Pardosa pseudoannulata. The sequence goes on from CM063499.1 coordinate 45,151,294, forward strand.
CAGACTGCATCTGTGCCTATAGCATTTCGATTAAATGAATTGTGAATACCTCATAAAGCTCATTAAAAGTTTTTGTCTAAGTATAAATAACGTCAAAAATTAGGTCGAAAGAACATCTACTCAAGAATTTCTCCTTTTGTTTTTATTCGTTTTTTTTCCAAAACTGTGGATCGTAACGTGTAAAATGTGTAAATTTTTTAAACCAATTATGTTACTTTCGTATTTTAAGTGATTAGAATGTTACTCCCTATACAGATTAGGGTCTCTGTAATTATATACATATTGAGTCCGTGCTTATCGTATTTCAACTAAATGAATTGTGAATAGCTCATAAAGTTCTTTTAAAGCTTTCCTTTTCAAAGTATAATTAAAGTCAAGAATAAGAAATTTTTCCTTTCGTTTTTATTCAATTACTACAAAATTGTAGATAGTACCGTGCAAAATGTGTAAATTTTAAAAACCAATTATGATATTATAGTATTTTAAGTGATTAGAATGTTATTCCTTGTAGAGATTATGGTCGCTGTTAGTACATACAGACTATATCCGTGCCTGTCGCATTTCGATTAAATGAAGAGCTTCTATATAAAGTTCTCTTTTCTAATATTAAAGTGCTCCTTTAAGTATAAATTACGTCAAACCTAAATTATACAAAAGGTATTCTCAATAAAATTTTCATATGTGGTTTTATACATTTACTACAAACCTGTAGAAATAGATAGTTAAGCACAAAATTTGTAGGTTTTCGAAACCACTGTTAACATTACCGATTTTTAAACTATATTCCCTGGTGAAAGGATAACCATTGTAATTATATACATCCTCTACACATTTGCCTCTATCCCATTTTCACTAAATTCATTGTAAATAGAACGTAAAGTCTAATTAAAGTATTAATTTCCTAAGCAGGAATTATGTCCAACATAAACTATAAGGAAAGATCTCAAGAAAAATTTCCTTGCCAATTTTATTTATTCTCCACAAAATTATAGATCTAGAGTGTATTCCGTTAAATTTTTAGGTTTACTAAACCTCTGTTGATGTTATCATTTTATTAACGTTATTCTCTGGTGAGATGATGTCCACCGTAATGATATAGGAATGGCAACTACATTAGCATCTATCATATTTTCTATGAATTTATTGTGAATAAATAGCACATAAAGGTCAATTAAAGTGTTCATTTTTCCTGCATGATATATAATACCTAAAACTTTACAAAAGATCTTTTTAAGAACATTCTCCTACATTGTTTTATACATTTCCTACAAAGCTGTAGAACTAGATAGTTAAGCAAAAAATCTGCAGGTTTACGAAACCACTGTTTGCGTTACTGTTTTTTAAACGGTATTCCCAAGTGAGACAGTAACCGCTGGAATTATATACGTCGACTACTACATTTGCATCTGTAGCGTTTTCAATAAATTTATTTTGAATAGAACAAAATAAATATTAAAGTTCTAAACTGTTTAATTTCTAAGCAGAAATCATGTCAAACATAAACTTTAAAAGAGATATCAAGAAAAATTTCCTCTCCAGTTTCATTTAAAATTTACAAAAATTGAAGAACTAGATCATAGTGTAGATTTTTGAAACTACGGTTGACGTTATCATTTTATAAACTTTATTCTCTGTATAGATAGTGACTGCAGAATTTATACACAGGCACAACTACAAGATTCCCATGTATCGCAATGTACTAAATGTATTGTGAATTGCTCGTAAAGTGCTATTAAAGTGCTCCTTTAAGTATGAATTACGTCAAGCCTAAATTATACAAAAGATATTCTCAATAAAATTTTGATATCCAGTTTTATACATTTCTTACAAACTTGTTGAAATAGATAGTTAAGCACAAAATCTGTAGGTTTTCGAAACCACTGTTAATGTTACCGTTTTTTAAACGATATTCCCTGGTGAGGAAAACCGCTGTAATTATATAATCCTCCACTACATTTGCCTCTATCCCATTTTCACTAAATTCATTGTAAATAGAACGTAAAGTCTAATTAAAGTATTAATTTCCTAAGCAGGAATTATGTCCAACATAAACTATAAGGAAAGATCTCAAGAAAAATTTCCTTGCCAATTTTATTTATTCTCCACAAAATTATAGATCTAGAGTGTAGTCTGTAAAAGTTTTAGATTTTCGAAACCCCTGTTGACGTTATCATTTTACTAACGTTATTCTCTGGTGAGATGATTACTACCTTAATTATATAGGAATGACTACTACATTCACATCATATTTTCCATGAATTCATTGTGAATAAATATCACATGACAAAATGGTCAATTGTTCATTTTCCCTGAATGATATATAATACCTAAACTATACAAAAGATCTTCTCATAAACATTCACCTACCGAGTTTTATACATTTTCTACAAATTTGTAGAACTAGATAGCTAACCACTGTAGGTTTTCAAAACCACTGTTAACGTTTTTTAAACAATATTCCCGCGTGAGATGATAACTGTTGTAATTATATACATTGTAACGGCGTGATTTAGCCGTGTATCGACATCAAAAAACTTTGCTTTGAGAGGTCGCCTTAACCAGTCTCTCTACCGGAGAGTTTTTTGCTATAATTCCACCTTGGGATCTTTTCTTTAAGGAGTAGCCCGCATCGGCTAACTCGGAGATCGCCTCGACCAGTCTCTCCATCGGAGAGTTTTATTTAACGAAATCCCGTCTTGGGATATATCTCTTGCTGAAGCGATACCCTGTGCATTGGGTTTGCTCTTCTAATATAAACCTCTTCAGGATTGTTTGCATTTCCTTCGGAACCCTAACTGTGCTTAGATATCCTACCAGTACTTCAGAGAACTTTCGCGAGAGTTACGAATTGTTTCTTCCGTCTAATAACCCATATTTCAGCAGAGACTGAATTTAGTTTAGGTACCCGTCTGTACTCAGGCCTACGTGTACTAATCACTTACCTGTGATCGGAAATTGTTTTTTTTTTTTTTTGTGGGTGTGTGTGTGTAGTTGTGAAATTATGTATATAGCAGCATTGTAAATAAATTCATTAATCAAGGTACACCTGATTCTTCCTTGTGTCACCTCAAACAGGGACCAGATACGTTACAACATCCTCTACTATATTTGAGTCTATCGCCTTTTCACTGAATGGATTTTAAATAGATCATAAAATTCTACTACAGTGTCAATTTTCTATGCAGGAATTATGTCAAACATAAACTATAAAGAAAGATCTGAAGAAAAATTTATTTTCTAGTTTTATAAAGGGCCAGTCTCACAAAGTCGTTTAACAGCTAACCGCGATTAATCTCTGTTTAAACGGAGAATTGTGTTCCACCATTGGTTGGTGCCATGGGTTAATCGTGGTTAATCCTTATACGTCTTTGGCGAGACTGTCCCTTATTCTCTTCAAAATTGTAGAATTAGATCGTAGGGCACAAAACTTGTAGATTTTCTCAACCACGTTAGATGTTATCATTTTATAAACGTTATTCTCTGAGATGATGACCGCCATATTCATATAGGGGTGACTACTACATTCGCATCTATCGTACTTTTACTAAAAGTGTTACTAAATGTAAACGCATTTTACTGTAAATAGTATTTATTCACCTCTTGCGCATTGTAAATAAAAAGCTGTTTTACATATCTATTTTTTTTTCGAACGATGCCCGAATGGTAGAGCGCTACTCTTCGGAACCGGAGTTCGGTGATTCGAATCCCGTGCTGGCAAGGATGTTTTTTAGCCGTTCGGAATCGGCTTTAAACTGTAGGTCCCGGTCTCATTAGCCCTCTTGTGCAAAACAGTAGACCGTAGCGCTCCAAACCAAACCAAACCATATTTATTTTACGTTTCCCCATAAATACATTATAGATCTACTTTTACTAAATGTGTTACTAAAAGCAAAATTATAAAAACTTGAAACGCATTTTACTGAAAATGGTGTTTATTCAGCTCTCTCACATTGTAAATAAAAAACTGTTTTACATATTGGTTTTACATTTACACATAAATATATTACAGATCTACTTTTACTAAATGTGTTACTAAATGTTAAACTAAAAGGATTTTACCAAAAATGGTGTTTATTCAACTCTCGCCCATTGTAAATAAAATACTGTTGTACATATTGATTTTACATATCCGCATAATTATATTATAGATCTACGTTTACTGAATGTAAAACTATAAATTTTATAAACTCATTTTTTTTTAAATGCTGTGTATTCAAGTTTCGAGCATTTTAAATGAAAACTGTTGCATATATTGATTTTACATTTCCACATAAATATATCTACTTCTACTAAATGTGTTTCTAAATGTAAAACTATAAAAACTATAAACGCATTTTGCTCAAAATGATGTTTATTCAAGTCTTGCACATTGTAAATAAAAAAACTGTTTTACATATTGGTTTTACATTTAAACATAAATATATTATAGATCTACTTTTACTAAATGTGTTACCAAATGTAACACTATAAACACATTTTACTGAAAATAGTATTTATTCAACTCTTGCACATTGAAAATAAAAAACTGTAGCACATATTTTACATTTCCAAATAAATATATTATAGATCTAATTTTACTAAATGTGTTATTAAGTGTAAAACTATAAAAACTATAAATGCATTTCAATGAAAATGGTGTTTATTCAACTCTCGACCATTGTAAATAGAAATCTGTTTTACATATTGGTTTTACATTTCCACATAAATACATTATACATCTACTTTTACTAAATGTGTTACTAAATGTAAAACTATAAAAAATTATAAACGCATATTTCTGAAAATGGTGTTTATTCAGCTCTCAAACATTGTAAATAAAAAACTGTTTTACATATTGATTTTACATTTCCACATAAATATGTTATAGATCTAGTTTAATTAAATGTGTAACTAAATATAAAACTATGAAAACTATAATCGCATTTTACTGAAAATGGTGTTTATTCAATTCTTGTGCATTGTAGGTAAAAAAACTGTTGCCCATATTGATTTTACATTTCCACATAAATATATAATAGATCTAATTTTAATAAATGTGTTACTAAATATAAAACTATAAAAATTATAAACGCATTTTACTGAAAATGGTGTTTATTCAACTCTCGCGCCTTGTAAATAAAAATTGTTTTATATATTGATTTTACATTTCCAGATAAATATATTATAGATCTTCTTTTACTAAATGTGTTAATAAATCTAAAACTATAACAACTATAAACGCATTTTACTGAAAATGGTGTTTATTCAACTCTCGCGCCTTGTAAATAAAAACAGTTTTATATATTGATTTTACATTTCCAGATAAATATATTATAGATCTCCTTTTACTAAATGTGTTAATAAATCTAAAACTATAAGAACTATAAACGCATTTTACTGAAAATGGTGTTTATTCAACTCTTGCGCCTTGTAAATAAAAACTGTTTTATATATTGATTTTACATTTCCAGATAAATATATTATAGATCTCCTTTTACTAAATGTGTTAATAAATCTAAAACTATAAGAACTATAAACGCATTTTACTGAAAATGGTATTCATTCAACTCTTGCGCATTGTAAATAAAAAACTGTTTTACATATTGATTTTACTTTTCCACATAAATATGTTATAGATCTAGCTTAATTAAATGTGTAACTAAATGTAAAACTATAAAAACTATAATCGCATTTTACTGAAAATGGTGTTTATTCAATTCTTGTGCATTGTAGGTAAAAAAAACTGTTGCCCATATTGACTTTACATTTCCACAGAAATATATAATAGATATAATTTTAATAAATGTGTTACTAAATATAAAACTATAAAAATTATAAACGCATTTTACTGAAAATGGTATTCATTCAACTCTTGAGCATTGTAAATAAAAACTGTTTTACATATTGATTTTATATTTCCACATAAATACATTATAGATCTACTTTTACTAAATGTGTTACTAATCATAAAAATATAAAAACTATAAACGCATTTTGCTGAAAATTTTGTTTATTCAATTTTCGCTCATTGTAGATTAAAAAAACTGCTGTACATATTGATATTACATTTAAACATAAATATATTTTAAATCTACAATGAAACTCTATCTACTGTTTTCATTGTTGGTTATTTGGTATTTGGTTTATTATTTATAGCATTTAAAAATCGAGTTTTTAAACATTATTTTAGCCTTCTTTTTTTTTTTTTTTTTTTTTTAAATTCAATTCCCTTGTAATATATTTCCGATACTTTTTAAAATATTAAATAGATCGCGAATTATACCTAATAATTATTGTTTACAAAAAAGAAAAATTATTAATGTAACTTAATTTGTGTTGTCCGACGTAATGTGTCAAAAATTTTTTAAAATTTTTATAAAAACCTCTCAATTTTCACTATATATAAAAAGTTTTTATTTATTAGAAAGAAAGTAAAGTCATCAAAATTAATTAAATAAAAATAGAGGAATTTTTTGAAAATCCCACGTATACACGAGGATGGTAAGTTAGTTTTTACTCCTGACCCAGCAAAAGCCATACAGGAAATACACAAGGATAGTAAAAAAAAAATTTTTTTTTTTTTTTTTTTTTACACGAGGATAGTAAATAAAAAAGAAAGTATGATAAGTTAAAAATAAGAAAAAATCTCCCATTTAAAAGTGCTTAAAAGAAATGTGTCCTCTTAACACATCACTAAAAGGTAAGAAAAGACGGCCTTTCTATAAAGGATTAGAATAGAAACATCAATTATTGTACTTGTCTTTTACTATATCAAAATTTTGCAGTCTCTTGAAACAGTATGTTTAGATTCCCGTGGTAAAGTTAACAGAAAAAAAAAATCCTGGATCTCAAGGTAAAAGAAATACTTAACCAGGGGTTCGAACCGGAACTGAACCGAAAACCGAAAACCGGAAAAAACCGTTATTTTGGTCGGAACGAAAACCGGAACTGAACCGAAAAAAATATCGGTTTATTTCGGTTCGATATATCTTTCAGTCATTTTGTTACTGTTACCAACTTATCAATATTTTCTAATTTAACGTCAACTTTATAATTATCATTACATGTATACTGCTTCTCGATTTCCTATTTTGATATTTGTTGAAAGAGCGTTTTCAGGTTTGAAATTTATTCTCCGAGACAACAGAAGTAATCTCAGTGAAACCAAGTTAGAAGATATATTAATAATTAGAGGCAATTTTCATATGTTAAATAAATAATATATTTTTTACATAATTATTGCAAGGCCAAGTGCACGATGTGAGAGTCAAACGACAAATGTGGGTAATCATGAACCTAGTTGTCAAATGCGATTTTGATAATGGATAACAATGCCAATGCTCGCCGCTCTTATCGTACCTGCTGTTTGTATCAATTCACATAGTGTACCAATTAAAAAAAAAATAAAATCTTCTAAATTTTGATAGAATTACATTTTTTGTTTATGATAGAATTATATTTTTAGTACAAATAAGAATATACATAAAATGAAATTATTCATTTTTAACTGAAACGAAAACAGTTATTTTTGGCGGAGCGAAAACCGGAACTGAACCGATATTAATTTTTTAGTTGAACCGGAACGAAAACCGGAACAAAAAAAATTACGGTTCGAAGCCCTGTAGTTATCTATCAACCCCTAACCTTTCCATTTTAAAATTTCGCGTAGAAACTCTGTACACAAACAAACTCTTTGAACCCCAACTAAGTCAATCGACCAAAAAACCCCACTTGAAGTTCCATAGGTGGTCCAGAACCTCACTCAGTATCGCTTGCAGAAACAAGCGGGATTAGGCTAGCTGTTCATATACGGAGGACTTTCTCCTGACCTCAGAAGACTGCGTGGACCGGGGGGCCCCCTGCCGAACGCCGGAGACCCCTGGAGGCCAACCGGCTCCAGACAGGGTCTCACAAAGGGCCCGCTCGCGACGGGGGCCACGGGCCGCCAAAACTGAGCAAGCTGGCGCTAATGATGACACGCTGGGACCCAGGAGACCGGTTATGAATTTCGGAACATATCAAAGAGGCGTCAGCACCTTCTTTTGCTTGCATTAGCTTATTTGGTCTAATAACTGTGTCGAATAAGTCGGTGGTTACAGAGACGTTTCCGCGGGGGTGGAGAGGATCGAGCCACGTGACTGGTGATATCATGCAGAAAATATCTTTTGAAAGTAACCGCAAAGGGTTGCCGATGGATGAACGACTTGGATGACCTTCCTGTTAGCTGAGTTGAGACAATTCTGCGTTGTACTGTAAACTATTTTCACGTAAAACATACAGTGAAACAAGAGGACGCAACAGGTCCTCGACTTCTAGAA
>CM063499.1:45164590-45172090 GCA_032207245.1 Pardosa pseudoannulata
ATATATATATATATATTATATATATGTATATATATATGTATATATATATATATATATATATGTATATATATATATATATATATATATATATATATATATATATATATATATATATATATATATATATATATATATACAGTGACAAAACCTGAAAAATTATAATTTCAACAATTGTGTTAATATTTTTATTTATATTGTACTAAAAATTATCATTTTTAATGATTGGAGTGTTCAATATTTCGAGACAGGTCCGATTCCTTCCATAATCCGAGAATACCGAGTCTAATCTCAAAATAGAATTCGAGATTACCTCGAATTAGAATTCAATTTAAGACTTTACTGTATATCGAAAAAGAGAAACAATAGTTGATTTTTATTGAGGAAAGTAAATATACTCCTGGTTTTTCAATAACTAAGATATGAGTAGGGAATCTGTTTGATTGATAAATTTATTTGAGAACACTTTAAGGAACATACTATTTCGTCACTACTTTCGCAGGAATTTGATATGGAAATGATACATTAGACAATATGAGAACAGATGGTGATAAGGAGTTCTCAGTTCCTCACACAAATAAATTCGATCTTGATTTATTATTTAGAATCTATGAAAATAAATTTATAAGGAATTAGAATGTTAGGAGGAATTTATGTTAGGAGGGTTGATGAGAATTTATATGAGGTTAGGAGGAATTAGTTATTTTTAGGAGGAACTTTATATGAGGGAAAATCGAGAATGATTTGGGGGGGGAAGGAGATATTAGTAAGTATTTATAAAAGTTGGAAGCCCAGTGGCGCTGGGGTAACGCTTCGTGCTCCTATATATATATATATATATATATATATATATATATATATATATATATATATATATATATATATATATATATATATATATATATATATATATATGTATATATATATATGTATATTTTATATATATATATGTATACATATATATGTATATATATATACATATGTGTATATATATATGTTATATATATTTGTATATATATGTAAATATATATGTATTTCAATATATATTATATATATGTATGTATGTGTATGTATATATGTGTATGTATATAGGTATTGATATATATGTATGTATGTTATATATATATCTATGTATGAATATATATAATATATATATATATATATATATATATATATATATATATTATAATATTTATAGCATTCAATTTGAAAACCTTAGTAAATATTTTCCACATTTACTCGCTTCTCTTTTGCTCTCTCTGTCTCTCTCTCTCTACACACACACAAATTACATATATTTATATATATATATATATATATATATATATGTGTGTGTGTGTGTGTGTGTGATATGTATGTCGGTGTGTATGTATATGTATATATATGTATATATATGTATATATATGTATATATATATATATATATATATATATATATATATATATATATAATTATATATATATTATATATTATATATTATAAAAGCATATTTGAAAACCTTAGTAAATATTTTCCCACATTTACTCGATTCTCTCCCTTTGCTCTCTCTGTCTCTCTCTCTCTACACACAAAATTATACATATATATATATATATATTATATATATATATATGTGTGTGTGTGTGTGTGTGTATATGTATGTCGGTGTGTATGTATATGTATATATATGTATATATATGTATATATATGTATATATATATATATATATATATATATATATATATATATATATATGTATATATATATATATATATATATATATATATATATATATATATATATTATATATATGTATATAGAAGCCCAGTGGCGTTGGTTTAGAGCTTATCGCTCCAAAGTCACAAGTCCGAGATTCGATCTCTGGGCTGTGCAAGGTTGACTCAGGCTTTCATCTCTTCAGTGGGTAGACAAACTGAGGACCAAGCATGCTTGGGAACTAAACACTGGGGGTTCCCCGTAAGACTGGCCACCTAACTGGGACATATGCTTAGCACACCAGGGCCTTTGGTCTCAGAAACGGAGATTGGCATCATAAACCCTGGCCCCCTAAACTTGTAAACCGTTTGAAAAATTTTGAAACACATACTTTTGAAAGAAGAAAATACCATGGTTTTCCTTCCACATTCAATCAAATTTTTCCTCTTTTATTAAATTTAAATGCTATTTAGTTTGGTTTGGAGCGTTAAGGTTTATTTTTTTTCAATGAGGAATAACGGAACCAGGACCTACTGTTTAAACCACAAACGCCGGTACCGAAGATATATATATGTATATATATATATATATATATATATATATATATATATATATATATATATATATATATATATATATATATATATATATATATATGTATGTATATATATATAATATATATATATATATATATATAATATATATTATATATATATATATGTCATGGACGAGTGGTAAAGGTATGGACACGGTTGATTTCATATATAAAAACTTCTTTACTGTAATCCTTCTGTCTATAATTCTGTACGCCTTAAACATGCAGCCATCTTTCGGCAAGTTAAATGCTGTAGATTGCATGGTATTACTTAAAATGAGTGTACCATCATGCAACAATATTATTTAATTTCTTACTCCACCCTATTTATACTTACGACTTGAAATTTTTAAAGTTTTATGTAAATACTCTTTTTTTTTATTTTTAAGGTATTCTTTTTTAATATGAACTACAATAGAATCATTATGAATTATAAAATAATTTACGTATCAGTGAATATTATAACAATGTGTTATGTATCTGTACTTCATACATACTTGTCTTTAAAGTCTGTTGTTACCTGCAGGTGTTTCTTATCGTAAAACAAGAAATAAAATGAAATTTAACATTGCTATAATGGTTTTTAGAAGTAAATACACCTATAACCTTTCATATAATTGATCATTGTTCTTTGAAATTTTCCTGTTGTTTTGTAAAAAATGTTTTACAATAACAATTCAATTAAAGCTCAATTTGAGGATATAATTTTGTGCCATAATTCCCTACATTTTAGTCTACAAACATCTAAAATTCACTTACAATTCATTAGTCCCATAAACAAACTCATTATATTGAACGATCAAACTTTGCAATTGTGATAAAAAGTGCGATAAGAGAATTTTGTAAAAAAATATTTTGTAAGAATTCTGCCAGAGTCAAGGGAAAGTAACAAAATACTTTATTCCGACACGAACGATTACAGTCCAGCTAACTGCCCTCTGTGACGCATTCAATATTCTCGAGTGAGAGGTAAAGTGAAAAATAGATCACAGTCAAAGATAAAATTGGAAATTTACTTTTATTCTTGATTAACTACGGCTATTTACAAAGGAATGTTAATTCCCAAATCATGTAGAACTGCAAAGGACGGTTGCCGGTATAACTTCCTCACGACGATCACAGTCGAAAGAAAAACGAGATTTGATAATCTCTTGCAAGTGGAGAGGCTTTTCAGGGTGCAATCAAACCCAATTTATCCCACGTTCGGTTTCCGAGACTCTGCCGCTCCCTATATGAGCGGACTTAACGAATCTCCCGAACTAGCAAGCTGGCTCTGGTAAAAAAGACGAAAGCCTCCACGAGGTGAACACACCTACGAAAAAAATGACTAAAAGCCCTGAGTCGCAAAATTGTAGGCTTTTTATACCTGGGGGGTCAGTTACGGTTCCGCCAATTGCTTTTTGGGTCAGTTAAGATCCCAGTTACTTGAAAACTCCAGCTAAAGTTACAGTTATATTTTTTAGCTGAATTCTTATTCACGGGCTGTCCCTTCACGGAATTTCCGAGCATTCATTAACGAGATATATCAGAGGCGTATTCGTTTTTCAGTTCGATTATCAAGATCCCAGACTCTGCGACGCCACCCTATTGTACTTCGTTCACAGGTATAATCCGATCAGCTGTTTTGGCTCGTGCTCGGATAAAGGACAGTCTTCACACCTCTGTTGAGTAGCATAGTCGTTTTTATTTTACATTTGGGCAGCATCACTTTATTTCAGTTGAAATATTTTTGTTCTCAACAGATTTCGTTATATAGAAGTATTCCTCTGACAAATACAAGACTTCAATAAGCCTGTAGATGTATATACTGAAGCGGATTAAAACTAATCGTCAAAATGAGCTTTCTATCAAAATGTTTTTATTCAGAAACTGATACGTAAAATAAAGAGTAAAAAGTAAAGCATAAAAACATCAGGATCATCATATAACACTTGCGGCTTTCAAGGGACAAACAGTCTAGTGAAAAGTTCTTTTTATCAAGCAAGCTGATTCCACAGACAAGTGATTCCCCCTCGACTGCGCTGCTCTCACTTTAGATACTGTCCATGCTAGCACTCTCAGCATCGAGGGAAATTTGAATTCCACGTTAATCTGCATTTGACGGGAGCTTCTTCATAATGTTTTAAAAGGATCTTCTATTTTAGGATCTGAATGAGAAAAATTTCGGACAGTAATATTTGAAACTTTTTTAATACGGTGTAAATGGGAGCTATTGGATTCAGCATATCTAGCTAATAATGCATAGTTTAATTATTATTTTTAATTCATGCAATTATTTTCATAATGTTTTAAAAGGATCTACTATTTTAGGATATGAATGAGAAAAATTTCCGACAGTAATATTTAAAACATTCTTAATACAATGTAAATGGGAGCTATTGGATTCAGCATATCCAGTTAATAATGCATAGTTTAATTGTTATTTTTAATTCATGCAATTATTTTCATAATGTTTTAAAAGGATCTTCTATTTAAGGATCTGAATGAGAAAAATTTCCTACAGTAATATTTAAAACTTTCTTAATAGTTATAATTAGGAGCTATTGGATTCAGCATATCTAGCTAATAATGCATAGTTTAATTATTATTTTTAATTCATGCAATTATTTTTATAATGTTTTAAAGGGATCTTCTATTTTAGGATCTGAATGAGAAAAATTTCCGGCAGTAATATTTCAAACTTTCTTAATACGGTGTAAATGGGAGCTATTGGATTCAGCATATCTAGCTAATAATGCATAGTTTAATTATTATGTTTAATTCATTCAATTGTTTTAATAATGTTTTAAAAGGATCTTCTATTTTAGGATCTGAATGAGAAAAATTTCCTACAGTAATATTTGAAACTTTCTTAATGTGGTGTAAATGGGAGCTATCAGATTTAGCACACCTACCTAATAATGCATAGTTTAATTATTATTTTTAATACATGCAATTATTTTAATAATGTTTAAAAAGGATCTTCTATTTTAGGATCTGAATGAGAAAAATTTCCGACAGTAATATTTGAAATTTTCTTAATACGGTATAAATGGGAGATATTGGATTCAGCATATCTAGCTGATAATGCATAGTTTAATTATTATTTTTAATACATGCAATTATTATTTTAATGATGTTGAAAAAGGATCTTCTATTTTAGGATCTGAATGAGAAAAATTTCGGACAGTAATATTTGAAACTTTTTTAATACGGTGTAAATGGGAGCTATTGGATTCAGTATATCTAGCTAATAATGCATAGTTTGATTATTATTTTTAATACATGCAATTATTTTAGTAATGTTTAAAAAGGATCTTCTATTTTAGGATCCGAATGAGAAAAATTTCCTACAGTAATATTTGAAACTTTCTTAATAGGTATAAATGGAAGCTATTGGATTCAGCATATCTAGCTAATAGTGCAAAGTTTAATTATTATTTTTAATTAATGCAATTATTTTCATAATGTTTTTAAAGAATCTTCTATTTTAGGATCTGAATGAGAAAAATTTCCTACAGTAATATTTAAAACTTCCTTAATACAATGTAAATGGGAGCTGCCGGTTTCAGCATATCTAGCTAATAACTTCATAGTTAAAATTCATAGTTAAAGAGAACTATACATCATGAAATAATGACGGGAACTTCACTAAATTATCCTTAAGTCAAAATTAAGCCGCTATACTAGCTCATCATATTTTATATAAATTATTTAGAACTTTTGATAATGTTGATGTTTTTTTTTAGCTTTGTTTGTAATATTTTTAATATTTAGAATCCCCTATATAATAATAGACTAAGTTGTCTGTCCGCGAATTTATGAAGCGCTCGTACCTGGAATGGATACAGGCATCCATATTGGATTTTTTATGAGTTAGGGTTAGTAAAATTCAAAGCGAGTTCGAAATCCACCTCTCCCCCCCCTTTTCGAACGTTTAATGCTATTACTTCTTATATTCTTCCTCTTATTTTATACTAAATTCATTATTGATAGCATGGCGATGGTGGAGAGCAATATTTAAATTTCTGGACTGTTTTTACTTGACCCTTATATATTCTAACCATCTCCTTTACCACGCGTAAGCTGGCACATGGGGTAGAGTGTCTGCCATTTGATCGTCGTACTTCTCGGGTTGATGGTTCTGCCCCCGACGTAGCCGAATTTTTCTAAATGTCTAATTAATTTAATAATTTCTGCTTTTTCTTTTGAATTCTTATTCCTAAAGTTGTTTTATTATTTTTAAAATAAATTTTTACTATTTTTCAAATTTTTATCATTTTTATTATTTTATTTTATTAAATTCACTTACTGTCATTATAGCAAGCACCATTTTAAGAGCAGGCGATTAAATTTATCAATTTATCGCCTGAAATCCCCGTAATGTGTTCTTTAGTTTAGTTAATTTATCAATTTATCACACAATAAATAGGTAAAAATAACAATTTTTTTTCTAGCATTATGACGTCATTTCTTTAACCATCTCATTGAATCAAATATTTTAGATTGTTTAAATATCCTCTGCATTATTTCCATACGTTTAGATATTACGTAAATAATTTTCTTAAGGTAATATTTTGTTGCAAAATAATTCTCAGCCAAAAAACAAACCATTTTTTTTTTACCTGCCTCATAGGGTACTTTACAATTCTGGAAAATTAAAAATTTTACTTATCCCGTCATATGACGGGCTATATGCTAGTATATTATATTCATCAAAAAGAACACAAAAATTCTCTTTAATATTAATTATATTAGTATTAAAGTTACGTTGCGTAAGTATCCCCTATATAATAATAGCCTAAGGTGTCTGTCGGCAAATTTTTGAAGCGGTTGTACCTGGAATGGATTCCTCGGCTAAGGGCAGGCGATTAAATTTATCAATTTATTCACGTAATAAATAGGTAAAAATAACATTTTTTTTCTAGCATTATGACGTCATTCCTTTAACCATCTCATATAATCATTTCTTGTTTTAAATTATTTAAATATCGCGTGCATTATTTTCATACGTTTTATCGCTGAACTTACATATTAAGCAAATAATTTTCTTTTATATTTGACTTAAATAATAGATTAAGTATATAAGTGATAATTTTAAATTCAATCATCGATTATTTTTTGTTGCAATGAAAATTTTATCATCGGTATTAACAGTAAATTCTTTTCATATAAGTCGAGGAGTCTATTTCACGGACTACTAAATATCTAACTTTTAATTTATATATATTTGG
>CM063499.1:45177090-45229590 GCA_032207245.1 Pardosa pseudoannulata
AAAACAATATTATCTCTTCATGCTTAAAACAGAATTCAAACTAAAAACAAAATTCTTTACAAATCATTTATCTCCTAGCTTCAAATAGTTAAATACATTTTCCCGGTTGCTTTTATTAATTTCTGTTCTCTGGTTCAAGTGGTTTTGCCACTCCTAAATTTTGCCGCCGCTAGGAGTTCTTATCTCCTAGATATTTTATCACAGTAATCAAATCCCCCAAAAATATCATCTCTCTATGCCTAAAACAGCATTCAAACTAAAAACAAAGTTCTTTACAACTGATTTATTTCTTAGCTTCAAATGTTTAAATACATTTTTGAGGTTTCTTTTATTAATTTCTATTCTCTGGATTAGGCGGTTTTGCCGCTCCTAAATTTTGCCGCCGTTAGCAGTCACCTGCCTTATCTCCTACATATTTTACCACAGTAATCAAACACAAAAAATATTATCTCTCCATGCTTAAAACAGCATTTAAATAAAAAACAAAATTCTTTACTACTCTTTTATTTTCTAGCTTCAAATGTTTAAATATATTTTTGAAGTTGCTTTTATTAATTTATTAATTTCTGTTCTCTGGTTTAGGCGGTTTTGCCACTACAGGCAGTCGCCTCTCGTACCTCCTAGATATTTTGCTAGAGTAATCAAACCCCCCAAAAATACTATCCCTCCATGCTTAAAACAGCATTCAAACTAAAACCAAAATTCTTTAGAACTCATTTATTTCTTGGCTTCAGATAATTAAATATATTTTTGAGGTTTCTCTTACTAATTTCTGTTCTCTGGCTCAAGCGGTTTTGCCGCTCCTAAATTTTGTCACATTTGAGAGTCAACTGTCTTACCTCCTAGACATTTTGCCACAGTAATAAAACCCAAAATAATACCATCCCTCCATGTTTAAAACAGCATTCAAACTATAAACAATATTCTTTACAACTCATTTATTTCCTAGCTTCACATATTTAAATATATTTTTGCTGTTGCTTTTAATAATTTCTGTTGTCTGGTTCAAGCGGTTTTGCCACTCCTAAATTTTTCCTCCGTTAGCAGTCGCCTACCTTACCTCCTAGATATTTTGCCACAGTAATACCCCCCACCCAAAAGAAATACCACCTCTGCATGCTTAAAACAGCATTCAAACTAAAAACAAAATTCTTTACAAATCATTTAACTCCTAGCTTCAAATAATTAAATACATTTTCCCGGTTGCTTTTATTAATTTCCGTTATCTGGTTTAGGCGGTTTTGCCGCTCCTAAATTTTGCCACCATTGCCAGTCACCTGCATTACCTACCACCTAATATATGTCCTACAACAGTGACCAAATCTGTAGTGCAGCAAAATTCAGCAGAAGTGATCTACAATCTTTTCCTTTATCCTTAAAAAGTAGGGAGTAAACATCTCTCAAACAGTAGGGAGAAACTATTAAAATCCTGCTAACCAGGTTTTAAATATATTTTTTCAATGTATTTTTCCTTTACTAAGAAATAAGAATCTGGAACACGGAAAATAAAGAATAAATCGTAAAAAGACAGACTTTAGATAAAAAAAAATTTCCAAAAATTAACAGAAAACGTTCATTGTTATTTTATAACTCTACATTAAAAATTCTGCAA
Organism: Pardosa pseudoannulata; assembly: GCA_032207245.1. NCBI lineage: Eukaryota > Metazoa > Arthropoda > Arachnida > Araneae > Lycosidae > Pardosa > Pardosa pseudoannulata. Next base: position 45,178,703 of record CM063499.1, read on the forward strand.
AAAAATTCCGGTAGTTTAGTTCATAATTCAAAGCAGATATAAATCTGAAAACCCTTCATGTACTTTCTTAAACAATTTTTTTTTTTTACCGTAACATTCCTTGACTATTACTTTTTGCTAAAGTATTGTACCTCGACCGTGTACAACAATTTTTCTTTGCTTTATCGACCTCCATTTGAGGAAATTAGATTTACTGCGGTTTTCGTTTTAATACTCCAGATGTTCACTGAGATGAAATTAGTAGACAGTTCTGTTCATTTCTTTTTTTTTATTTCCAAGCTATGACTGTTTGAAATGCAATACGTTTCATAGATCTTATACTCTAATACTCTTAACTCTAATACTCTAATACTCTAATACTCTTAATACGTAAGATGTTCACTGAGATGAAATTAGCAGACAATTCTGTTCATTTTTTTTACTTCCTTCCAAGATATAACTACTTGAAATGCAATACTTTTTATAGATCTTATACATATCCACACACACACACACACACATATATATTGCACATATATAATACATATGCATACATAATACATATATATATATATATAAATATAAGTATATATACACAAATATATATGAATACATAAATATGATGGTGGGGGTTGAGATCGAACAAACCCTGGTTAAACCGGTTTGACATTTAAGTACCGCTCTCGGGAGTCTATGTACATCCCTACAACCTTAAGTACAAAATGAACGTACAACAATGAAAAAAAAGGAAGAATTAACTTAAATAATACTAAAATATATACACCCTAAAAAACATAATAAATGAAATACCGAAGAAAAAATAGCACACCTATATACAAAACACATAAAAAACGTGCTCTGCAAGTAGAATAATTTATATTATAATACATTGATATGATATTAAGTAGATATTGAATGGGGAATCCAGAATTTACCGGCAGTTTAAGAAGAATACCTATTTGTAAATGATTATCACTTTCATTATTATTTAACAACTTAAAAAGTTAAGTCTAGTTAAAAAGTTTAAAGCTTTATAACATTTTTTTTTTTTTTTTTTTTTTTTTTTTAGAATGCAAGTTCTCCATTCTATAACTCTTTTGAATTTAAATGCGTAATCATTACTTGCTTAATCATTACATGCGTAATGATTACGCATTTGAAGAGTAATACATAATGTACATATATATAACATATCAAAATTATTGCACCTAGAATATCAATGTAAAATTCTGCTTATACCAATTCTCATTTTTTAATACCTGATTTCCCAGCCATAAAATGACAGATTTAAAGGACTTAAACTATTTTTAGTTAACATGCACATTACATGTCTGTTCTCGAAAAATGTACGATCCTTCCGTATATCTGAATAAAATTTAAGTTCAAAAATTTACTTGAGAGAGAGAGTATTCATTCGTATATCCCCTATATAATAATAGCCTAAGTTATCTGTCCTCAAATTTATGAAGCGGTTGGACCTGGAATGGATACAGGCATCCATTCAAAGCGAATAAAGTTTATCTGCTCCTAAACTATCGATCCGATTCTAAAATAAATTTGTATAAATATGCTACATATCACAGCAAAAAATACTGTCGTCTTTAAAACGTTCGAAATCTACCACTTCGCCCCTTTTCGAGAGTTTAATGCCGTTATTTCAAGCCCTATTTTCCCCGGTTAAGAGCGGGCGATTAAATTTAACCATTTATCACTTAATAAATAGGAAAAATAACAATTTTTTTCTAGCATTGTGACGTCATTCCTTTAAACATCTCATTTAATCATTTCATATTTTAAACTATTTAAATATCGTCTACACTATTTTAATATCTTTTATCACTGAACTTAGATATTACGTAAATGATTTTCTTTTATATTTGGCTTAAATAATAGATTAAGTACATATGTGATCATTTTAAAATGAATCATCGATTATTTTTTGTTGTAATGAAAATTTTATCATCGCTTTTAACAATAAATTATTTTCAAATAAGTCTAGGAGTCTATTTCACGGACTACTAAATATCTAACTTTTAATTTATATATATTTGGAAATTAAGAAGTTTGTTAATTCGTGTGTTTGTTTGTTATACATAACCACACGGTTTGACTAAATGAATTCAACGTGATTCTAAATTGCATTACAGGATCGGGAGACTCTAGAGGAGTATGACGATAAATAAAGTATTGAGAGTGAACCTGATAATTCTCAGCCAAAAAACAAACCATTTCTTTTACCTGCCTTATTGGGTATTTAACAGTTCTGGAATATGAAAAATTTTACTAATCCCGTCATATGATGGGCTATATGCTAGTTTATGTATATTTACGTATAAGTGGATGTTACGTATAACTAATCTGGAAAAATGTTTAATCCTTACATATAATCGAACAAAATTTACATTCGAAAATTTGCTTGAGGGATAGAGCATTCCTTCGTATAAGTGGATGTTACGTATAATTAAGTGTGGAAAAATGTACAATCCTTACGTATAACTGAATAAAATGTACATTCGAAAATTTGCTTGAGGGATCGAGCATTCCTTCGTATAAATAGATGTTACGTATAATTGAGTCTGAAAAATGTGTAACAGTTGAATAAAATGTACATTCGAAAATTTAGATTGTGCCCAGTGTGCTGTAGCTAGAGTCAAATATTATTAAATTGTTACAATATTCTTATCTGTATAATATTTTTTTTGTAGAGTTTATATGTTATATATCAGACATTATATATATGTATTATATATATATATATTAATATATATATATATTTACATATAATAATATATATATATATATATATATAGATACATATTATATATAATATATATATATTTTATATATATTATATATTATATATACATATATTATATATTATATTATATAATATATATATATATAAATTTATATTTTTATATATATGTATATATATATATTTATATATATATATATTTATATATTATATATATATATACATATATTTATATAAATATATATTTATATATAAATATATATATATATATATATATATATATATATATATATATATATATATTAATATTATACATATATATATGTATATATATATATAAATATATATTATATGTATATATATTATATTATATATATTTATATATGTATATATATATATATTTGTTATATATAAATATATCTATATTTATATATAAATATATATGTCAATATATACAGATATATATCTATACCTATATATAAATATATATGTCAATATATACAGATATATATCTATACCTATATATAAATATATAATATATATGTATATATATATATTTATATTTATATATATATACATATATATATATATATATATTTGTATATATATGTATATTATATATATATATATTTAATATATAATATATATGTATATATATACATAAAACATACATACATATATATTTAGTTTTATATATATAAAATATATATATTATAATGTGAGTCATCTATCATATAAACATGAAGAAAACTGAGGCGTAATGGAATCTGAATAATTATTCCCAAACTTCTAAAAGAAAATAGAAAAAAATCAGAAAGAACATACACTGGCAGATGACTTCATTTTCCGAACATATGGATCGGGTAACAATTAATCAGACCAACCCTTTACCGGATTAATGGCTAATTTATTTCACATGCGGTCGAATAGAAATTTATTTGATAAGATTATGGGTTGAATTTAACAAATTTTGGGAGAGGCGTAGTCAAATTTCAGCCTAGACTGAAATGTTGCTGACTCTTTGGAGACTTGGATGATCTCGTGCTGAAATAATCAGGAAAGCAACACGGGTTTGTGCAAAAATTCACATGACCAGTATTAATATTACCTATATTTGGCTTCACTAGGGAAAGCACCAAACTAACACATGCGGGAGAAATTTAGCTTAGTTCTAGTCTTTAATCAGTTTTTGAATGAAAAATACTGTATTATAATTTGAGATTTTTTTCTTCTTCAGCTTATAAACAAGGAACAATTATGCTGAAAGGCGTAAATCATAGCCTACTAGCTGTACTACTGTACTCTGAAAGGCGTAAATAATACTGTAATATTCCTATAAAGGATAATTCACGTTGTTATTCTACATCTGTCAATAATACCTGAAATAGGTCAAAGTGTACGGCTAGAAACCTTAGCTTACTGTGATATGAATCAGAGAAAGCTAATGTTTATGTTACAGTAAGCGAAGGTTATGTCATATCTTGAAATTTTGCAATATTATTGAATGAAATATTTTTATTTGCTAGTTGTGACAGAAGGCTGAAAATTAGTCAACTTTCAGCCAAGACTGATAGGTTACTGACTGTTTGGAGACTTGGAAGATCTCGTGCTGAAATAATGAGGAAAGTAACATGGGTTTATGCAAAAATTCACATGACCAGTATTAATATTACCTATATTTGGCTTCACTAGAGAAAGCACTAAATTAACACATGCGTTAGAAATTTAGCTTAGTTCTATTTTTCCTTAGTCAGTTTTTGAATGAAAAATACTGAGTTAGAAATATGAGATCTCATTCTTCTACAGCTTATAAACAACAAGAAATAATTAAGCTGAAAGGAGTAAATAATACCTTACTAGCAGTACTACTGTACGGTGAGAGCTGTAAATAATACTGTAATATTGCTATAAAGAATAATTCACTTAGTTCTTTTATATCTATCAGTAATGCCTGAAATTTTTCAAAGTTTACGTCTAGAAAACTTAGCTTACTGTGATATGAATTAGACAAAGCTAAGGTTTATGTTACAGTAAGCGAAGGTTATGTCATATTTTGAAATTTTGTAATATAATTGCCTGGAATTTTTTTATATGCTAGTTGTGACAGAAGGCTGAAAATTAGTCAACTTTCAGCCTAGACTGATAGGTTACTGACTGTTTGGAGACTTGGAATATCGCGTGCTGAAATAATGAGGAAAGTAACACGGTTTTATGCAAACATTCACATGACCAGTATTAATATTACCTATATATATATCGCTTCACTAGGGAAAGCACGAAATTAACACATGCGTTAGAAATTTAGCTTAGTTCTATTTTTCCTTAGTTTTTGAATGAAAAATACTGAATTAGAAATATGAGATTTTATTCTTCTACATCCTTTAAACAATAAGGAATAATTACGCTGGAAGGTGTAAATAATACCGTACTAGCAGTACTACTGTACTCTTAAAAGTGTAAATAATACTGTAAAATTGCTATAAAGAATAATTCATGTTGTTATTCTATCAATAATACCTGAAATTCGTCAAAGTTTATAGCTAGAAACCTTAGCTTGCTGTGATTCTTGGATCAGAGAATGCTAAGGTTTATGTTAGAGTAAGCGAATTTTATGTCATATCTCGAGATTATGTAATATAATTATCTGAAATTGTTTTGTTTGCTAGTTGTGACAGGAGGCTGACAGTTAGTCAACTTTCAGAATAGATTGAAACGTTACTGTTTGTTTAGACACTGAGAAGACCCCGTGCTAAGAAAATGACATAAACAACAAAGTTTTATGCAACAATTCACAAGACCTCTATTAATGTTATCTATATATAGCTTTACTAGCGAAAGTACCACATGAACACATGCGTCAGAAATTTAGTTTAGTTCTATTTTTCTTTAGTCAGTTTTTGAATGAAAAATACTGAATTAGAAATATGGTTTGGTTTGGCGCGCTTCTACTCTTTTGCACACGAGGGTTAATGAGACCGGGACCTACAGTTTAAAGCCGATTCCGAACGGCTACAAACATCCATGCCATCAGCGAGATTCGAACCCGCGAACTCCGGTTCCGAAGAGCAGAGATCTACCATTCGGCCATCGTTCGGCGAATTAGAAATATGAGATCTTATTCTTCTACAGCTTATAAGCAATAAGAAATAATTACACTGAAAGGAATAAATAATACCGTACTAGCTGCACTATTGTACACTTAAAGGCATAAATAATACTATAAAATTGCTATAAGGAATAATTCGCGTTGTTATTCTGCATCTATCAATAATACCTGAAATTGGTCAAAGTTTACGGCTAGAAACCTTAGCTTACTGGGATTCTTGAATCAGAGAAAGCTAAGGTTTATGTTAGAGTAAGCGAAGGTTATGTCATATCTGGAAATTTTGTAATATATCTTTATATTTTGTACATAGAGAGGGCTGATAATGAGATCGGTATCTATTGCTTAAAGCAGATTTCGAACAGTTATGATGCCAGAGGCAAAATTAGAACCCGCATACACCAGTATAGAAAGGCACTGCTCTACTATTTTTGTTGAAAAATATAACTGTAGGATTATTGCGATGTTATTTTCCTGTTGCGTTCAAAAGAAATTCCTTTTAATTTTATTGCAAACTGCATTCCTTTAAATTCAAACAAACACTAAACCTGCTTTCCCAAATGTAAAAGGGATAATTTTCCATTTTGCTGAAACTAGGTTTAACTAACCTATTTTCCATTTTCATTAGAAAGTTTAAATAAAAACAATTATTTAACTGAACAATTTATTTAAAATAAAACGTACTTTAAGGGATTTTATGAAATGTTTATACGATTCAAGAAATCCAGCAAAAAACATGTTTGGGAAAGATATATAACCTCAGGTCTATTTTATGTTATTTCTAGACTAAATTCCAGCTAGTTAAGGCAAACTGCCTTACCTCGAATCGGTTTCTCTAAAAGGAAACCAACAATAGAATACTTTCTCCGAATTAAAAGACGGGTAGTCCTCCATTTCACCCTAAATTAGTCACGGCCAACCCGTTCTCCACCCGTCCCAGAGGCGACATCGATGTTGCCGCGACCCACGAACCTGGCAAATGATAGCTCGGGTGTCTGAGGTAGCGCGATTTGCCTGCTAATTGACGCCCTCGCCGAATGTGTCGCGACACCCAAACCGAGTCACGTGGGCGTCACAGAATGCTCGCTTGTGCCGTGGGTTGAAGTCAGGTTGAAGAATGCCTTCGTTTCCCGAGGTAAATTATCTAGAAATTCCTTTTCTCTGGTATAGCGGGCCAATTAGATTCGCTTGTTGGGGCCACAAGCAACACCTTCTAGAGTTTAATGACTGTTCACGGAACCGATTACTTTCTTTTCTCTTTTTAGTTGCAGCAATTAGCGCGAAACCTTAGCGCGTGTTTGCCATTATGAATTATCCGAGTGTCAATGAATACGCAATGGGATGCCGAACCTTGTTTAACCCACACCCTTAGAGAAGCCAAATTTGAAGGAAACAAAAATGAATTGCCTGTCAAATAAGGTCGATGGTGATTTTATTTTTCTTTTGTGATCCAATGACCGAGGGTGAAATATATGACACCCATAATATCTAAACTGCAGTAAATAGCGTCTAATTATTATTACTTTTACTTTTTTGGATATTGAAGTAGAAATATTTTTACATATCATGGAAACAACAATTATAAACCTATTCACAGAACTTGAATATGACACGAGGACATCTCAAGAAGTAAAATCATATTCAGAATTTAAGAATAAGGAATTCCTGATATTTTAGAGATATTGTGTAGGTTGTTTTTGTTTCTGATGCCCCTTGGACAAACTAAGCACGAGTGAACCATACGCTACTCATATAGAGAATGCTCGCATGACGTCGGATGCAGTAAAGATTGCAGTTCAACTTCCTCGTTGGCAAAACATTTGAATTTCCTACGGATTGTTATTGTTATTGGGGTTTTAATTTTGCCAACTATCCGAAAACGGTAACAAGCTGTTGTGTATGGCTGTACTAAGATTTTCAAAAATTTCGAATATGTTGGATTTTATTTCTTACTTAAAGATCCTACATTGCGAATGCTTTGGATAAAAGCTTTGTAAAGGCAAGACTGCACTCCAAGTTCTTCTTTGAGAATTTGCGGCAAACATTTTCAGAATCACAATAAAACGTTAACCTTACTGTAATATAATAGATTAGATAAAATTATTATGCTCTAAGAATTTTTTTATTATTACTAAATTGTTGCTTTTTTTTCATATTTTTAATGTATTTTCTATGCTTTTGTGAGAAGTACTGTATCTATAAATGTAATTACTTTGCCCTTAAAAATTAATTATTGTCCTTAAAATGATCAGGTTTTGCACATTTTTATTAAATTCCTATTTATGTAATAGTTTATTGTGCCTGTTAATATAATCAAAGTAGTTATACTGTGTGATTACGATACTTAATATTACTGTGTAAAGTGTTTGATTTTTTTAAAAATATATTTTTTGTAAGTGTTTAAAAAAATCTATTTTGAATTACTTGGCCAATTTCTTATGTTTATTTTCCCTTCCCTTAAATAAAATTTAGTTTTGTTGTATATGTCAACCATATCAAAGCTCATAAGATGCAATGAAAACAAGCAATGTTTTGCCAACGAGAAAGTTGAAATGTCTTCAGCACTCGTATTTGTTTACAAACATGCACTTTCTCTATTAAGGCAAAGAGGTGCGCCTTTCGTTTTAATGAGCACCGTTAAGGTAAAGAACGACTTTGTTCAAGTGGGTCGTCCTAATTTTGAAGTAGGGACCAAGCAGAAGACCCATAGGCTTGGCCTGTCAATCCCAGAGGTATTGATTGAAAACTTGAAGAACATTGCGACCACGTACATATTTTACATGCACCAGTCATTTTAAGAAACATGGATCTTATGCCGGCTCGAGTTAGGATTCTGCAACCTTTCAGCTTCGAGACCGTTGCCTTTGCCGACTGAGGTACCGCGGGTCACATTTCTTCATATCTATGATACTTAAAAACAGAAAAAAAACCCTTTATTAGCCTTTTTGTAGTCACGCATTGGCCGATTACTTGCTATTTTTCTATAAATGGATATGATATTTTGATAACATTTCTGTGTTTTGACCTTATGTATTACTTTCTGCATCAAGTGAAACGTAATTTTAGAATGATGTCTTCAACGGATGTATTGTATCAGGCTAGATTAGATCCAAAATTTTATTGCAAGTAACTAACAACAACTGCAAACATGAAACAAACGAATGTTAGGGTGCTTTCACCGGAGTTCGTGGGTTCGAATCCCACTATGCATGTTGTTCGTAGCCATTCGAAGGCTTAAATGTAGGTTCTCATTTCTTTTAAAAAGTAAGCAAAAACCAAAAAAAACTGTTATAACCATTTATTAAAAGCTTTTTGTAAATCATTTAACATTGGCATTCGTTGCATATCTATTTATATGCTAGATTAGTTTAACTGATATTCTAAGAAACTTTCTGTTTTTTGGAATTTATTACTTTTGAAAGATGAAATCCGTCGTTCCGACATAAAACGACCACTAAGCAAGTCTTTCGATTAGCGGCATGCTGAACGTGGTCTTATTGGTACGTAAGTCTTTCTTTATATTATTGCGTTATATCATTTTAATATTCGTAAAGTTAAGAAAACTAAAAACACTTAACTCATGTTTCTCAAATGGATCAGGGCCGAACGATGGCCGATTGGTTAAGGTGCTGGCCTTCAATACCGGAGTTCGTGGGTTCGAATCCCACTGTGGCGTGCATGTTCGTAGCCGTTTATGTTCGGTGAACGCATGTTCGTGAAACGGCTTTAAGCTGTAGGTCCCAGTCTCATTAGCCCTCGTGTTGCAAAATGTAGGCAGTAGCACTCCGAACTAAACCGAACCAAACCAAACCAAATGGATCAGAGCCCATATAGGAACGAGAGTAATGAACTCGCAGATAAACTAGTGCATGAAGTTTGTAATAGATAATTAGAAATAAACTTACCTCTTGATACGTTAGTGTTTCTTTAGATTATTGAGTTATATTATTTTTACATTCATAAAAGTAAGAAAACTATAAAACATTACCCCATATGCTTCTCAAAGAGCAAAAAACACACAAGTACGGGAGACGATCTAAACTAGTGATAGTTTCTAGTAAATCAGAATAAACTCTCTTGATACGTTAGTTTCCTTAGATTATTGAGTTATATTATTTTTACATTCATAAAAGTAAGAAAACTATAAAACATTACCCCATATGCTTCTCAAAGGGACCAAAACTCATACAAGTACGGGAGAAACGAACTGGCAGGTAAACTAGTTGATGAAGTTTCTAGTAGACAATCAGAAATAAACTTACCTCTTGATACGTTAGTGTTTCCTTAGATTATTGAGTTATATTATTTTTACATTCATAAAGGTAAGAAAACTATAAAACCTTAACCCATATGCTTCTCAAAGGGACCAAAACTCACACAAGTATGGGAGAAACGAACTCGCAGGTAAACTAGTTGATGAAGTTTCTAGTAGACAATCAAAAATAAACTTACCTCTTGATACGTTAGTGTTTCCTTAGATTATTGAGTTATATTATTTTTACATTCATAAAAGTAAGAAAACTATAAAACCTTAACCCATATGCTTCTCAAACGGATCAAAACCCATACAGGTACGGGAGAAACGAACTCTCAGGTAAACTAGTTGATGAAGTTTCTAGTAGACAATCAGAAATAAACTTACCTCTTGATACGTTAGTGTTTCCTTAGATTATTGAGTTATATTATTTTTACATTCATAAAAGTAAGAAAACTATAAAACCTTAACCCATATGCTTCTCAAAGGGACCAAAACTCATACAAGTACGGAAGAAACGAACTCGTAGGTAAACTAGTTGATGAAGTTTCTAGTAGACAATCAGAAATAAACTTACCTCTTGATACGTTAGTCTTTCCTTAGATTATTGAGTTATATTATTTTTACATTCATAAAAGTAAAGAAAACTATAAAACCTTAACTCATATGTTTCTGAAATGGATCAAATACAGGCACGAGAGTAACGAAGTCGTAGGTAAACTAGCTGAAGTTTCTAATAGACAGTTATGAGTTAAGGTTTTATGGTTTTACGGAATTTGATCCATTTCAGAAACATATGAGTTATATGTTTCTGAAAGTTAGTCAAATGTTTCTGTTTATGAGTCATATGTTTATATTGTTATATAGCCTACACTCATATGTTTCTGAAATGGATCAAATCCCATAGAGACACGAGAGAAATGAACTCGCAGATAAACTAGCAAGACTAGCGTTACTAGAGAGTAACGAAGTCGCAGGTAAACTAGATGAAGTTTCTAATAGACAATTAGAAATAATCTTAACTCTGTCAGCAACAACGGTCAAACAATATTTTAAATCTAAACATTTTTCATCTTAGCAATACATTAGACAACTCGAAAAGTGACTTATAGATTCGACATTTGTTATACCTTTTGATATGATATATATATATATATATATAAAATATATTATATATAAATAAGAAAAAAAAATATCTTATACCATTCTAAAGTTATAAAGGACAATCTTCAAGAAAATTAATGGGGTAAGGCGAAATATATAAATATATATATATATATATATATATAAAACTATATATATATATATATTATATATATTTATAATATATATATATATATATAATATATTATATAAGAAAATATATATAAAATAAATAATGTATAAAAAAAGATATAGAAAAAAATAAATATATATATATATATATACTATATATATTTATGTTATATATATATAATATATATATTTATTATATATACAGTCAAACCTGTCTATCTCGAATCTCTTGGGAGTAAATAAAAAATTCAAGCAAAAGATAAACAGGTTTCGAGATACACAGATTTTATGAAAATAGTCTAAGAAAATTTCTTTACACAATACAAAAGATTGAAAATTTGAAGTACTTTTAGTTTTATTTACAGACCTTACATAATGTAATCCGTTTGGAGTGTTTGATGCAAAACTTTTTTAGACTGGACAATTTTTTTCTAGTTTTGACATAGTGGCGAAACAATTCTGATTAATATTTTCTCGGGATTCAAGAAAAGTTCTTAGTGTTTCAATGACTTTTTCTGGTTTTTTTGGCGTAACAACTCTTTCTACTCCGATGTTGTCCTCTTTGTCATGATCCTCCTCATCATCAGAAGCTCCCAGAATGTTTTCTAAAATTTCGGAATCAGTTAATATTGTTCTACTCGTTACCACTGATTTATCTACTTCCATAAAATCTTTAAATGAAGTGTCAGTATTCTTTTTCTCTCTGATAATAATACATTCCTTCTGGTTTTCCTCAGTTTCCTCGGCCGGTTTGTCTTCGGTTTCTTTTAGATGGTGTTCTCCGACTCTGCATTTTTAGTACAATTCCCACCCAGTCCCTGACCAAATAACCTCCCGAGATGGAAAACTAGAAGTGTATTTCCTGGAAATAGGAACTTGTGTTGTTGTCAGCGCAATAAGGTTCTAAACTCGAATGCTGTGTTTCTTACGATAATTCGAGATAGACAGGTTTGGGAAAAAATAATTTGAGATAGGTTTGGAAAATACGTTAAATTTTTATTGAAAATGTAGGGAAATTGAAAAAATTCGACATAGACAGGTTTTCGAGATAAACAGGTTTTGAGATAGACAGATTTACTGTATTATATATATATATATATATATATATATATATATATATATATATAAATATATATATATATATATGTTTTAAAGGTTATGACTTGACAATCTTCAAGAAAATTAATGGGATAAAGTGAAATTAATGGTTTGCGAAGCAAAAAAATGTTCGCAATGAATTCCCTTGAGCATCATCGACCTCTGAATCTACGAATTACATCTCAATCTGTGTAACGGCAACGAGAGCAATTTACTCCCCGCCCTGAAGAAAAAAATACAAAGCATTGGTTTATTTTTTCCATAACTCTGCCCAAGCACGTATGTAAAAGATAGTAGAGCAACAACATGGAAGTTAACTTTTTATCTGCAACCGTGCGTTAAAAAAAGGTAAAAAAACACTCGTTCTAAAGTGTAAAAAAGTGATCAAAGTAAACAAATAACCACTTGACCCTGCCGTGGAACGCCCCGTCACGGCAGAAACTCATACATCAAGTTGCGCGAAAAAAAGGATTCCGTGAAATCGAACAAAAGTGTAATCAGTGATAATACGGGACGGAGAAAGTGTCGCCGGAATTTCGTGACACGTCACGCCAAAAGAAGAAGAAAAAAATACCCGGGACACGTCAACATTGAATTTATCTTGGAGGAGGTGCGTGAACAAACGCCTCGAGTAGGACAAGAAAAAAACTGTCAAATTTAGATGGTAGCTGAGAAATTGCTGTCTCTCCTGTAATAAGATTGGAATGATAAGTGGACTTAAATATATCAAGTTCGTAGAGATATCCAATAGCGATTACCCCTATGATTACCAATCCTGCCTACCTTCTAGCAGCGTGACTTGATTCATTTTAAAGAACACGAAGTCCACTGAAGAGTAAAGCTTTGGATGAAGTACAGATTTCTATTTCAGATGGCTTGATCATGGACATCGATGATTCATATTAGAATTAATTAGTTAAATTCCATTTCTGATCAGGAAAATGCGTAAAATATGCCATGAAAGGGAACTCTTAATAGGTGGTAATGCCTAATAATGGTCAAGGTGGAGCTAAAATTAGCAGAATTTATACTGTAATACCAGAAGTGTAAACTTCAATTTATGTAATTAAGAACTTAGGGAGCTCAGTCGGCAAAGGCAAAGATCTCGTAACTCAGAGATTCACCGTGTTCTTTAAAGGTGACTGGGGCATGAAAATATGTTCGTGGTCACAATCTCCTCCAAGTTCTCAATTAATAGCTCTGGAGGTTGTATGCCAAGTCTATGGGTGCTCTGCTTGGTTAACGCTTCAAAATTATGAGGACCTACTTGAGCAAAGTCGTTCTTCCACCTGAATTTGTATAAATATGTAAGTGTACACAGACCACTAACAACTGTGAATAGAATTAGCATCATAGAATCATAAATCAAAATGTTATGTCAATGTATCAAGTGTAAGTGTCTTGCAAAAGTTATGTTATTGCTAAAGCATATAATGTGTTTACTATCATTATAATATAACAACTATATATGAATGTATGTAATTTCGTAATTCAGTATGTTTTTATCTTCTGTCAATACAAACCAAAGTGAACTGTTATTTTTATGACCTGTTCTCTGCTATCTTATAATCTAGTCGACCTCATCATTTAATGGCTTGTAACTGATGGGGTCATCAAGCGGGGATTCTGTTCTTATAAAGGCTTGTTAGGACCTATAAATCCGTGGAACCAACTGTTATTTTTTATTTGTCTGTACAAGTTTTATGTTATTGTTGTAATGATCACCTCACCGATACCTCACCGATGATAAAGAAAACCTGGTGTAGCCCAAGCTTATAAGCGGTCTGAGTTGCTGTGAATTGGAAACTAAGCCTGCACCAAAGCGCCCTACACCGGATTTATCGGGTGGGAGAAAGGCCGTCTGGTCATACAAGAGGCAAGTAAAATAGGTTCATAGTCACAGAGTCCTCCAAGTTCTCAAACGATATTTCTGGGGATGGCAGGCCAAGTCTGAGGGTCTTCGGCTTGGTCAATGCTTCTAAATTAAGAGGAAACACTTGAGCGAAGACGTTCTTTCACCCTTGTGGTGTCCGTCAAATAAAAGGCGCTCCCTTTGCCTTACTTCCTGCCCGCAGGCTATAGTAGCCTATAGCTCACGTGCTTAGCTTGCCAAAGTGGCATAAGTGACGATAACAATGATTTTTGAATTCAGTAGCTAAGGGGTACTTACCCTTTGCCTTACTTCAAGCACGTAAGCTATAGTAGCCTACAGCTCACGTGCTTAGCTTGCCAAAGTGGCATAAGTGACGAGAACAACAGGTTTTTGAATTCGGTAGCTCTAACAAATTGACGGCTTAATGCTGAGGATTTGATATCAACTTACTTTACATATGGCTTAAGTGCTGAAAATTGCAGCACGTTAAATGAGATATAACGGTATAAGGATCCAAAAAGAAGTTAAAGATTCGTTTAAAACCTATTCGTTTGAACCTATTTATATTTACAGAAGCAGATTTTGAGATTTCAGATACTTTCAATAATTAATTCTGAGTTCTCTCAATTCAGATGCTCAAACGGTTATCAGTTGCCTAAGCAAGGCCGTAGGCAAGGGAGGGAATTTAAAGAGCCGGTCCCTCCCCGAAATTCCAAAATTCAAAAAGAACCTTTCATGGAAAGAAAATTGACCACGTGTGTGGGTTACCAGTAAACACGAGATTAAAGTTGAAATTGGTAACCGCCTTTGATGTCAAACCGATGTTATTTTTGGCTAAAGAACCAATTAAAATCAAAATTTATCTCTGTTAACAAGAAAATAAACTTATATAAGACATTAATTAGACCAATAATATTATATGGCAGCGAGGCATGTGCGATGAACAAAACTGAAGAGAACGGGCTCCTAATTTTTGAAAGAAAAGTTCTAAGATGCATTTTTGGAGCAGTGAAAGAAAAACAACGTCTGGAGAAGTTAATACAATCATGAAATTTACATAAAATTTAGACAGCCTAACATCTTAAGAGTCATAAAATCCTACAGAATCAGATGCTTTGACACATTTTTCGAAAAGAGGACCAAGAGCCTGTTAAAAAATTGACGTTTTCAAAGTTTGAGGGTAAACGCAAACGAGAAGACCACCATAAGGTGGATGGATTGTGTTGAGAGCGATTTGAAAGTACTGGGCATTAATAGATAGAATTATAGCGTCAAACCGTGCTGAATGGAGAAAGCCCACAGAGAAATCCTTGGCCTCCAGTAGGCTGTAGTGCTGCTGAAGAAGAAGAAGACCTGTGTGGGTGTGTGTCATCTACTTAGCTAAGCATAGAAAACAGTGTTCCCAAAAAGAGACTTCGGCCATAAATGTATTGCGGATATATAGGCTTTCTTTTATTTACTCCACACCCCCATCCCTTAGGGTGATTAGTTTGAAGACCATTTTCCGTAATCTACTGTCTATCATCTTCCTGTCTAGGGTGTTCCATGTTGAGTATTTTGAGACACATTCTATTTTCTAAAATATCTTCAACTTATTATGATAGACTAGATTTTGGTGTATCGCTAAATGAGAGAGAAACTTAAATAAATAAATGAAAAAATAGTTTTTAATGTTAATTTTACTATTAACCCTTATATCGTGAATTAATTTACCATTAACTTTCTTACTGCGTTTTGGCATCATTAGATAAGTTTTAATGGAGAATAACCATAGAAAAAAGAAAATTAATTTTTACTGCATTTTAGTAGTTAATTTTGCAGCTGGTACTTTCTAGTACCAACATATATTTTTGACTCTATGATAGAAAATAAATATTAAATTATGAATAAAACAAATGCAATGCTTACCTGCGAAGTATAGAAATCTCTAAAAATAATAGATCCAAATAGCTGGAAATTAACCACTAAATTTATTCAACTGAACAACACGTGTATACACTCTCCACAAAATGACCTTCGAATGCAACACGCCAATTATAAAATCCCTACTATGCGAACAAAAAAGATTCCTGATTGGTGCTGTCATTTTTTTTTTCTGCTGTAGGAACTGCATCGTTCATGTCTGTGTGTACCGTCAGAAAAAACGGCTTTATTGGGAATATATAAGTGTTTGATTGAAGCGGTACTTATAAGTACCGTCAGAATAAAAAGGGTTAAACTAATTGTGCAGATACTTCGTTACTTATTCTAAGTTTTAAATTTGTTCATTATATCGCTTTTTAATCATTTTCTTATTTTAACCACTTGCATGATTATCCCGAGTTATCTCGGGTTCGCATATATTGCAGTTAATTATCATCCCGAGAAAACTCGGGCTAATCAGAATTTGACTTATGATTTGTTTTATCACGGTTTTACTCTGCCTGGAGGAAATTAAAGGAAATATTCAGCTTTGATAGGTAGTTTGCCAATTTTTGTTGGTTTCGTGGTCCTTTTGGAGGAACTAGTTTCGTTTTACACTGATTAGAAAACTTATTTCAGAAAATCATGGTGGCGAGTTTTCTGCCAGATCTAGGAGACCCAGTATAAGCCCTTTACCACTCAGGTTAACCTCAAGGCATTTTCTAGATGTTATTCCTATTGCTGAAAAAAAATTAAATCCAAAAAAAGAGAGTGTACTCTGTGCTCTCGTAAAACAGATTTCAGAGGCAAACCAATAAGAAAAGAGACCAGATATCAGGTATCAGAATATCAGGAATCATTTTGTGTTGTCCCTTGCTTCAAAAGCTATCACACAAAGACTGATTATCCCGAGTTATCTCGGGTTCGCATATATTGCAGTTAATTATTATCCCGAGAAAAATCGGGCGAATCAGAATTTGTCTTATGATTTGTTTTATCACGGTTTTACTCTGCCTGGAGGAAATTAAAGGAAATATTCAGCTTTGATAGGTAGTTTGCCAAGTTTTGTTGGTTTCGTGGTCCTTTTGGTGGAAATGGTCACGTTTTACACTGATTAGTAAACTTATTCCAGAAAATCATCGTGACGAGTTTTCTGCCACATCTGGAAGACCCAGTATAAGTCCTTTACCACTCAGGTTAACCTCAAGGCATTTTCCAGATGTTATTCCTTTTGTTGAAAAAAAATTTAATCCAATGATACTTTGGACTCTGTGCTCTCGTAAAACAGATTTCAGAAGCAAGCCAATAAGAAAACAGACCAGATATCAGGTATCAGAATGTCAGGTATCACTTTGTGTTGTCCCTTGCTTCAAAAACTATCTCACAAAGACTGATTATCCCGAATTATCTCGGGTTTACATATATTGCAGTTAATTATTATCCCGAGAAAACTCGGGCGAATCAGAATTTGTTCTATGATTTGTTTTATCATGGTTTTACTCGGCCTGGAGGGAATTAAAGAAAATATTTAGCCTTGATAGGTAGTTTTCCAAGTTTTGTTAGTTTCGTGGTCCTTTTGGTGGAACTGATCACGTTTTACACTGATTAGAAAACTTATTTCAGAAAATCATCGTGACGAGTTTTCTGCCACATCTGGAAGAACCAGTATAAGTCCTTTACCACTCAGGTTAACCTCAAGGCATTTTCTGGATGTTATTCCTGGTGCTGAAAAAAAATTAAATCCAATGAGACAGTGTAATCTGTGTTCTCATAAAACAGATTTCAGAGGTAAGCCAATAAGGAAAGATACCAGATATCAGGTACCAGAATGTCAGGTATCACTTTGTAATGTCCGTTGCTTAAAGAACTATCACACAAAGGGAAGTATTTAACTTTTTTCCCATTTGCCCGAGATAACTCCAATGAGACAGTGTAATCTGTGCTCTCGTAAAACAGATTTCAGAGGTAAGCCAATAAGAAAAGAGACCAGATATCAGTTATCAGAATGTCAGGTATCACTTTGTGTTGTCCGTTGCTTAAAGAACTATCACGCAAAGACAAATATTTAACTTTTTTGCATTTGCCCGAGATAACTCCAATGAGACAGTGTACTCTGTGTTCTCGTAAAACAGATTTCAGATGCAAACCAATAAGAAAAGAGACCAGATATCAGGTATCAGAATATCAGGTATCACTTTGTGTTGTCCCTTGCTTAAAAAACTACCACACAAAGACAAATATTTAACTTTTTTCCGTTTGCGCGAGATAACTCCAATGAGACAGTGTACTCTGAGCTCTCGTAAAACAGATTTCAGATGCAAGACAATAAGAAAAGAGACCAGATATCAGTTATCAGAATGTCAGGTATCACTTTGTGTTGTCCCTTACTTAAAGAACTATCCCACAAAGACAAACATTTAACTTTTTTCCATTTGCCCGAGATAACTCCAACGAGACAGTGTACTCTGTGCTCTCGTAAAACAGATTTCAGATGCAAGCCAATAAGAAAAGAGACCAGATATCAGTTATCAGAATGTCAGGTATCACTTTGTGTTGTCCGTTGCTTAAAGAACTATCACGCAAAGACAAATATTTAACTTTTTTGCATTTGCCCGAGATAACTCCAATGAGACAGTGTACTCTGTGTTCTCGTAAAACAGATTTCAGATGCAAACCAATAAGAAAAGAGACCAGATATCAGGTATCAGAATATCAGGTATCACTTTGTGTTGTCCCTTGCTTAAAAAACTACCACACAAAGACGAATATTTAACTTTTTTTCCATTTGCCCGAGATAACTCCAATGATACAGTGTACTCTGTGTTCTCGTAAAACAGATTTCAGATGCAAGCCAATAAGAAAACAGACCAGATATCAGTGCTCAGAATTTCAGGTATCACTTTGTGTTGCCCGTTGCTTAAAGAACTATCACACAAAGGGAAGTATTTAACTTTTTTCCATTTGCCCGAGATAACTCCAATGATACAGTGTACTCTGTGTTCTCGTAAAACAGATTTCAGATGCAAGCCAATAAGAAAAGAGACCAGATATCAGTGCTCAGAATGTCAGGTATCACTTTGTGTTGTCCCTTGCTTTAAAAACTATCCCAAAAAGACAAATATTTAACTTTTTTACATTTGCCCGAGATAACTCGGGATTGTAAAATAATATTAAAATTAAATGTTTTTACGCCTGTAAAAAAATTAAAAAATCAACCAAAAACCTACATTTTTTTTGTTTTATTTCCTTGTATTTGATAACTTAATTCTTTGTATTTAGGCGCAGCAGCCCATAGGGGGTCAGAGCCTACGGTGCCAATCTCCGTTTCCCAGACCAAGGGCCCTGGGGTGCGAAGCATATGTTCCGGTTAGGTGGTCAGCCTTACGCGGAACCCCCAGTGTTTAGTTCCCAAGCATGCTTGGTCCTCAGTTTCTCTACCCACTGAAAGGATGAAAGGCTGAGTCAACCTTGCCCAGCCCGGGGATTGAACCTCGGACTTGTGTTGTGGGAACGCGAAGCTCTACTCCAACGTCACTGGGCTTTGTATTTAAGAATAAAATGAAAGAACGTGATGATTTTTGAAATTTTTTTCAAAATAATTTGTAAGGGAAGTGGTTAAAACCACATTGTGGTATGATACTCATTAGATATATACACACATAATAAAATCTGTTGTTTTAATGAAGTATCATTCACAAAATCAGTCTGTCTCCTTAGTCCCCCTCAGCAAATAATTTCTGGCTACGGCCTTGTGCCTAAGGCTTCTACCTTTTCACACTTCGGGTGTTAAAGAATGTTAGACAGTAAAGAAGACACAAAGATATTAGGGGTTTTTTTAAGTGGAAAAGGAGAAGAAAAAATGGGAAGACTAACCACTGAAAATATTCTTTTTCCTTTTGATGCATGCAAAAAAAAGAATAAGATTAGCTTTCGTGTTTAGCAAAAATGGGAATTCGTGCCTGTGACGTTATATACCACAAAAGAAGCAAATACTGGGGAAAGAAAATGGATTCTTTCATAACAAGTTTTTCCCCAATCGCGTGTTAAGCTCAACAGTTTTATGTTCCATTCGAAAAACCGCACACAGGATTATGAGTACCGAGGACGATTCTTTACCCAGAAGATGGTTATGAAAATAGAAAAAAAAAACAGAAGGGGGAGGGGCGAAAAAATGATTCGAAATTGGGGGAAAAAAAGAATAATAACTGGAACTCCATCCGCAATCAGGTAGTTTGGGAAATGCAACAGCTGGCATGCCCGGAAAATCCGAGCTCAGGAAAGAGAAAATGGGAAGGGGTGGTCGAGGAAACGAAGGTACGTCACTCTAAAGGGGGAAAAAACGAAAAGAATAAATAGAGGGGGCTCCGAGAGTGGTGAAATTCGAAGATACGCACCCGGCTGGGTGTAATTTCCCTGGTACAGTGTTGGATGGGGCGCAGGTTAAGTGATGGAGATGACACGTGATTGGCTCCAGGAGAAACAGAGGCGTTTTTTTATGGTATTTTTTCTCCTTCACGCTTATAAATCTTCTATTTGAAATAAATGGTAGATTAGGATCGAAATATGTGTAAGGTAGGGAGCTGCAGCAATTCTTAATTTCTTAGAAAACTAAGAGAAAGCTGATTTTGAAAGTTGTTTTCTTTCATTGATTATGTAGTAAAAGATATTTAAAACTAGCATATCGTACCCTGTTGTAGACTTGAGGGCAAGAACAAAAATTCCAAAGTACATGTTAACCCCTTCCAGGTTCATTTTATTTCGGGATTGTGGGTTAAACAATGTCAAATTTTTATGCTTATTTTCCTACCTACATAGCTTTTTAAACATAATAGCATCATTCGCATACAAAATTTCCTAAAAATTAATGTAATTGATGTAAATAAATGAGTAACTTACCTGTATAGTTGGCTTTCTGTGCGTCAGAAATCATTAGATTTTGGAGTCAATTCACACTAACTATAAATAAGGAATACTAGCTTTTATCTTGAATTAAATTGTATTTATATCCTTGCATTTACAAATGATTATGAAATTATTAATCCAAATTTGATCATGTATGATACAATCGGAAACACGGTACTGCACAGAGTCCAATATCGCAATCTAAACAGTAGAATCTTGTTTCTCTTCTTACCGTCTTCCCTCTGCTGTCTCTCTTTGAGCAGCAAATAATCTAGTAACCAGAAAAGTAAACAAAAGCATTCGAAACCATAAAAAGCATATGTGAGATAATTTGGGAAAGACTGATTGCACAGTGTAAAATTTCACGGAGCCCGAGCAACACTCGGGATGAGCCAGGATGGTACATTTCGCTTGCCCGAATTCAGCTCGGGAGAAACCGGGAAGGGGTTAATACCAAAATAATAGCTGTACTTGGAAAGTAAAGGGCACCATGCCTATTTAAAAATTGAGGTTTTTGAATTTTTGGGTATAAATCATTCTCCTCTATTATAGGATAAAAGAATTAACTTCATTTCCTAAAATTGAGAGATTAAGTGAAATGGAGAAAAACCATGAACCAACATTGTTTCGAGGCATAGACCCCATTCGAACAAAATACTTCTTATTTACACTATTTCTCATGTTTTCAAGCCATGGGTTCGTGCATCAGCCAATATTTCATTTCTCTTACGATAAAGTTAGCGTGCAAGCCCAGCTGTCTTTATAAATACTGCAATTTTATAAGAGCCTCAGCGCAAGCGTGTATACCTTACGCTGCAATACATATTAATAAGGTAATATGTGTGCTACTAAATTATACAACTCTGGTAATTATGACATTCAGAAACAATTTTCTCTTTAATGATGTCTTAGGCATCATTGAGAAAGGGAGTAAATGGGATTTTTTTGTAACGTTTTTATTTTAGTTTTCTTGGTAGGGTTTGTAAGTAATCTTCAAATCACCAGGGCCAAAAAGGAAAAATACCACTTTTTCTTCTCAGGTAAATCTGTTATAGAAGAGACAGATTTTTGATAGATAAATTCTGTAGAAGAAAAAATCATAGCAAGCAAAAATCAGACTTTTAACTGTCTGATTGGTTAAAGCAAATCAATTTTTTAACTCTTAAAGCAGGAATACCTACTAAATACGTATATCAAGTCGTTCGTCTATATACTTAGTTACAAAAATCGAATGAGACTTAATTACTCGATTTGTAGGGGCATCAATATCATAATCGGAGGGTTGTGGACTCAATTTTTGAGTCGACCACAAACCGTTGTGTTTAATAAAAGTGGCAGGGGTAAGTAAATTAGTCTCATGGTCGACATGTCCTCCAAGTTCAAACTTTAACTTTGAAGATGGTAAGCTAAACCTGGAGATCTTCTGCTTGATTATTGCTTCTAAGCTATACTAACTCATTCATAATCAATCTTTTACCCTTGCAGTGCTGTTCAAAACGAAAAGCACTACCTTTTACCTTTAATCAAGGATTCATCGGCTCACGCGCTTGTCTCTTCCTAGTAGTATTAGACGCTTTTTGGACTAAATCTCTTTTTTAATGCATTAAATTAGGTTCATGGTCGACATGTCCTCCAAGTTCCAACTATATTTCTCAAGTTGGTAGGCCAGACCTGGAGATCTTCTGCTTGATTATTGATTCTCAGCTACACTGACTCATTCATAATCATTCTGTTACCCTTGCAGTGCTGTTCAAAACGAAAAATGCTACCCTTTACCTTAAATCAAAGATTCATCGGCTCACTCGATTGTCTCTTCCAAGTAGCATTAGACGCTTTTTGAAATAAATCTCTTTTTTTATGCTTTAATTTAGGTTCATGGTCGAAATATCCTCCAAGTTCAAACTTTACCTCTGAAGACGGTAAGCCGAACCTGGAGATCTTCTGCTTGATTATTGCTTCTCAGCTACACTGACTCATTTATAGTCATTCTTTTACCCTTGCAGTGCTGTTCAAAACGAAAAGCGCTACCCTTTACCTTAAATCAAGGTTTCATCTGCTCAAGCGCTTGTCTCTTCCAAGTAGCATTAGACACTTTTTGAAATAAATCTATTTTTTTTTAATGCTTTAAATTATATAGAGTAAAAGAAAATTTTTAATGATAGAATTTAGATGGTTCATATTTTGATAAAAGACTGATGATTTAAAAAAGACAAGCATATTTTTCTAACCTTGAAATAAAGTCATTTTTTTTGCTCTTGAAGTGCTGTTCAAAACGAAAAGAGCTACCCTTTACCTTAAATCAACTATTTATCGGCTCTCGCACTTGTCTCTTCCAAGTAGCATTAGACACTTTTTGAAATAATTCTCTTTTTTTAATTCTTTAAATTATATAGAGTAAAAGAAAATTTTTAATGAAAGAATTTAGATGGTTTATATTTCGATAAAAGACTGATGATTTAAAAAAGACAAGCATATTTTTCTAGTCTAAAAATAAAGCCATTCTTTTGCCGTGCTGTTCAAAACGAAAAGCGCTACCCTTTACCTTAAATCAAGGATTCATCGTTTCACGCGCTTGTCTCTTCCAAGTAGCATTAGACACTTTTTGAAATAAATCTATTTTTTTTTAATGCTTTAAATTATATAGAGTAAAAGAAAATCTTTAATGATAGAATTTAGATGGTTTATATTTCGATAAAAGACTGATGATTTAAAAAAGACAAGCATATTTTTCTAACCTTGAAATAAAGTCATTCTTTTGCCTTTAGAGTGCTGTTCAAAACTAAAAGCGCTACCCTTTACCTTAAATCAAGTATTCACCGCCTCACGCGCTTGTCTCTTCCAAGTAACATTAGACACTTTTTGAAATAAATCTCTTTTTTTTAATGCTTTAAATTATATAGAGTAAAAGAAAATTTTTAATGAAATAATTTAGATGGTTCCTATTTTGATAAATGACTGGTGATTTCAAAAAGACAAAACCATATTTTTCTAGCCTTGAAATAGAGTCATTCTTTTGCCCTTTTCTGTGCTGTTCAAAACGAAAAGAGCTACTCTTAAATCAAGGATTCATCGGCTCACGCGCTTGTATTTTTTAAGTAGCATTTGACACTTTTTAAATAATTCTCTTATTTTAATACTGAATTATATAGGTAAAAGAAAATCTTTAATGAAAGAATTAAATGATTCCTATTTTAATAAAAGACTGATGATTTTAAGAGACAGAATATATTTTTCTAGCCTTGAAATAGAGTCATTCTTTTGCCCTTTTCTGTGCTGTTCAAAACGAAAAATGTTAGCCTTTACCTTAAATCAAGGATTCATCGTTTCACGCGCTTGTCTCTTCCAAGTAGCATTAGACACTTTTTGAAATAAATCTCTTTTTTTAATGCTTTAAATTATATAGAGTAAAAGAAAATTTTTAATGAAAGAATTTAGATGGTTCATATTTTGATAAAAGACTGATGATTTCAAAAAAACAAAGCATATTTTTCTAAACCTTCTATTTTTCTAAAATTCATTGTTTTCACTCATGATTAAATTATTCTACTATGAAATCCATGGCATAGTTTTTAACAAGGTACTCCATCTTCACAAATAATTCATCTACAAGCAACAAAAGCAAAAAAAATAATCGTTGATGGATAAATCTCCCACCACGGCTTGAATTTAGGTTCTATTCTTTCGTTACAAGGCGACAAAGGGAGATATAAATTAATAACCGCATTGTGTTCCAAACTTAAGCCATCCCATTTGATTTGTGCATCAGCGTTATGCCTCTTCTCCTACACGCCTGAGGTCGGGGCGCTTTGGCAGTTTTCGAGTAGTAAATGTGCACCAGATTAGAAAGCTGTCTAAAATTTTAAAAGTGTGCAAGAGGGAAGAATGCAATTTACAACTGACGCATAAATCTGTCATATGTGAGACAGTTTTGTTGTTGAAGAGCTTTGTTGATGAGTAGTTGGAAAAGGTTTTGGTTTGGTTTGGGGTGCTACGGTCTACTTTTTGCAACACGACGGCTAATGAGACAGGGACCTACAGTTTAAAGCCGATTCCGAGCGGCTACGAACATCCATGCCCCAGTGGGATTCAAACCCACGAACTCCGGTTCCGAAGGCCAGCACCCTAACCAATTTGCAAAAGAAGGTTGGAGAATATCATTCAAGTTGGGGAATCTTATCGGAAATTTTTAATAAAGTTTTGGAGAAGATTTTACTTATTGTTGCTAATTTTTCCTTATACGAAATAGTAAATATATAGAGTAAATTTTTTTAAATGAAATAATTTAGATGCTTCACATTTTGAAAAAAGATTGATGCTTTCGAAAAGAGAGAAAATTGTTTTTCTAGATTTTAAATGAAATTTATTGTTTTCACTCCTGATATAATTACTTTTATATGAAATCCAAGCCGTAGTTTTTAGCAAAGTATTCCTTCTTAGCGTGAAGACCCCTCTTTGTTCAGACCGAAATCAGCTGATCTAAATTTCTCCTGTTTCGACCCAGCTACAACTGCGCGGAGATGCAGTGTCTGGTATGTTGAGAGTTCAGTTGAATAGGCGTCACACCCCTGATCTGTCATGGTAATGATCCCGGAGGGTGCCTTGAGAATTCCAGAATCGGGACAGCTAGCGAATGAGAATTCAACTAAAAAAACTAGTTGTAACCTTAGCTGGCGTTCAACAACGGGTATCAGTCGATATAATTATTTATGCGTATAAAGCGATATACTTATTTTGAAGATAACAGCGCGTGTTGGGAGAAGTTTGAGGATATTATTGTTCTTTATTTTATACTTTATTAGAATTCGATTTTGATATTTAATTTTATTAAATTAATATTCATATACGTCTTTATTAAAGGCAGACGAACCCAACAATTTTTTCATCGAATCACAGGGTGTGCATTTATCCTAAACTATTTATAGAAATTCTGATTTTATCGTCACATATCAGTTACTAAATAAGTTTATATATATAAAAATCAGGTACTGTTTGTTTGTTGTGAAGACTCCCCTTTGTTCAAAGCACGCGACAAAACCAGCTGATCAAAAAATCCCACCTGTTTCAAACCGTCGACAATAGCATTGCGACACCGGGTCTGGGATGTTGACAGTTAGATTGAATAGGCATCACGCCCTTGATAGTTGCCGGTAATCAGAGGATTGCACCGAGTTTCCAGAATTGGGACATCCAGCGAATGAGGATTCTGCTAAAAAAAAACAAATAACTAACTGTAACCTTAGCTGGAGTTTTCCAGTAATTGGGATCTTAACTGACCAAAAAACCAGTTGTCGGGACCGTAACTGACCCCCATGTATAAAAAGACTAGAATTTTCCGACTCGTGGTTTTTCGACATTTTGTTTTCGTATGTGCTTTGATCTCCGTAAGGCTTCTGCGACCTTTGACCGGAATCAGCTTTTTAGTGATTACATTCGGGAGACCCGTAAAGTCCGCTCATATAAGAAACGGCAGGGTCTCAGACACAGAACAGGGGATAGACTGGGTTTACATTGGAAAAACCTCCCCATTTTGTGAGATTATTTAATCTATTTTCAGACTGTGATCGTAGTGGTAATGTTATGCAAGCAACAATCCTCGAAATTTCGACTTGTTTTGGGAGATTAGAATCCCTTTGTATATAATCAGTAAAAATAAAATTTTATTAAGACTGTAATCCTTCACGCTACTTCTTCACACAGGAACACTGAAGTCGCTACATTAGCCAATAAGTCATCTACAGAAAATTATCAAAAACAGAAAAAAAAAAAATCATCGTTGAATGATAAATCTTGGCAATGTATCCCATCACGGTTTGAATTTAGGCTCTATTGTTTCCTTACAAGGCGACAAAGGGGGATATAGATTAATGACCGCATTGTGTTTCGAGCTTTAGTCGTCCCATTTGATTTGTGCATCAACATTATGCCTGTTCTCCCACAACGCTTGAGGTCGGGAAGCTTTGACAGTTCTCGCGTGGTAAATGTACACCAGACTGGAAAGCTAGATCCCACTTTTTAAAAGCGAAAGAGTGGGAAGAATGCAATGCACAATTGAGTCATAAATCTGTCATATTTGTGACAGTCTTGTTGAAGAAGTTTGTTTGGTGAACAGTTGGTAAATGTTTTGCAAAGAAGGTTGTTGAATATCATTCAAGTTGGGATATTGTATCAGGAAAATTCAATTCAGTTTTAGAGACAATTGTATTTATTATTGTTAATTTTTCCTTATATAAAATTGTAAAAGTTTTGTCCTTCAATACAGGGAAATCTCGTTATAACACACTTGAAGGTACCAGAGATTCTCTTTACTGTATCCTAACAGTTAAGACAAATGTGAGACCTAACAAAAATGATAACTATTTAATTGCTAATTGTATTCAGTAATGGCTTGTTTGAAAAATTGATAAAAATATACTACATAACTTTAACGAATCGATTAAATTTTTGTCTTTTAGATTATAATGACGGATTTAGATTAAATTTTACATGTAGGCAGACAGGTAAAAATATAACCTGTGTTGTCTGACCGGATTCTGCCCGGATTGTAACCACAATCCGGACACAATACGTCCGGTTTCGAGCTTTAGTCGTTCCATTTGATTTGTGCCTCAACATTATGCCTGTTCTCCCACAACGCTTGCAGTCGGGGCGCTTTGACAGTTCTCGCGTGGTAATTGTACACCAGATTGGAAAGCTAGATCCCACTTTTTAAAAGCGAAACAGCGGGAAGACACAATTGACTCATAAATGCACAATTGACTCATAAATCTGTCACGTTTGTGACAGTTTTGAAGAAGTTTGTTAGGTGAACAGTTGGTAAATGTTTTGCAAAGAAGGTTGTTGAATATAATTCAAGTCGGGATATTGTATCAGGAAAATTCAATTCAGTTTTAGAGACAATTGTATTTATTATTGTTAATTTTTCCTTATACAAAATTGTAAAATTTTGTCCTTCAATACAGTGAAATCTCGTTATAACACACTTGAAGGTACCAGAGATTCTCTTCATTGTATCCTAAGAGTTAAGACAAATCTGAGACCTAACAAAAAGGATAACTATTTAATTGCTAATTGTTTCAGTAATGGCTTCTTTGAAAAATTGATAAAAATATGCTACATAACTTTAACGAATCGATTAAATTTTTGTCTTTTAGATTATAACACTAAACATACCATATAACGGGTCAAATGACCTATAAGGTTTATGTAAAAAATGCAATGGGAAATGAATTAAAATTTCTTATTCTTTGTGTTTGCAATACATAAAAATTGACAATATACAATTTTGTTTTATTATAATAAAGCTTATTTGTCTGTTTCCTTCCAATTTTCATATTTCATAATCAGAAAAAAAAAGTTCGGTCATTTGACCGGCTATGGTAGAAATAGGTATGTATTAAGTGTTGGTATGTTTACTGTTAATGACGCTTTCAGATTAAATTTTACAGGTACGCATACAGATAAAAATATAACCTGTTAGACCATAATCCGGACACAATAAGTCGAAGTTTGCCACTTTTTTTTATAAAAATTCAGAGTCTAAACAAAAAAATATTCCCTTTAAATAAACCCTTCAGTTTTTCAGCAAAATAATATCCCCAAAGAGTTCAAAAATATTTTTTATATATTAATAAGGTAAAAATCAGTGGCGTGCCCAGAAATTAATTTTGGGGGATACATACTGTCATTACCAACAAGGTAACCGATATGTAAATTGTAGAAGGGGCTTGAGCCCCCCCCCCCCCATTTTGTAAAGTCAGATCTTTAACCTAAAATTTAACACTTAAATATGCAAATACAACTCATGCATACACACATTTTTATTACACAGACCTCCCATCCTAAATACTCTCATTATAATTGCCATGAAAAAATAGACTTCTTTAATTTAGTATTATCATGATGTAAAAACTAAAGAATATATTATATCAATCTAATTTGCCCGTTGTAAAACTATTCATGAACTGATATAATTTTTTCCAAGTTATAAAAATTAGAAAAAATTTTATCAGAAATTAATAAATATTTTAATTAGAAAATAATTAATTAGATTAATAATTAATTAGATTAATTAGATTAATTAGATTAAATAGATTAATTAGAAAAATAGGGCCATTTAAGAAAAATAATACAAATAGTATGAAAACAAAATTTTTTACTTACCAGAATTGATAGAATCCTGTATCCCTGAAATTTGATAAAATACCATTTAATAATTGAAATAAGCATAAATTAATTAAAATAATCAGATTGACCGTACGGCTTACGGGCAATCTGATTTCTATTTCGCTTGTACTGCTTCGGCCGTATTTTTTCCAATTTTAGTAACAAATTATTCGTATAGATGACCAGTAAATGATAGTTTGCAGTTTATTGCATTTTCTTCTCTGATTGGTCTAAAAGCGCAGATTTTTTCGCATGTTTTGTATCAGAAGACGAATTGTTATCTTTCAGTGTATAGCTTTCTGGTTATATTTTACCAACCGCCTGATCATTTTATTGATGTAAGAGTTTAATAATATATTTTTACTTTTAAATAATGGATAATTCAAAGCGTATGGAGCTAATTTCTTGTGATTCGAACTGTGACTCGGAATCAGAAACTGAATTATTTGTAAATGATAGTAGCAAAAGTTTACTAGATAACCTGGATAGTAGTGACTCTGATAGCAGTACAGATGGAATCAGTCAAGCAAGACAATTTTTATAAATTAATTGTGATAATCCTTCGGATCCGCCTCCTAGATTTGCTTTCACTGGAATTCCAAAAATTAACTTGAATATTGATGAAACTAAAGGTAAACTTCAGTTCTACGATGCTTTCATAGAAAGAAATAAAGTTGTAATAAATGCTTTAAAATGTTAGAAATGTTAATTTTAATAACATATCTTTGCTTAAAAAGGTAAAATGAACAAAAAAATGCAATAAAAAAATGTGACATTTTCTTGACCGAATTATGGAAAAAAAAATGAAACTGTCAAAGGGTTAAAAATAATTTTTTTAAGAATATTCGATTAGAATGCAATGAAAAAATCCTTTGAAATAAATTTTTTACAAATTTATATTTATTCCCCGCTTTTGTTTTTGTAAAATATTTAAACTTCATGTTCTGTTACAGGAATATTTTTATAGATATACAGCAAGCAGAGTCTATTTAAACGCATTTCTGATGTACTGTTTCTCAAATAATTTATTTACATATTTCATAGCTGATATCGATCTTTCAGATGTGCATGATGTAACTAACAAAATTTTTTTAATTTTTAAAAGTTTATGGATATTCGAGAAAATTTCTACATTGCACTCTTGTAAAGCTTCTATAGCAGTTCACCCCACCCCCTCTCCTAAGGTCTTTTTCACAAAACCGAAATATTTCAAGATAATGTGCTTAATGTAGTATTACTGTATTTATAAATTAAAAAAAATAGGAAGACAAAATTTAAAATTTCTTTCCCCCCCTTCTTTCTTTAGATCGAGAAAAAAATCTTGGGGGGGAGGTGCATAGGTCCCTTTGCGTCCAATCTGAGTAAGCCTCTGGTAAAAATAGAAGAAAAATTTAAAAATTAATATATTAGGAAGATTTAAAAATTAACAAAATATTTTGAATTCAACCTGAATATATGATATAGAAAAAAAACCTATTTCTTTTCCCCCCTTCTTTTTCAGTATCGAGAAAAAAATCTTGGGGGTGCATAGGTCCCTTTCCGTCCCCCCTGGGTACGCCTCTGGTAAAAATAGAAGAAAAATTTAAAAATTAATATATTAGGAAGATTTAAAAATTAACAAAATATTTTGAATTCAACCTGAATATATGATATAGAACAAACGCTATTTATTTCCCCCCCTTCTTTTTCAGTATCGAGAAAAAAATCTTGGGGGTGCATAGGTCCCTTTCCGTCCCCCCTGGGTACGCCTCTGGTAAAAATAGAAGAAAAATTTAAAAATTAATATATTAGGAAGATTTAAAAATTAACAAAATATTTTGAATTCAACCTGAATATATGATATAGAAAAAAAAACTATTTCTTTTCCCCTCCCCTTCTTTTTCAGTATCCAGAAAAAAATCTTGGGGGGTGCATAGGTACCTTTGCATCCCCCTTGGTACGCTTCTGGTAAAAATAGAAGAAAAATTTAAAAATTAATATATTAGGAAGATTTAAAAATTAACAAAATATTTTGAATTCAACCTGAATATATGATATAGAAAAAAAACTATTTCTTTTCCCCCCTTCTTTTTCAGTATCGAGAAAAAAATCTTGGGGGGTGCATAGGTACCTTTGCGTCCTCCCTGGGTAAGCATCTGGTAAAAATAGAAGAAAAATTTAAAAATTAATATATTAAGAAGTTTTAAAAATTAACAAAATATTTTGAATTCAACCTGAATATAAGATACAGCAAAAAAACATATTTATATATTTTTTCATTACATTTGTTGTAGGAGCGAAAACCAGTTTTTTGCTACGGGCGCTATATCTAGGCTAGTTATCTACCCCCAAAAAATCTACACTATTTAATCAAAGATGGAAAAACAGAGCACTTGGAAGGAACATAACGCAGTGGAAATAAAAATGCAGTTTTTAACATCTCAACTCGAAAGACTATCATAGATACAAACAAAAGAAAAAAAATAAACACATCGACGATCGTAAAATTTTTTTACGACCAGCGTCTTTCACCGGCGCGTTTCTAAAGCTTTAAAATGGTTGTCGTAAAATTCTAACTGGCCGTAAACGTGAGACTCTGTTATTAGCATGTTCGTAAAGCTGAAATTATGTTACCGTTTATGAAAGTGGACCTTCGGAGCTGTTACGCTTATATCAGCATCCTTGTATATCCTCTTTACTCTTTTTGTTAAAAAGATAAAAACAAATCAGTTTACAGTTGTATGTTTACGATAGACAGTGTGTCATATTCTTTTACAGTTTTATTTTGCGCTGAGATGTGGTTCAACCACTCTGTTTTATGAGTTATGACTGATGATGTAGCGTCAGTGTTGAGAAAGTATTGCGTTATATAATACAACAACGGGTATCAATACACATTATTCTTTATGCATATAAAAAGGTATGGTTATTTTGAACATAATAGCATGTGTTGGAGGAGATTGAAATTATTATCGTTCTTTATTTTACACTTTACTAGCATTCGATTTTGGTATTTAATTTTATTAAATTAATATTCATATCATATTTTATTAAATTAATATTCAAAGGAATTAGGAAGGATTTATTTATATTTGTCTTTATTATAACACCCACAAACTTTCTATCTAATTTTATCGTCACATATCACTTACTAAACAATTATATATATATATATATATATACATACATGCATGCATATATATACATATATACATGTATATATGTATATATGTATATATGTATATATGTATATATATATATATGTATATATATATATATATATATATATATTATATATATATACATACATATATTATACATATATATATACATATATATATATATACATATATATATACATATATATATATATATATATATATATATATATATATATATATATATATATATATACATATATATACATATATAGATACATATATATATATACATATATATACATATATATATATATATATATATATATATATAAATATATATATATATATAATACATATATATACATATATATGTATATTTATATATGTATATATATATATATATATATATATATATATATATATATATATATACATACATATAGTTTTATATTTTTTTTTTTTTTTTTTTTTTTTTTTAACATAATAGCGCGTATTAGGAGGAGTTTGAAAATATTATTGTTCTTTATTTTACAGTTTATAAGAATTCAATTTTGATATTTAATTTTATTAAGTTAATATTCATATTCGTCTTTATTAAAGGAATTATAAAGATTTATTCATATTTGTCTGTGTTATAACAAACCCAACAAATTTTCTATCTAATCACAGGGTTTTCATTTATCCTAAGATATATATGGAAATTCTGATTTGATCATCACATATCAGTTTGAACAAGTTTATATATATATATATATATATATATATATATATATATATATATATATATATATGGTTACAGCTAGTTTTTTTTAGCTGAATACTCAGTCGCTGGATGTACCGATTCTGGAAACTGGATGCAATCCTCTGACCTGATTACCGCCACCTATCAAGGGGCGTGGTGCCTATTCAGTCGAACTGTTAACATCCCAGACCCGGTGTCGCAATGCTATTGTCGACGGTTCGAAACAGGCGGGATTTTTTGATCAGCTGGTTTTGTCGCGTGCTCTGAACAAAGGGGAGTCTTCACAACAAACAACTAGTAACTGATTTTTTTATATATATAAACTTGTTTAGTAACTGACATGTGAGGATAAAATCAGAATTTCCATAAATATTTTAGGATAAATGGACACCCTGGGATTCGATAAAGAATTTGTTGGGTTCATCTGCCTTTAATAAAGAAGTATATGAATATTAATTTATTAAAATTAAATATCAAAATCGAATTCTAATAAAATGTAAAATAAAGAACAATAATATTTTCAAACTCCTTCTACCACACTCTATTATGTTCAAAACAAGCATATATATATATATATATATATATATATAAACTTGTTTAATAACTGATATGTGACGATAAAATCATAATTTCAATAAATATTTTAGGATAAATGAAAACCCGGTGATTAGACAGAAAATTTGTTGGGTTTGTTATAATAAAGACAAATATGAATAAATCCTTTATAATTCCTTTAATAAAGACGAATATGAATATTAATTTAATAAAATTAAATGTCAAAATCGAATCCTAATAAAATGTAAAATAAAGAACAATATTTTATTCAAACTCCTCCTAACTCATGCTATTATGATCAAAACAAGTATATATATATATATATATATATATATATATATATATATATATATATAAAATCTGAACTGGTATTTATATATAAGAGGAAATGTGATAGATAAGGAAAACAGAATGCATGCTAAAAAGCGTGAAATTGCTCAAGTGTAAATGAATTTCCCGCAGATATATTAGCAGAATTTTACACCATTTTATTTGATCACACATGACTAAATTTGATGAATGTTTCACCCCTTCATGTTCTGTATTGTCACGTGTAGCTTGAATAAGTTACCACATCGCTTTTTATTGGCCTTAGCTGGAGTTCTCAAGTAATCGAAATCTTAACTGACAAAAAAAAAAAAAAAAAAAAAAAAAAAAAAAAAAAGCAGTTAGCGGGACTCTAATTGACCCCCCAGGTATGAAAAGCCCACAATTTTGAGAATCGGGACTTTCCGACATTTTTTTACGTTAGGTGCTTTGACCTCGTAGAAGCTTTGAAGTCTTTTGCCAGCTATCTAGTGATTAAGTTCGGGAGATTCGTAAAGTCCGCTCATATAGGGAGCGGCAGAGTCTTTGATACCGAACGGGGGATAAATTGGGTTTGCATTGCACCCTGGCAAAGCATCCCCACCTGTGTGAGATTATTTAATCTCTTTTCTTTCGACTGTGATCGCCATGAGGATGTTATGCATTCAACCATCCTTTGCAGTTCGACTTGCAGTTGTTTTGGGAGATTAGAATCCTCTTGTATATAGCCGTATTTACTCAAGAAATAAAAGAGATTTCCAATTTTACCATGACTGTGATATTCTTCACGCTACCTCTTCATTGAAGTAGTCACAAGAGGTAAATTTCAGTACTGTAATATATGT
This sequence comes from Pardosa pseudoannulata, assembly GCA_032207245.1. NCBI lineage: Eukaryota > Metazoa > Arthropoda > Arachnida > Araneae > Lycosidae > Pardosa > Pardosa pseudoannulata. Next base: position 45,213,596 of record CM063499.1, read on the forward strand.
TCTCGAACTTAATAGTTCTATTTAGACAATATTTTGATTACTTGAGAACTCCAGCTAAGGCCAATAAAAAGCGATGTGGTAACTTATTCAAGCTACACGTGACAATACAGAACATGAAGGGGTGAAACACTCATCAAATTTAGTTGTGTGTGATCAAATATAATGGTGTACTAAATAAAACTCTGCTCATATATCTGCGGGAAATTCATTTACACTTGACCAATTTAACGCTTATTAGCATGCATTCTGTTTTCCTTATCTATCACATTTCCTCTTATATATAAATACCAGTTAAGATTATATATATATATATATATATATATATATATATATATATATATATATATATATATATATATATATATATATATATATATATATATATATATATACTTGTTTTGATCATAATAGCATGAGTTAGGAGGAGTTCGAATAAAATATTGTTCTTTATTTTACATTTTATTAGGATTCGATTTTGACATTTAATTTTATTAAATTAATATTCATATTCGTCTTTATTAAAGGAATTATAAAGGATTTTTTCATATTTGTCTTTATTATAACAAACCCAACAAATTTTCTGTCTAATCACCGGGTTTTCATTTGTCCTAAAATATTTATTGAAATTATGATTTTATCGTCACATATCAGTTACTAAACAAATTTATATATATATATATATATATATATATTTATATATATATATATATATATAAATATATATATATATATATCTATATATATATATATATATATATTATATATATATATATATATATATATATATATATATATATATATATACTTGTTTTGATCATAATAGCATGAGTTAGGAGGAGTTTGAATAATATTGTTCTTTATTTTACATTTTATTAGGATTCGATTTTGACATTTAATTTTATTAAATTTATATTCATATTCGTCTTTATTAAAGGAATTATAAAGGATTTTTTCATATTTGTCTTTATTATAACAAACCCAACAAATTTTCTGTCTAATCACCGGGTTTTCATTTATCCTAAAATATTTATTGAAATTATGATTTTATCGTGACATATCAGTTACTAAACAAATTTATATATATATATATATATATATATATATATATTTATATATATATATATATATATATATATATATATATATATATATATATATATATATATACTTGTTTTGATCATAATAGCATGAGTTAGGAGGAGTTTGAATAAAATATTGTTCTTTATTTTACATTTTATTAGGATTCGATTTTGACATTTAATTTTATTAAATTAATATTCATATTCGTCTTTATTAAAGGAATTATAAAGGATTTATTCATATTTGTCTTTATTATAACAAACCCAACAAATTTTCTGTCTAATCACCGGGTTTTCATTTATCCTAAAATATTTATTGAAATTATGATTTTATCGTCACATATCAGTTACTAAACAAATTTATATATATATATATATATATATATATATATATATATATATATATATATATGCTTGTTTTGAACATAATAGCGTGTGTTAGGAGGAGTTTGAAAATATTATTGTTCACAACTCTTTTATTTGGTGGTAATCTGTTGAAAATTTTACTGCACTAGAAGCCACATAGATATTATGCTCCTTCATCCCTTTTCGTCTTTGGGGAACTACAAATCTCTTGGGACGCGGTGATGTGTTTATCAGTCAAATCAAGCACAGTTGAACTATATGCTACTTGTATTAAGGCAAAGGGGTGAGCCTTTCGTTTTAAGGTAACCGTCTACATTGAAAACGCCATTTTTTGCAAAAATCATAATTTTTTATCTCTCTATTGTAAAATTTCAACTTTTAAGCTTCCAAATCTGTTTTTGTTTTGTCTTTACGGCCTTTTAAAGAAAAGTTACAGCTGTTTAAACATCAGTGCCAGCTGTCAAAACAAACCAGAAGTAACATGTTTTCATGGCCTTTGATAGGTGGCGGTAATCAAGCCAGAGGATCGCATCGATTTTTCCAGAATGCATCCATGAGATTCACTAAAAAACTAACTGTAAAAAAAAAAAATGAGTTTAAGTGATTGGGATCTTCACTGACAAAAAAAAAAAAAAACAATTGCGGGACCGTAATACTCAGTAAAAAGGAATTATTGCGATCGGGCTTTCGACATTTTTTACGTAGGTCTTTGACCTCGTCTTTCGTGACTTTGACTGGAGCCAGTTTTTCTAGATTTAAGTTCGGGAGATTCGTAAAGTCCTCTCATATAAGGACGGCAGAGTCTCTGAAACCTAACGGGGGAATAATTATTTGCATTGCACCCTGGAAAGCTCCCCACTGTATGAGATTATTCAATCTCTTCTTCGACTGAGATTCATGAGGATGTTATGCATTCAACCATCCTTTGCAGTTCAACATGTTTTGGGAGATTAGAACCTCTTGTATATAGCCGTATTTATTCAAGTAATAAAATATTTCCAATTATATATAAGTCTGGGATCTTTCTTCGTATTACTTCTTCAAACACGAACATGAAGAACATTAGAAGTGACGTCACTGGCTAAGCCAGTTCATCATGCTAGTTCATCCCATTTACTTTCAGTTCCATATTTCTTAATACACAACCGATATTTTACCCTTCTATCTCATACGAAAGCACAATTCTCTATGTTAATTCCAAAGTGCAAAATTACGAAACTCAGAATCAACCGTTATAAAAAAGTATAAATTTATATAAGGCATTCATTCATAAAGAGGAAAAATAGATGATGTATATTAAAATAAAGCTTATTAATCAATTTTTGTATTGAATATAACACAGCAATGTAAGGCAATAACTCAATTAGTGAATGTATAGATTAACTTTCCAGATGAAGTGTTGCATGCCTTTAAAATAAAATTTTACCAGGTATTTAAAATAAGAGGAAATGTGAAAGATAAGGAAAATAGAATGCATGCTAAAAAGCGTTAAATTGGTCAAATGTAAATGAATTTCCCGCAGATATATTAGCAGAGTTTTACTTAATACATCATTATATTTGATCACACACGACTGAATTTGATGAATGTTTCACCCCTTTATGTTCTGTATTGTCACGTGTAGTGTGAATGAGTTATCACATCACTTTTTATTCCATATTGTTGTGCTTAATTGTTACCATTATTAATTTTATGTAAGAGAATAAAAAATTACACAATGAATTTACCGATTTCATTTAAAATTTCTATGATGTTTAAGAAACTTTTGAAGATTCCCTGGAGAAATATTGCGGAAAATTCTTGCTGGAGGTTTAACTTAGAATTTTGTTCATCCCATTTGCTTACAATTTCATATTACTTAATACACAACCAACGTTTAACTCTTCTAAAGAATTCAATATGGAGATTCCCTGGAGAGATATTGCGGAAAATTCTTGCTGGAGGTTTAACTTAGAATTTTGTTCATCCCATTTGCTTACAATTTCATATTACTTAATACACAACCAACGTTTAACTCTTCTATCTCAAACGAAAGCAAAATTCTCTATGTTAATTCCAAAGTGTTGAATTACGAAACTCAGAGTCAACCGTTATAAAAAAGTATTAATTTATATAAGGCATTCATTATTTAAGAGGAAAATAGACGATGTATATTAAAACAAAGCTTTCTAATGGATCTTTGTACTGAATATAACATAGCAATGTAAAATAATAACTCAATTAGTGAATGTATATATTAACTTTCCCGAGGAAATGTTGCATACGTTTAAAATAAAATTTTACCTGGTATTTATAAATAAGAGGAAATGGGAAAGATAAGGAAAATAGAATGCATGCTAAAAAGCGTTAAATTGGTCAAGTGTAAATGAATTTCCCAAAGATATATTAGCAGTGTTTTATTTAGTACACCATTATATTTGATCACACACGACTAAAATATGATGAATGTTTCACCCTTTCATGTCTGTATTGTCACGTGTAGTGTGAATGAGTTATCACATAGCTTTTTATTCCTTATTGTTGACATTCTGGCTTATTAGTTATCACTATTAACCCCTTCCGGTAAAATGACGAGTCTAGCTCTTCATTGGTTTTTCATTCCATACCGCACAATGACGAGCTACACTCGTCATGCGACTAAAGTTACTGATAAATATGATAATTAATTTCTTTTAAAATTTCTAGTGTACTAAATTTAGCAACACTTTTGTTACTTGTGGAAATCCCAGGTCACTATTACATATTGTTTATTTAAAGTTTCTTGGTACAAGTCAATGCCAAATTGAGGAGTCAGAATAAAAGAAAACCTACTAAGAAATGCCATGTGTGTTACAAGAATGAAATTAGAAGTGAGACTCCCTGGCGATGTAGACAATTCAGAATTCCTTTGCACTTTGTTTTGAAAAGTACCACTAGCTTGATGACTATTATCTTAATTTTGCCGTTTCTGATACTTAACACTATGTAAAAAGTGGATTTTAATTAAGAATATGTAAGAATTGTAAAATAAAACAAGTGTTTTAAATAAAAAATAAATGGTTACTTCAAGCACAGTTTTTCATTATTAAATCGTACCGGAAGGGGTTAATTCTATGTAAGAAATTATAAAATTTAGAGAATGAATTTACGGATTTCCTTTAAAATTTCTATGATGTTTAAGAAATTTTTGTAGATTTCCTGGAGAGATAGTGAGCAAAATTCTTCCTGGAGGTTTAACATAGAATTTAGTGGAACAGACTTTGACAGTGCCTACGCTAAAACTGTAGTCTTGTAGAAATAGGGTTTGATGGAACCTTGGAGTTTCGTAAGTGGTTTAACGAAATAAAAATAGACTATAGTTATATGTTAAATCTACGTAAGGCACACGTAATTGTCCTGATCGCAATGAAACAAGTTTTTATGTCGGCATCTAGCTTACTGTGTTGTGCTCTGACATTCTGTAAATTTAACTAGCATACAGCTCGTCATATGACGGATATATTTGGGGCAATTTCTAATGAACATTTCTATAATGATATTTTGTAAGTTCTATACCAGCCTTTTTCTCCACAACTATTGGTTGTAAATATATATTTCCAGTCACAACAATTTCTAATGTGCGCAGTCTTATGATATTTTAAAATTTATAAATTTAACTGGCATACAGCTCGTTATATGACGGATATATTTCCAGTCACAACAATTTCTAATAAGCTCATTCCTATAATGATATTTTGAAATTTATAAATTTAACTAGCATACAGCTCGTCATATGACGGATATATTTCCAGTCACAACAATTTCTAATGTAATCATTTCTATAATGATATTTTGTAATTTATAAATTTAACTAGCATACAGCTCGTCATATAACGGATATATTTCCAGTCACAATAATTTCTAATGTGCGCATTCCTATAATGATATTTTGAAATTTATAAATTTAACTAGCATACAGCTCGTCATATGACGGATATATTTCCAGTCACAACAATTTCTAATGTGCACATTCCTATAATGATATTTTGAAATTTATAAATTTAACCAGCATATAGCCCGTCATATTACGGGATCAGTAAAATTTTTAATTTTCCAGAATTGTAAAGTACCTTATGAGGCGGTAAAAAAATGGCTTGATTTTTGGCTAAGAATTATCTAGTACACACTCAATAATTTGTTTATCTTCATACTCCTCTAAAGTCTCCAGATACGGTGAATTCAGTTTAGAATCACGTTGAACTCATTTAGAAAGATAATTCGAAGTTTTCTTAGCTAAGTCGAAATTATCGTTAAGTTCTTTTTTTTTGCCACAGTAATTAATGGAAGTAAAGGAATGAAATTATCATTTCCACTACACGCTGGAGATAGAGAGAATTTGTTGTTAATGCTCCTCAATTCATTGCAATAAAAATATTCGATGATTCAATTTAAAATTATCAACATGCGTACCTATTCTATTATTTAATCCAAATATAAAAGAAAATTATTTAAGTAATATCTAAGTTCTGTGATAAAACGTATGAAAATAATGCAGACGATGTTTAAATAATTTAAAATAAGAAATGATTAAATGAGATAGTTAAAGGAATGACGTCATAATGCTAGAAAAAAATGATGTTTTTACCTTTTTATAATGTGATAAATTGATGAATTAAATAGCTGGGGAAAATAGGGCTTAAAATAAGGACATTAAGGCTCGAAAAGGAGGAAAGGGTTGATTTCGAACGTTCCTAACCCTAACTCATCAAGAATTCAATATGGATGCCTCTATCCATTCCAGGTACAATCGCTTCATAAATTCGAGGACAGACTGGTAGATAACTTAAAATATTATATAGGGAATTTTGAGAAAATTTTAAAAATCTAAATTTTTATACGTTTTTACATTCTTTATCATTATATGTAGTAAAAATTGAAACTTGCCTTGAGAATTTTGCCACAATAACTTCCACTTCTCTGTGGCAAAAATTGATGCCATGCTACAGGATTCACTTCAATTTTTATCTCTGGGAGGACTTTTTTTTTTTTGTTCCTGAATCTTTACAATTCTTTTATCTGTCAACCTTCTAATGGGTCAGGAGTAATAAGTAACTTATCTGTCAAAATTCTAATGAAAGAACATCCAGAACAACAGATGTAGAGCCGATCTCACCACGGCTAATCGTGATTAACCCATAGCTTCAACCAATAGTGGGAAGCAATTTCCCGTTTAAACAGAGATTAATCGTGGTTAGCTGTAAAACGACTTTCGTTAGACCGGTCCTAAATCTAGACGATCTCTGAATATATAGTGAGTTGTTTAGTTCGCTTCTCAAGTACAAACAAGACATTCCGGAATTCTAGCTCAGCCTACTGAGCACTAAGCCATTTTGAACCCTTTAATATTCCTTTATAGAAAAAAAAGCCAAAATGCTAAGTATTCACCTCTCAGGTACAAACAAGACATTGAGGAGCTCAGCCTGCTGATCACTAAGCCATTTTGAACCTTTTATTATTCCTTTATAGAAAAAAAGCCAAAATGCTAAATATTCGCCTCTCAGGTACAAACAAGACATTCCGGAATTCTAGCCCAGCCTGCTGATCACTAAGCCATTTTGGACCCTTTATTATTCCTTTATAGAAAAAAAAAAGCCAAAATGCTAAATATTCACCTCTCAGGTACAAACAAGACATTCCGGAGCTCAACCTGCTGATCACTAAGCCATTTTGAACTCTTTATTATTCCTTTATAGAAAAAAAGTCAAAATCCTAAATATTCGCCTCTCAGGTACAATCAAGACATTCCGGAATTCTAGCCCAGTCTGCTGATCACTAAGCCATTTTGGACCCTTTATTATTCCTTTATAGAAAAAAGTCAAAATACTAAATATTCGCCTCTCAGGTACAAACAAGACATTCCAGAATTCTAACTCAGCCTGCTGATCACTAAGCCATTTTGAACCCTTTATTATTCCTTTATAGAAAAAAAGCCAAAATGCTAAATATTCACCTCTCAGGTACAAACAAGACATTCCGGAGCTCAGCCTGCTGATCACTAAGCCATTTTGAACCTTTTATTATTCCTTTATAGAAAAAAAAGCCAAAATGCTAAATATTCACCTCTCAGGTACAAACAAGACATTCCGGAATTCTAGCCCAGCCTGCTGATCACTAAGCCATTTTGAACCCTTTATTATTCCTTTATAGAAAAAAAGCCAAAATGCTAAATATTCACCTCTCAGGTACAAACAAGACATTCCGGAATTCAGCCTGCTGACCACTAAGCGATTTTGAACCCTTTATTATTCCTTTATAGAAAAAAAGCCAAAATGCGAAATATTCGCCTCTCAGGTACAAACAAGACATTCCGGAATTCTAGCCCAGCCTGCTGATCACTAAGCCATTTTGGACCCTTTATTATTCCTTTATAGAAAAAAAGCCAAAATGCGAAATATTCGCCTCTCAGGTACAAACAAGACATTCCGGAATTCTAGCTCAGCCTGCTGATCACTAAGCCATTTTGGACCCTTTATTATTCCTTTATAGAAAAAAAGCCAAAATGCTAAATATTCGCTTCTCAGGTACAAACAAGACATTCCGGAATTCTAGCTCAGCCTGCTGATCACTAAGCCATTTTGAACCCTTTATTATTCCTTTATAGAAAAAAAGCCAAAATGCTAAATATTCGCCTCTCAGGTACAAACAAGACATTCCGGAATTCTAGCCCAGCCTGCTGATCACTAAGCCATTTTGAACCCTTTATTATTCCTTTATAGAAAAAAAAGCCAAAATGCTAAATATTCGCCTCTCAGGTACAAACAAGACATTCCGGAGCTCAACCTGCTGATCACTAAGCCATTTTGAACCCTTTATTATTCCTTTATAGAAAAAAAACCAAAATGCTAAATATTCGCCTCTCAGGTATAAACAAGACATTCCGGATCTCAGCCTGCTGATCACTAAGCCATTTTGGACCCTTTATTATTAATTTATAGAAAAAAGCCAAAATGCTAAATATTCACCTCTCAGGTACAAACAAGACATTCCGGAATTCAGCCTGCTGACCACTAAGCGATTTTGAACCCTTTATTATTCCTTTATAGAAAAAAAGCCAAAATGCTAAATATTCGCTTCTCAGGTACAAACAAGACATTCCGGAATTCTAGCTCAGCCTGCTGATCACTAAGCCATTTTGAACCCTTTATTATTCCTTTATAGAAAAAAAGCCAAAATGCTAAATATTCGCCTCTCAGGTACAAACAAGACATTCCGGAATTCTAGCCCAGCCTGCTGATCACTAAGCCATTTTGGACCCTTTATTATTCCTTTATAGAAAAAAAACCAAAATGCTAAATATTCGCCTCTCAGGTATAAACAAGACATTCCGGAATTCTAGCTCAGCCTGCTGATCACTAAGCCATTTTGAACCCTTTATTATTCCTTTATAGAAAAAAAGCCAAAATGCTAAATATTCGCCTCTCAGGTACAAACAAGACATTCCGGAATTCTAGCCCAGTCTGCTGATCACTAAGCCATTTTGGACCCTTTATTATTCCTTTATAGAAAAAAAAAACCAAAATGCTAAATATTCGCCTCTCAGGTACAAACAAGACATTCCGGAGCTCAGCCTGCTGATCACTAAGCCATTTTGAACCCTTTATTATTCCTTTATAGAAAAAAGTCAAAATGCTAAATATTCGCCTCTCAGGTACAAACAAGACATTCCGGAGCTCAACCTGCTGATCACTAAGCCATTTTGAACCCTTTATTATTCCTTTATAGAAAAAAAGCCAAAATGCTAAATATTCGCCTCTCAGGTACAAACAAGACATTCCGGAGCTCAGCCTGCTGATCACAAAGTCATTTTGAACCCTTTATTATTCCTTTATAAAAAAAAGTCAAAATGCTAAATATTCGCCTCTCAGGTACAAAGAAGACATTCCGGAGCTCAACCTGCTGATCACTAAGCCATTTTGAACCCTTTATTATTCCTTTATAGAAAAAAAGTCAAAATGCTAAATATTCGCCTCTCAGGTACAAACAAGACATTCCGGAATTCAGCCTGCTGACCACTAAGCCATTTTGGACCCTTTATTATTCCTTTATAGAAAAAAGCCAAAATGCTAAATATTCACCTCTCAGGTACAAACAAGACATTCCGGAATTCTAGCTCAGCCTGCTGATCACTAAGCCAAATTGAACCCTTTATTATTCCTTTATATAAAAAAGCCAAAATGCTAAATATTCTCCTCTCATATACAAATAAGACATTCCGGAGCTCAACCTGCTGATCACTAAGCCGTTTTGAACCCTTTATTATTCCTTTATAGAAAAAAAGTCAAAATCCTAAATATTCGCCTCTCAGGTACAAACAAGACATTCCGGAGCTCAGCTTGCTGATTCTTAAGCCATTTTGGACCCTTTATTATTCCTTTATAGAAAAAAGCCAAAATGCTAAATATTCACCTCTCAGGTACAAACAAGACATTCCGGAATTCTAGCTCAGCCTGCTGATCCTTAAGCCATTTTGAACCCTTTATTATTCCTTTATAGAAAAAAGCCAAAATGCTAAATATTCACCTCTCAGGTACAAACAAGACATTCCGGAATTCTAGCTCAGCCTGCTGATCACTAAGCCAAATTGAACCCTTTATTATTCCTTTATATAAAAAAGCCAAAATGCTAAATATTCGCATTTTAACAATGGGGCAGTGAGCCACACAAAATTTCACTGCTGCCTTATGCTGTTCAACCCTAAACCCAAACTCACTTAGCTCCTTGCAGACACTCAAGATGGGCTTCACCTTCTCTTTCAATTTTCTGCACCTGCGTCTGAGCAGCGGATCCGGAAGCTGTTGCAACGACAAGTGCTGTCACACACGCATCGAATGATAAGGGGGGGGTTACACGAAAAAAGAAAACAGAACGATTTTCGTCTTCCCTGTCGTGGACGATTAATTGATTTTAACGACTGCCTCACCTTTCCCGCAGGATGCGCATTTGAGCCCAACCGCATAATCGGCCCACACATCGATAATTGGGGCGGGAACGAGGCTCATCAGAACCTATCTCTGTTTCCATGAATCAAAACGCACCTTTCCACCTTAAAGGGAGCTATTAATGAAGGTCGCAACAGGATTGTCTTCACGAACCCTTGCGTGCCAACGATGCCACTGTTATCTCTTTCCCCGGACACTATGCCCTCCCTCCCTCTCTAAACCCCTTTGAATCCTGTAGAACAACAACTGCTGAGATCTTTGCGGCTCATTCGTCAATGTCAGATGTTTGCACCGCACTCCCATCTAAACTTTGTCTGTACATAATGCATCGATGGGGAATGGTTGCATTTCGAAAGCCGTGGGCTTCCGTTATCTCTTGAGAACTGTCAATCAGGTGGTTGAAAGAGAAGTGTTCTCTGAAACGCAAGTCCCTCTGGGGTAGCCCTGTATCATTCCTAGGCGCTGAGAGCCGTGGGCGACGAAGCATGCATTATTTGAATATGTTTTACTACCAAATGTTGTGTGCCTATTTTCTTTTTCGAAATGTTATCTGTATCTTAACCACCAGTGGTTGATTGTTTGCTTTTACTTCTTTTCTTGACTTGTGAAAAACGGTAGTCAAAGGTCACTGGAGATTGGTATCTTGGACGATAGCTTTACAATCACCGTTTGTCTGGTAACAAGTAAACACGAATCGGAAGCCGGAGATAAATTTCTTCAGTCAGAGTGAAAGGAATTGAGTATTGTTTGCTTTAAATAGCTACCAACGAGGCATAAACGATTTCATTACCACCACCTCCTCACCACCTCCATTAATAATTTCCTCCAGCCCACATTCATACATGAGCATGAAATCACTCACCTGCGGAGTGAACCATAACGAACTCGGAAGATCAAAGACAGAGCTGGTAACAATAGTAAATTTGGAAAGTGATTTACACATTAAGAGAATAATGCACTTTCATTTGTAATTTTGAAAACTGATGAACAGACACTTTAAGAATACAGTGGACTTTCAATTTCAGTTTTCAAGATGATTTACCTACCAGAATTAAAGTGGATTTTCATGTGAAATTTTGTAAAGGGATTTACACTAAAACAGTACAATGGACTTTTAATTTCAGTTTTGAAGAGGATTTACCTAAAAGGGTTAAAGTGTATTATCAAATGAAATTTTGTAAAGGGATTTACACTATAACAGTACAATGGACTTTTAATTTCAGTTTTGAAGAGGATATACCTACCAGGGTTAAAGTGGGTTTTCAAATAAAATTTTGTAAAGAGATTTACACTATAACAGTACAGTGGACTTTTAATTTGAGTTTTGATAAGGATATACCTACCAGGGTTAAAGTGGATTTTCATGGGAAATTTTGTAAAGGGATTTACACTATAACAGTACAGTGGAGTTTTTAATTTCAGTTTTGAAGAGGATATACCTACCAGGGTTAAAGTGGATTTTCAAATGAAATTATGTAAAGGGATTTACCCTATAACAATACAGTGGAGTTTTAATTTGAGTTTTGTGAGGATTTAAATACCAGGGTTAAAGTGGATTTTCAAATGAAATTTTGTAAAGGGATTTAACTATAACAGTACAGTGGACATTTAATTTCAGTTTTGAAGAGGATATACCTAGCAGGGTTAAAGAGGATTTTCAAATGAAATTTTGTAAAGGGATTTACACTATATAAAAGTACAGTAGACTTTTAAAATTCTGTTTTGAAGAGGATTTACCTACCAAGGTTAAAGTGAATTTTCAAATGAAATTTTGTAAAGGGATTTACACTATAACAGTACAGTGGACATTTAATTTCAGTTTTGAAGAGCATATACCTAGCAGGGTTAAAGTTCATTTTCAAATGAAATTTTGTAAAGGGATTTACACTAGAACAGTAGAGTGGACTTTTAATTTCAGTTTTGAAGAGGATATACCTACCAGGGTTAAAGTGGACTTTCAAATGAAATTTTGTAAAGGGATTTACACTATAACAGTACAATGGACTTTTAATTTCAGTTTTGAAGAGGATATAACTACCAGGGTTAAAATGGATTTTCAAATGAAATTTTGTAAAGGGATTTACACTATAACAGTACAGTGGACTTTTAATTTCAGTTTTAAAGAGGACTTACCTACCAGTGTTAAAGTGAATTTTCAAATGAAATTTTGTAAAGGGATTTACACTTAACAGTATAGTGGACTTTTAATTTCAGTTTTGAAGATGATTTACCTACCAGGGTTAAAGTGGATTTTCAAATGAAATTTTGTAAAGGGATTTACACTATAGCAATAAAGTGGACTTTTTAATTTTAGTTTTGAAGAGGATATACCTACCAGGGTTAAAGTAGAGTTTTATATAAAATTTTGCAAACTGATTTACACTAGAGCAGTATAGTGGATTTTTAATTTCAGTTTTGAAGAGGATATACCTACCAGGGTTAAAGTGGATTTTCTAATGAAATTTTCTAAAGGGATTTACACTATAGCAATACAGTGGACATTTGAATTTTAGTTTTGATGAGAATATACCTACCAGGGTTAAAGTAGATTTTCAAATGAAATTTTGTAAAGGGATTTACACTATAACAGTACACTGGACTTTAAATTTCAGTTTTGAAGAGGATATACCTTCAAGGGTTAAAATAGATTTTCAAATGAAATTTTGTAAAGGGATTTACACTTTAACAGTACACTGGACTTTTATCTGTAATTTTGCAAACTGATTTACTTATTGAAAGTACAATATGGTAATTTACTTGTTATTATTAGCATTTAAAATATTTTGCAGAATAAGAGTACAACGGACTCTCTATTGCAATGTAGCAAAGTGATTTACACTTTAAGGAAGTAGAATAGGAAATGCAATGTTGAAAATTACTCTCCAAATTTTAAGGGATTTTCTTTAACCCTTATGTTTATTTTGTACAGCATACCGTACATACCACTTTACAACTTTACAACTTTTACCACGTATAGCAATGTATAGAATAGTATAATCTTGTTTTTCCAAAATTTTCATACCACAATTTTTTATTTATTTATTTTTTGTTTTTTATGACCCAAAGAAGCTACCTATATACTTTTATTATTAGGTAATTTTTAGAATTCCAGTGAAAGCAAATTTAAGAGGCGGATCCGAAGGATTATCACAATTAATTTCCAAAAATTGTCTTGCTTGACTTCTTCCATCTGTACTACTATCAGAGTCACTACTATCTACGTCATCTAGTAAACTTTTGCTACTATCATTTATAGATAATTCAGTTTCTGATTACGAGTCACAGTTCGAATCCCAAGAAATAAGCTCCATACGCTCTGAATTATCCATTACTTAAAAGTAAAAATATATTATTCAACATCAATAAAATTATTAGGCAGTTAGTAAAATATAACCAGAAAGCTATACACTGAAAGATAACAATTCGTCTTCTGATACAAAACATGCGAAAACACCTGCGCTTTTGAACCAATCAGAGTAGAAAATACAATAAACTGCAAACTATCATTTACTGGACCGCCATCTATACGAATAATTTGTTGCTAAAATTGAAAAAAAATACGGCCGAAACAGTGCAAGTGAAATAGAAATCAGATTGCACGTACGCCGTAAGGACAAATCAGTAGAGACCTAAAAGTTGTGCCCGTACGGTGTTCGGGCAACACAGGGAAGGGGTTAAGGGTTAAAGGCTCTGTGAGCCACAGTTTAAGCATCACTACGTATAACAATCACCCCTTAACCAACACCTGTGTACAGCAGGATGAGGGGTGCCCCCGGATGAATGGGTTTACCCTGGGCCTCCTTTTCCGTAAGACGGACCCTGCTTATGATATATTAATTATGCATCTTAAATTAAATTAAAAACCTGTTGGTATTTTTATAAACATATGCTATTAAAATATTTTAACATGGGTTACCATAACACTCAAACTAATATGACTACTATCCATAAATCTAGATATAGACCGTGGATTTAGTGCTAAAAACCACCACAGTTTGAGTGGAACTGCAAATGAAAAATATATCAGATTTCAAAGATAGTTTCCTTTTAAATCCCCTCTAAAGTCTGCAAAGAACCAACGTGAATAGTACAGAACTACTAACAACTCAACTATCATAACGCACAAACTAATATGATGACTATCCATAAATTTAGATATGGTAAAAAGACAGTGGATTTAGTGCTAAAAAGCAGTTTGAGTGGAACTGCAGATGAAAAATATCTGATTTGTCAGATAGCTTCCTTTTAAATCCCCTCTAAAGTCTGCAAAGAACCAACGAGAATATCACAGAACTACTAACAACTCAATCATCATATCAAAAGAGATTTTTAAAGACCTTCCATAAACTAGCCAATGGGTATTGTTGTCATACGTCACCTCCCCCATGTAGAGGAGGCATATATTTGAATTCAGTACATCAGAATACACCGTAGAACAACCTCCCTTGTTGGAATCAAGCCCCGCAAACAACAACAGCTGTCGTCTGATTGTTTTTAAAAACATTGTATACGGTAGCCAGGGTCATGCTACTTGACTTCGGGCGATTTGCATCTTTTGTTCAGCTCGGAATTTATGCAGGGGGATGTCTTCGACGCATTATCTCTCAGCCGCCAATGAAAGAAAAATAGCCTTTTTTTTGTTATTATTATTATCGGATCTTGCAATGGAAAAAAACACCATGTATTGTTTCAACAACTGCCAAGCCCTTTCCAGAAGGGATAGGTCCAAACACGTTTTATCCAAGTGGAAACAAGCTTATCGGCGTGTTCCAAGGATTCGAGAACGTTCTCTTTTGCCTTCGAATTTTCTCACAGGTTTCTGCCTATCACGTGATCATGTTCAGCAAAAGTCATTGGGATTAGACTGCTCCATGAGAAGCATTATACTAGTATATATTTTGCTTCTTTTTATTAAAAGCCTTAAAGGCTAATTATTTATTCAAACATTCTATGTATTATTCTCTATTCGTTTCTCAGTCATTAATCTTAAGAAATCTCACTGTGAACGAAAGTTACTAAAGTATAACGTACCAGGCTGTTACATTTGATTGAAGGTAATTCTTTGAAAAAAAAAAGAACTTCTTGAAAACAAACAAAAACAGTTCAAAGTTGCATAAATTAGTATTTTTAACTGTTTATGATCATTGCAAAATCTGAAAAAAAAATACAATTTAATAAGCCAAATTTTTCACATCTTTTTTGAAAGGGAGATTGTAGAGGAAAATCTCCTCTCCTATACGGACTGTTCATCTTACGAGGAGGCACGATATAGAACATTTTCTACTACTTAGAACCTTACAAGACTCAAAATCTTGTGAGACTCAATTTTCCCACACTAATGTCTGCTTAATTGAACGTTTAACCTTGAATATCAATTATTAAAATATTTAATAATTAACTCCTCTGTTAAAATATTAGAACTCTTAGAATTTTTTATGTTCTTTATTAGACAGAATTATTTATGTATAAATAATTCTGTTACATAAAATGCATGGTACTAAAATTTGCAGAAAAAAGAAAAATAATAATAATTTCTGGTTAAAATGAAAATTATTTTCATGAAAATTCAGTCTTCCAGTACAACGCATTATAG
>CM063499.1:45232090-45264590 GCA_032207245.1 Pardosa pseudoannulata
CTATTTTTCAATTCAAATGTAGCTAAGTAAAGCATTACTTATTATAGATTCTCCCAAATAACTTTTCATCTACTGAAATCATTGTTTTACATCTGAATTGCTCTGAAAGTCATAAATAATGCATGTTCGTAATGGATATCTATTTAAATATATTTCTTTCAAACAATAATATTTCGATTGATTATGATAAAGAATTTCAATTTCAAATCATACTACCATGCACTCAAATACAAATGTTGCCAAATTTATTTTATGAAATAAAATTAAAGTAATTATTTTATTATTGATTCATTTTTTTCTAACATCGTTTCAAGTAATTTATTAATGTGAATCTTCTGCTTTTTCTACATTTGTTTCAAAAGATTTACTTAACCAATTATCTATTTCTTCTCTTTTTGTAAAAAATATGTCAGAAAACTGAAATACGGCAGTGCATTAGAAATAAAAGTAACTTTTGTTACACATAAATTGAATAATATAAAAATTAACCTATTTATTACTTTATTTCATGTTCAGAAAAAATATTTTGAGGTAATAATTCTATAAGAAATAACTTGAAATTTGTTTTGAAAACTAGTTTTTATCATTAGACTGTTATGATACTTACCATTTCTTTGTGTAAATCATTAACTAGAGGATCATGGGATATTTAGCATGTAGTTAGGTCAAATTAAATAGGCAAAAATAATTTATATTTTATTATCTTTTAATAAATTACTGATTTTTTTTATTTTTTTTCCGATATAAACTAAAATTGAATAATATAAAAAATAACCCATAAAAGTTTATTTCATCTTAAGAAAAAATATTTTGAGGTAATAATTATACCAGAAATAACTTGCATTTTGAAATGAAAACCAGTTTTTATAATTAGACTGTTATGATACTTTAGCATTTCTTTGTGTAAATCATTTAGTAGATGAGCATATGATATTCAGAGTCTAATTAGTTCAAATTAAATAGGTGAAAATTATTTATTTTTTATTAGTTTTTAAGTAAGCGAAATAACTGAAAAAAAATTCATTTTTCTCCTATATAACTTAAAATTGAATAATATAAAAATAATATATAAAAGTTTATTTCGTCTTTAAAAAAATCTTTTGGGGTAATAATTCTACCAGAAATAACTTGCAGTTTGTGGTGAAAACTAGTTTTTATCCTTAGATTGTTATGATACTCTAGCATTTCTTTGTGAAAATCATTTAGTAGATGAGCATATGATATTCAGCGTCTGATGAGGGCAAATTAAATAGGTGAAAATTATTTATTTTTCATTATTTTTTAAGAAAACGAAATAACTGAAAAAAAATTTTCATTTTTCTCCGATATAAAATAAAATTGATTAATATAAAAAATAACCTATAAAATTTTATTTCATATTTAAAAAAAGTTTTTTGAGGTAATATTTCTAAAAGAAATAAAGTGCATTTTCAAGGGGAAACCAGTTTTTTTTATCATTAGACAGTTATGATACTTTAGCAATTCTTTGTGTAAATCATTTAGTAGATGCGCATATGATATTCAGCATGCAATTAGGTTAAAATTAAATAAATAAAAATTATTGATTTTTCATTATTTTTTTAAAAAAAAGAAATAACTGAAAAAAATCTCATTTTTCTCCGATATAAAATAAAATTGAATAATATAAAAAATAACCTAAATTTATTTATATAGATAAATTTACTTCATCATTAGAAGAAATATTTTGAGGTAATAACTGTACTAGAAATAACTTGCAATTTGAAATGAAAACTAGTTTTTATCATTAAAATGTTATGATACTTTAGCATTTCTTTGTGTAAATCATTTAGTAGATGTGTTTATGATATTCAGAGACTAATTAGATCAAATTAAATATGCGAAAATAATTTACTTTCATTTTTTTGTAAGAAAACGAAATAACTGAAAAAAAATTTCATTTTTTCTCCGATATAAAATAAAATTGATTAATATAAAAAATAACCTATAAAATTTTATTTCATATTTAAAAAAAGTTTTTTGAGGTAATATTTCTAAAAGAAAGAAATTGCATTTTGAAGTGAAAACTAGTCTTTATCATTAGATAATTATCATACTTTAGCATTTCTTTGTGTAAATCCTTTAGCAGATGAGCATATGATATTCAGCGTCTAATTAGATCAAATTAAATAAGTGAAAATTATTTAATTTTTATTATTTTTTAAGTAAACGAAAAACTGAAAAAAAATTTCATTTTTCTCCGATATAAAATAAAATTGAATAATATAAAAAATAACCTATAAAAGTTTATTTCATCTTTAGAAAAAATATTTTGAGGTAATATTTCTACAAGAAATAACTTGCATTTTGAAGTGAAAACCACTTTTTATCATTAGGCTGTTATGATACTTTAACATTTCTTTGTGTAAATCATTTACTAGATGAGCATATGATATTGAGCGTCTAATTAGGTCAAATTAAATACGTGAAAATTATTTAATTTACATTATTTTTTAGGAAAACAAAATAACTGAAATTTTTTTTTCATTTTTTCCCGATATTAACTAAAATCGAATAATATAAAAAATAACCTAGAAAAGTTTATTTCATCTTTAGAAAAAATATTTTGAGGTAATATTTCTACAAGAAATGAAAACCAGTTTTTATCATTAGACTATTATGATACTTTGGCATTTCTTGGTGTAAATCATTTACTAGACGAGGATATTATATTCAGCGTCTAATTAGGTCAAATCAAATAGGAGAAAAGAATTTATTTTTCATTATTTTTAAGAAAAGAAATAACCGAAAATTTTTTTATTTCTCTCTGATATAAAATGAAAATGAATAATGTAAAAAAATAACATATAAAAGTTTATTTTTTTAATCTTTAGAAAAAATATTTTGAGGTAATATTTCTAAAGGAAATAATGTGCATTCTCAAGTGAAAACCAGTTTTTTTATCATGAGATAGCTATGATATTTCTTTGTGTAATTCATTTACTAGATAAACATATTTTATTCAGCATGAAATTAGGTCAAATTAAATAGGCGAAAATATTTATTTTTCATTATTTTTTTAAGAAAACGAAATAATTGAAAATTTTAATTAATTTCCCTCTGATATAAAATAAAATTGAATAATATAAAAAAAAACTTATAAATGTTTACTTCATCATTAGAAAAAATGTTTTGAGGTAATATTTCTACAAGAAATAACTTGCATTTGGAAGTGAAAAACGGTTTTTATCATTAAACTGTTATGATACTTTAGCATTTCTTTGTGTAAATCATTTAGTAGATGTGCTTATGATATTTAGTGACTAATTAGATCAAATTTAATAGGCGAAAATAATTTACTTTTCATTATTTTTTATGAAAATGAAATATCTGAAAAAAAATTTCCATTCTTCTCCGATATAAAATAAAATTGAATAATATTAAAAAACCTATAAAAGTTTACTTCATCATTAGAAGAAATATTTTGAGGTAATAACTGTACTAGAAATAACTTGCAATTTGAAATGAAAACTAGTTTTTATCATTAAAATGTTATGATACTTTAGCATTTCTTTGTGTAAATCATTTAGCAGATGAGCATATGATATTCAGCGTCTAATTAGATCAAATTAAATAAGTGAAAATTATTTAATTGGAAAAAAATTTCATTTTTCTCCGATATAAAATAAAATTGAATAATATAAAAAATAACCTATAAAAGTTTATTTAATCTTTAGAAAAAATATTTTGAGGTAATATTTCTACAAGAAATAACTTGCATTTTGAAGTGAAAACTAGTCTGTATCATTAGACTGTTATGATACTTTAGCGTTTCTTTGTGTAAATCATTTAGTCGATGAGCATATGATATTCATCGTCTAATTAGGTCAAATTAAATGGGCGAAAATAATTTATTTTTGTAAGAAAACGAAATAACTGAAAAAAAATTTCATTTTTTCTCCGATATAAAATAAAATTAAATTATATAAAAAATAGCCTATAAAAGTTTATTTCATCTTTAGAAAAAATATTTTGAGTTACTACTTCTACAAGAAATAACTTGCATTTTGAAGTGTAAACTAGTCTTTATTATTAGACTGTTATGATACTTTAGCAATTCTTTGTGTAAATCATTTAGTAGATGAGTATATGATATTTATCGTCTAATTAGGTCAAATTATAGAGACGAAAATAGTTTATTTTTCATTATTTTTTAAGATAACGAAATAACTGAAAAAATTTCATTTTTCTCTGAGATAAAATAAAATTGAATAGTATAAAAAATAACCTATAAAATTTTATTTCATGTTTAGAAAAAAATATTTTGAGGTAGTATAACTTCAAGAAAGAAATTGCATTTTGAAGTGAAAACTAGTCTTTATCATTAGACTTATGATACCTTAGCTTTTTTTTTTTTTTTTTTTTTTTTTTTTCTGTAAATCATTTAGTAGATAAGTATATAATATTCAGCATGAAATAAGGTAAACTTAACTAGGCGAAAATGTTTATTTTTCATTATATTTTAAGAAAAACGAAATAACTTAAGAAAAGGTTTCCTTTTTCCCCGATATACCCCAGCTGGTTCCTTTCACTGTGCATACACTCCCAGCTAGGTAATACATCTTTTCTAAATATTTACGCTAAGTAATGCAGGAAAAGTAGTTTTACAGGCAAACTTTCCATTGACTCTGCACATAAATTCCCACTGAAAGTTAAATCATTAGCTATATACAATCTAAGCAGTTGGTACTACCCAATCACGTTGTAATGAACATGGTATATAAACTCCAGTATATAATAAACGAATATTTTGTCTTATAGTTTTCCTATAGTATTTTTATGCTAATTTATATTTGTGTTGCAAATTTCCCAAACCTTGGAAATCGAATATAAAGATTTTTTTTATCCATTGCCTGATTTCTTTTAATTTTTTGTATTGAAAGCCTACCAGAATTAGGAAATAGTACTCATTTCTAGTTTCATAACAAAGCATTAGAAGTTAAAAAGTTTATGTTGCTGTAAAGACAGAGTAAAATTCTTGGAATTTTCTCTTTTACAGGAAAAAAATTCCACAGAGCTTTCTTGGAATTGCATCAAGATTAGAATTATTTCTGCATTAAAACAGATCAGACATAGAAGAACTCTGAGCATATCGGTATCATTAAGACTATAGATAGACTAACAAGATATTTCTTTTGGTCTGGATGCGTTCGAGACATGGAAAATTATGTGAAATCCTGTGATAGTTGTGAGATAGTGGGGAGAGCGAATGAACATAAGAAAGCCTCGTAAAAACTTGTCTAAGAATATCAATAAATATCAAGATAAAATTACTTATTTATTCATTTGCTTACATTTTAAACAGACTTAACTGTTGATTCAATTTAATAGGCAGCTAATTGAAATTGAATATTTAATTAACTGATATTTAAACAATTAATAATTATTACAATTTTATTGACTAAATCTCAAAATTTAATAAATTTTAGCCAATTTAATTCATTAATTGTGTTTAATAGATTTTTATCAATTTTTCAATTGCATTACTAATAAATACACTTACCTATATAGAGATTCTTTGACACGAAATCCTATTTTTAATTATCTCATTCGCCTTGTAATGCAATTTTCTCTAAAACATGTGCTTTATGTGTTTAACTACACTCTTCTCCTCTGTTTAACAGCTCATCTTGGGGTCTAGAGCCTACGATACTAGTCTCCGTTTCAGAGTCCAAGAGGCTTGGATGTACCGGTTAGATGATGAAATTTACAAGAACCCTTAGTGTTTAGTTCCCAAGTATGCTTGGTCCTCAGTTTATCTACCCACTGAAGGCATGAAAAGTTGTGTCAAACATGTCCAGCCTGGGGGCGTAGACCCACGAAGAGCTAAACCAACGCCACTGGGATAGTGGGTATAACAACACATGTAAAAAGTGTTTACTTTTTAAAATTTTAATTTAAAATAATTAAACGATTTAAAATTAAAAATGCAATTTAATTTTGATGCAACTTATGTATAATATTAAATTATTATTTTTTCACTTTTATGTAAATAAATAATAATAAATTAATACGTCTTCGGTATTTGTAAAGATGTTCATAGCAAAATTTTTAATACTTCATAGAATAAAAAGTTTGGATTGTTTTTGGAGTGATTTTTGTCTGGTGATTCCTATTTAGAAAACTACAGATTTTAATTAAAAATCCTGAAGGCAAATCAAAAGTAATATATTAAGGAATATTAGTACAAAGTTTGAACTAATTAACTGAAATAAAATTTGAGATACACTAATTTGAATATGACAGATCTAGAAAATTTGACAATATTTAGAAAAATTTAGATTTAGAAAATATTTAGGGAATTTGACAATATTTAGAAAAAATATAGTTGGATATAAAGATTCTAGTCACATTTTAAGAAATACGTTTTACACTATTTTACACAACTATGAAAGCTACATAAAAGATATTAATGTGAAAAAACAGTAAAAACAATCAAATAAATTTACTTTTTTTTAAGGTATCCGTCTACGTTCGGAGTTCTTTTTTCTTTAAACGTAGAAACTAGTTTTTACATTTTTAGATTTATTTTTTATATTATCATACAGAATTGTACTTAAAAAATTTATTCCTGAAGAAGTTTTTTAAAATTTCTAATAAATGAAGAAAATTTAGTAACAATATAGGGTTTTTTCAAAAGGTCTAATTTTTTAATAAATTAAATTATTTCAATATTTTTTGACGCATTACATGGACTTGTGAATCCTAAAATCTTTGCTCATTACATTTGGTAAAAAACGTTGGTCCTTCAAAATCATATATTGAATTTTTAACGAATTTTCCTTACCTTTATATCTAACTATGAGCCTAACATCATTAAAAATTATCCAAATTTAAAGCTTTTAGGACATTTACTAGTAAATACTATCAAAAGAATTCATAAGTTTCACCATTTTATTAAAAATACCGTTCTGAGAAAAACGCATTTGAAGTTTATGAAAGCAACTTTAACTATTAAAAAATTAAAATACATGTTTAAAATTCCCCACACTTTCTTACTTCAAAGCTTTCTAATTGAAAAGTTGCTAATTATTAAAAATACTAGAAAAATCTTTAAACTAATCTTCACGAAAATTTAAAAAGTTCAAAAAATTCACAACTTCCGGTTCTGAAGTCACTACTACCGTTTTGTTTTGACAGCTGTCACTGATGTTTAAACAGCTGTAATTTTCTTTAAAATGCCGTAAAGAGAAAACAAAACAGATTTAGCAGCCTAAAAGTTGAAATTTTACAATAGAAAATTTAAAAATATGATTTTGGTCAAAAAATGACGTTTTCAAACGTAGAGTGATACCTTAGATAGCTCATAAAAGCGGAATAATTTATATTATTTGAGATCATTTGTCAAAGGCATTTACCCCAGAAGATTATAAACAAAAATAAAGTAATTAATCTCGTAATTGTAGAAGAACGTGTTTTGTATTATTTGATTTACAAAAATCTAGATCATTGTAAAAGATTAAAAAAATAAAAATGAGATTTTTTTATAATTATGTATTCCAGACACTTTAATAAGTTATATATTTTTTTCAATATAACATGCTTTGTAATGGTTCGTATATGGTGAACAGAATCACAAGAACTGTTAAAGTTTGTTATGAAATATCTAGATTTTATGTGAAAACATTAAATTATTTCCAAAATTGTTTTAATTAAAAAAAAATAATTCATATTTAACATCTAATATCCCGTGGATCTAATGTTAAGTGCGTGTTAGATATCCGTACTTGCTTTTATATGGAACAGGGCCCGACTATGATACTTTTGTGCCCAGGGCACAATCCAATTTTTGTGCCCTCCACCCTCATTACAAATTCATAGCGACAAGTTATTATCATAATTACAGTCATATAAATATTATAACATTGAATTAGTAAACATATTTAAGAAATTAGCATTAAAGTAATATTCAAAATCAAAAACACCAAATTTTCATTTTACGTAATCATTATTATCTCTGTTTAGCCATACTAAAAATTAAGGACTTTTAAAGACCTAGAGTGACCCACTTTTTTTATTCTTACCTTGTCACACTCACAAGCTCTGTGGGGCAGAAAATAAATAATAATAGAATTAAAAATAATTTAAATTGATGAGATGATTTAATGGTTTATAGTGTTACGTTGCTAATAATCTGTCTTATAAATATGCAATAAACCATAGGATAAAAAGAACACCATGTTTGTTGAGGGAATTAATTATCAGGTAAATAACAGTAAAATTAAAGTAAATAGGAAAGAATATAGTTCATGAGAAACACAATTCCCTCGTACAATAATTTATTAAAACTTAACTATGGTAGAGTAAGTTTGCAATTTTTCGACACTTAATATGTGTTTCAAGCCCTCGACTAAATTTTCGTGCCCAGGTTCACGTGCTCCAAGTGCCCGTGCGACAATCAGGCCCTGCTATGGAAAAGATTTAAGAAAAATGAAACACTTTCCTCCAAGACTTGAAGCATTATTTTCCCATGAAACTGCCCTTCAATGTTCCCGGATTCATATTTTCGTCTTAGCATGAAATGAATAAATAAACAAACAAACAAACAATCGAGCGACTCATTATCTCATCATGGCCATGTGATACGTGTCCCACCAAACTGACGATCACGAAAAAAGTATTCGATGCCGAACATCTGCTTCCTCGAGGTCGTGAGATCATGTCCCATTCTCTTCCAGCAGATTGCGAAATCACAGCGCTGGATTGCCCAAGAAATGCCTCCCATAAATAAAATAACAGGGGGTCGATCTTTCCATTGGGACGCCCATCAACCGAAAATAGCCCATTGTCTCGGTCCCGTGTGGAGGTCGTAATTAATTTGTGTTCGCTCATTTGTGGTTCTTAAAACAAACGGAGCACTTATCTTTGTTAATTCGAGCGGCGTGTCTCGTCCATTTTTGTCCGTTTAATTTGCTGGAAAGTTTAGATACGAGCATCTTTGCCAGCTTTTCGTTAGTTGCTCGTTTTGATAGCCAGTTTTCTAATTTTTTTATTCCTCAGTATATTTTATCCAGAGTAAAAGTAATAGAGGTTTTAAACCTCATCTTAAATAATAGAGTTTTTAGAGTCTGAAATGTGACTTTCGTGACTTTTCTGCTAAGCTTTTAAACCAAAATGTTGTAAATCACATTGAGAATGCCCAAAAGGTAAAAACATTAATATGATAAGTAAGTACTTGGACGCTTGTAGACCAGTGGACTACTACCATATTTATAAAATGTCATTGTTACAGAACATTTGTACATATATAACAAAACATAGTAACTTTATTTACATATAGAGAAAAGTATTTCAAGAATCTATCAGTTTAAATTTGTCATGAATGCTTTCACAATAATTCCAAGCCTCGGTAGCTCAGTTGACAAAGACAACGAGTAACTGAGAGGTTTCGGGTTCGGAACCCGACCCGGCCTACAATCCGCCGTGTTTGTTAAAGGTGACTGGGGTGCGTAAAATATGTTGGTAGTCACAATGTTCTCCAAGTTCTCAATCAATACCTCTGGGGGTGGCAGGCCAAGTTAATGGGTATTTTTCTTGGTCCCTTCTTACTTCTATTCCCTAATTTCTCAAAAAGTCTTCTAGATATTCGACACAGCTTCTAAAATCGAAAGAAGTGTCTTTTTACTTTCTGGTAGACAGTGCATAATAGGTGTAGTCAGCTCAGTTGGCAAAGGTGACGCTCTCGTAAGTGGAGGGTTACTTCGGAGCCCGAGCCGGAATAAGAGTCACCGTGTTCGTTATCCGAGTGGAAACACCGAGGAAAAAAGTCTCCAAAAAAATATGTTTAAGTATTGTGTCTGACCAAAGTGTTCTAGATTTTTTTACTTCAGTTGGACTAGATTGAAATACGGGAAACCCGCCCTCGTTATGTTTGACTTCCGGATAATAGATATATAAAAGACATTATAGATTGTTAATTTTTAATACACATAAAGCTCGTCAAGTCTCGAAGATCATCAAATAAGAAATAATAGTTTTAAAAGTACATAAAAAATATTCTTTAAGAGAATGATATTTTTTTTTAAAAGTCATCCAAGCTATTTAAGTGGTAAAATTAGAGATAACTGTACAAACGAAATATTTCAAATAGATTTTTACAAAGCCATGAAGTTATGCGTCTTTGTGCCTAAGTAGGGGTGCAGTTCCTAAACAGCGACTGACCATCCTACCTCAAAACTCCATAACACTGGCAGAAATATACAATACATCTTTTACTTTTTGGAAGTGAAAAATATACGTGACAACCAGTTGGCAGACGCTCTCGGTTCGGTTGTACGTGCGAACCGCTTAAGAGGTGTTTTAAAGGGGACAGAGGGAAATATATTCGTGGTAAAAATGTCCTCCAAGTTCTCAATCATTACCTCTTGGGGTGGCAGGCCAAGTATACGGGACTACTGCTTGGTCCCTAATTCAAAATTACGAGGACCCACTTGAGCATAAGTCATACCTTCACTCTTGGGGTGCTCATTAAAACGAAAAGCGCAAACCGTTTGCCTTAATATGAGTAGCTTATGGCTCAAACGTACTTGGTTTGTCCAAGTGACATCAACAACATCGTTAATTTCTTTATTACTTAGAATATAGTTTAAAAACTTGATTTCTGAAAATTGTTGGTCCGTTGGTGATTAGTCCACAAGTTTTAGATGTAAAATTTTCATTAGAATACAAATTTTCGGTAGACATTCAATTAAAAATAGTGTTCGATAATAATCTTCTTCAGTATGAAAGGAATGTTATCATTATTCAAACTCTCTCATTCCTCATTTCCTTCTTTTAAGGACTAACTCTGAATAAGTTTATACAATTAAACCAGTCACCATATGCTGACCTAATCTTGTATCCTAGAAGAACGATGCAATAATTATTCTTCTTCGAATCGAAATACTCGTTCTACCCCTCGGCACTGCCTTCTTGATGAAACTGCCCCCATATGTTACCTCTGCAATGTCTTTTTCAGTATGAAAGGAATGTTATCATTATTAAAACTCTCTCATTCCTCATTTCCTTCTTTTAAGGACTAATTCTAAATAAGTTATATGCAATTAAACCAGTCATCAAATGCTGACCTAATCTTGTATCCTAGAAGAACGATGCAATAATTATTTGTCTTCGAATCGAAATACTCGTTCTACTCTCGGCATTGCCTTCTTGATGAAACTGCCCCATATGTTACCTCTGCAATGTCTTTTTCAGTATGAAAGGAATGTTATCATTATTAAAGTCTCTCATTCCTCATTTCCTTCTTTTAAGGACTAACTCTAAATAAGTTCTATGCAATTAAACCAATCATCAAATGCTGGCCTAATCTTGTATCCTAGAAGAACGATGCAATAATTATTCGTCTTCGAATCGAACATACTCGTTTCTACCCCTCGGCACTGTCTTCTTGATGAAACTGTCCCCATATGTTACCTCTGCAATGTCTGTTTCAGTATGAAAGGAATTTATCATTATTCAAACTCTCACATTCCTCATTTCCTTCTTTTAAGGGACCAACTCTAAATAAGTTCTATGCAATTAAACCAGTCATCAAATGCTGGCCTAATCTTGTATCCTAGAAAAACGATGCAACAATTATTCGTCTTCGAATCGAACATACTCGTTCTACCCATCGCTAATTATTTCACCCTTTAAAGTGTATTTTCTAGTGACTCTAACTTTGCCTAGACATTTGGACATTTTCAAATTACCATATGTAAGTTTGCCATATGATTATGTCTAGGTCACAATATATATATATATATATATATATATATATATATATATGTGTGTGTGTGTGTGTGTGTGTATATGCATACATATGTATATATATATATATATATATATATATATATATATATATATATATATATATATATATATATATATATATATATATAATATATATATATATATATATATATATATATATATGTATATGCATATATATGTATATATATACATATATATATATGTATATATATATATATATATATATATATATATATATATATATATATATGTGTAAACATAGATATAGAGATATATATACATACATATATACATATATATATAGACATATATATATATATTATAGGTCACATAATATATATACATATATATCTGAAAAAATAAAGATTTTTAATCTTTTTATTTGTTTTTTTTTAATTTGATATTGAAATATTTTTACAAAGTAGATGTATAAATGGTTGTATGCACTAACGTAACTCTTCGAAACAAGACGTTCTTGCATCGTTAAAAACTCTTGAATTTCCTGTATCGAACTGTGTAATAAAATATATTTCCATAAATATTATTACAAATTGTTTCTTTGAAAAAGGACTCAAAATTTTATTAATTAATTAATATTTCATGAATTTTTATCCGAATGACACAAATTTCTTTCCAAATGTGTGCATGCTATGGGAGGCCTTAGTGAAATTTTTGGAAAATTTTCTCAAAAAATACGGGTTTTACAAGTATTTTTCTGCTTCCTTGGTTAGATGTTTAACATGTTCCTAAATGTTCGCGTAATCGACTTTCATTGATCTTAATAAGAAAAATATCTTGACACCTTACCAAGCAAAAACATCCCTTTTCTAAAGGAAATCGGTGCTGACATTGAGTACATTTGTTTAACGTTGAAATGCTTCTTTTATATGAAAAGAATTGCAGTTTTATTGGACTGTCGTAAATTTTTGTACTATTCACCTACAATCCCCTATATAAAAATGGCATAAGTTATCTGTCCGTCTGTCCTCGAATTTGAGAAGCGGTTGAAACTGGAATGGATAGAGGCATCCATATTGGATTCTTTATGAGTTAGGGTAAGCAAGATTCAAAGCGAGTAAAGTTTATCTTCTCCTAAACTATCCATCCGATTCTAAAATAAGTTGGTATAAATATGTTTCATATCACAGCGAAAAATAACGTCATATTTAAAGCGTTCGAAATATACTACTTTTCCCCTTTAATACCATTATTTCAAGCCGTATTTTCTTTGGATTAGAGAAGCCGATTAAATTTATCAATTTATCATATAATAAATAGTTAAAAACAACATTTTTCTAACATTATGACGTCATTATTTTAACCATCTCGTTTAATCATTTCTTAATTTAAATTATTTAAATATCGCCTGCATTACTTTCATGCGTTTTATAACTGAACTTATATATTGCGTAAATAATTTTCTTTTATATTTAGCTTAAATAATAGATTAGGTACATATGTGATAATTTTAAAATTAATCAACGATTATTTTTTGTTGCAATGAAAATTTTATCATCGGTATTAACAACAAATTCTTTTCATAAAAGTCTAGGAGTCTATTTCACGGAATAACAAATACCTATCGTTTAAGTTATATATCGTTGTAAATTAAGAAGTTTGTTCGTTTGCGTGTTTGTTTGTTATACATAACCACATGGTTTGCAATCAATTCACTAAAATTTGGACATCATTCATATATACCACCTAATAATCTCTGTCAATATTAAAACGTCTGCTGTTTATCCTATCACGTAATATGAAAAGATAATTATTTATTTTTGTTGCAATTATAATTTTATCATCGGTATTAACAACAAATTCTTTTCATAAAAGTCTAGGAGTCTATTTCACGTAATTACAAATACCAATCGTTTAAGTTATATATCTTTGTAAACTAAGAAGTTTGTTCGTTTGCGTGTTTGTTTGTTATACATAACCACATGGTTTGCAATCAATTCACTAAAATTTGGACATCATTCATATATACCACCTAATAATCTCTGAATATTAAAGCGTCTGCTGTTTATCCTATCATGTAATATGAAAAGATAATTATTTATTTTTGTTGCAATTATAATTTTCTCATCGGTATTAACAACAAATTCTTTTCATAAAAGTCTAGGAGTCTATTTCACGGAACAACAAATTTCTATCGTTTAAGTTATATATCGTTGTAAATTAAGAAGTTTGTTCGTTTGCGTGTTTGTTTGTTATACATAACCACATGGTTTGCAATCAATTCACTAAAATTTGGACATCATTCATATATACCACCTAATAATCTCTGTGAATATTAAAACGTCTGCTGTTTATCCTATCACGTAATATGAAAAGATAATTATTTATTTTTGTTGCAATTATAATTTTATCATCGGTATTAACAACAAATTCTTTTCATAAAAGTCTAGGAGTCTATTTCACGGAATTACAAATACCTATCGTTTAAGTTAAATATCGCTGTAAATTAAGAAGTTATTTCGTTTACATGTTTGTTTGTTATACATAACCACATGGTTTGAAATCCATTCACTAAAATTTGGACATCATTCATATATACCACCTAATAATCTCTGTCAATATTAAAACGTCTGCTGTTTATTCTATCACGTAATATGAAAAGATAATTATTTATTTTTGTTGCAATTATAATTTTATCATGGGTATTAACAACAAATTCTTTTCATAAAAGTCTAGGAGTCTATTTCACGGACTAATAAATATCTAGCGTTTAAGTTATATATCATTGTAAATTAAGAAGTTTGTTCGTTTGCATGTTTGTTTGTTATACATAACCACATGTTTTGCAATCAATTCACTAAAATTTGGACATCATTCATATATACCACCTAATAATCTCTGTCAATATTAAATCGTCTGCTGTTTATCCTATCACGTAATATGAAAAGATAATTATTTATTTTTGTTGCAATTAAAATTTTATCTCTGGTATTAACAACAAATTCTATCTACCTCCAGGCTGTAGTGGAAAGGATAGTTTAATTCCTTACTTCCATTAATTACTGTGGCAAAAAAAATAAGGAAAAACTTAATGATAATTTCGACGTAGCTATGAAAACTTTGAATTACACAGACCTGCGAAATTGAAATTTTTGAAAAATACAAGAGAAGTTTTTTCTTATTTTTAAGTTATTTGGTATGCTGATTTCGAAAATGACCTCCATTTTTTCCCATCACGTCAGGATTTTTGTAAAATTGATGTACATATTACTGGTAATATCCTATATGGAAAAAATGCTCTCGAACTGTTAGCTTGTACTGACTGGCAACAGTGGGTTTTATCTATTGATGTGAGTTTATTTAATCTGTTTATGATTAGGCATATTAATTTTTAAACAACAATTAAAATTAAAAATGTATACATTTTGTATATAAATAATGAAAACCATCGCAACCAGAACGCATGAGCTGCACCAGTGAGAGACAAAAAGTTCCCTCGTTATTAAATTTTTTACATTAATTTTATAAGAAAAACAATCCTAGAAAAACCCCAACGACCTGTTTTTACGTTTTATTAAGGTTTATATATATAATAAATGTAAGTTTGAAATATATTTGGAACTCAATACGAAACAAAGACATTTAAATTTAGTTACGTACATTTTTCCGCTAAAATTTCTTTTTGAAGTTCTTCTTTTACGTTCAATCTTATCTTCATTTCTTGCTAACATCTAACAATAGTCGGCAAGCATATTCTTATTCCACCTACCTTGATATTTTCTCTCCATATCCTTCATGTCTTGGTGGAACCTTCTCCCTGTTCTTCGCTGACAGATCCTAAATTTTCGGGAAAAAAGTCCAAATGCGATTGGAGGAAATGCAATTTTACACTCATGGAGCAGCTCAACACTTGAAATTTGTCTAGCATGTTGCCAACAATTGTTTTAAATTTGGGATCTTTGTGATTGTCCAGAAATTTTTCCACAACATCTTTGAAGGCAACCCAAGCTTCTCTTTCCTTTAATGTCATAGTTGTCTCAAATTTGTTATTCCTAATAAGTTTTCGGATGTCTGGTCCTACGAAGACTCCCTCTTTCAATTTGGCTTCAGAAAATCCAGGAAACTTTTTACACATATATTTTAAGCAATCACCATGTTTTGGAAAAGCCTTAACAAACTGTTTCATAACACCTAATTTTTGTGTGCAGGGGGGTAGTAATTTTTTTTTTTTTTTTTTTTTTTTTTTTTGATCAACCAAGCTTTCGCGAATTACATTTTTGGTGGCACAAGATTCTGCCTTTTGAGCCAATCTTTTCTGACCCAATATTGTGTTTTGTCACGGCTGTTTCACTCACAAATAAAACACGGAAATTTTGTATCCCCGTTTTGTTGATCGAGAAGCATGGTGATGATTTTTAAATCACCGCAAATGATCCAACCGTGGTTGTCATATTTTATTTTGTTGAGAACGAGAGTTAGGTTTTCATACCTTTCTTTTAAATGCACCGAGTATTCAACTGGCACAGACGCCCATTGGTTTTCTTGATGAATTAGGACAGCTTTAAGGTTTCTTTTTGACGAATCTATGAAAAGCCTCCATTCATCTTTATTATAGGGAATCTTAAATTTTCTCATCAATCCAGGAACTTCTGAGCAATAAATGAGGTTCTCGTCTTCGTCAAAATTCTGAATAAATTCCTTTTCACGATTCCTGTACCAATAAAAAGTGGTTCCTTTGGCCAATAAGTTATTTTTCTTTCAATCTGGAGCCTAATAATCGAGTTGCCTCTTTCACAGACTAAGTACTGGTGCTTACATGAGGTCACTGATAAGGATTCGAGCTTCTCTATAGGTTAACAGTGATTGCGACGGGAGGGAGGGATGATGAAGAGATACATTGCGCGTTCCTAGGCTCTTCCCAGGCTCGCGCGCTTCCAGGAATCTGTCTAATTGGCGATCTGGATCAACATTGAAGCTTTAAAAGCCCTAAAATACTAACTGCGCTGTTGTAGTTTACCACAGAAGGGTAATTTTGAGGGTTTCATCACGATAAAATGTCAAAACACGAAGGAAAGTATGAAAGCAAAATACGTGAGAAATATTCATAAAAAACCACGTAAAATTCAATTTTTCAAAAAAATGTGACGTGATAGACATTTTTGATGATTCTTTTCAAAATCAGTACTAAAAAATACGTTAAGTTTAGATGTCACATCCCTTGTATTTTTTCATCGCAGGCCTGTGTTATCTTTCTAAATGAATTCAACCTGATTCTAAATTGAATTCACAGTATCGGGAGACTTTAGAAGCGTATGAAGATAAAAAAAAATTGTTGAGCTTGCACCGGATAATTCTCAGCCAAAAAACAAACCATTTTTTTACTTGCCTCATAGGGTACTTTACAATTCTGGAAAATTAAAAAAATTACTGATCCCTTCATATGATGGGCTATATGGTAGAGAATATATTAAATTTTTATCTAATTAAACTCTCAAACCTGATCTTTACCAGAGCAATTCTGAGTATTTCGGTTAGTGGTAAATAAATCAAAATTTTAACTGTAATCTGCTGTAGCATGTTTAATTTTACCATGAATTGATAACATAAAGATATTTTATAATTCCCACATTTTGCTTCAAGCAATACATCATGCCTTTCTAGTCATGCATGTATACCATCAATCACAATAGTAAAGAGATATGGAATGGAAGAAACATCAGTTATGAGAGCCATAATTCCATGCCATAAAATTATACACGGAATCTAAATGCATGCAATCCCCGTAGTAAGCTACCAGCTTAGACTCCCTAAGAAGAGAAGAAAATGCAAATCAACTTGTCTCGCTTGTTAAAGTGTTACAAATCCATCTGATTACGGTAGTCTCAATAATTCACTAATGGTTTCTCAATTGAAAAGAACAGCGGGACATCATCAATTTGACATCACAAACACATAATTCCCGATATCATTATAAACTGAACTCGTTGCTTTTCTGCTTACTAGATAATGCAAATCTCACACTGACTGTTTCAGTTACGTTCGTTTATATTCCGGCAACGCATGGAATAAATACGTAAAGCAATAGTTACCAGTGTTCCGTAATTGATATTCTGTTGATGATTCTACTATTCCTACCGTATCGGTTTAATGATGTTTACAGATTGCATGGCGATTTCTGTTTGAAGAGCTTATTCTTAAGCTGAAGTCATCGTCGTCTGCGGGTCGAAAATGGAACATAAGTAAGCAGATCCTGAGAGTGCGAACTTCTGTATCATCAGTTTAAGGAGTAAAATATTCATCCATCATGCTAAGATTCCCGCCGTAAAGCAGGAAATGAAGCATTATAGCATCATTAGCGGTGTTTTGATAACTCCGTCTCGCAGACGGATTCCATTGTCTCCCCAACTTCATCCAAAAAATCCAAACCCCACTCGACTATTAAATGATGCAAAAGGATCTACCAGCTACTTAATTTATCATGTACCAAAAGATTCACGAGATCCGTAAGGGAAGGGAGGGTTGAAGTGGAGAAAAACAACCCTCCCAAAACAAATTTATTCCCAATTCTATCTCGACCTTTTTCTCGAACTGTCAGTGTCGCGCCAGTGAGCACCCAGTGTCCAACTGGGCAGATCGAAACCTGATTAATGGCTTTAGTATTAATGATGTCGTGGCGCGGTGGGCGAGCGACGAAATCTGATGATTGCGCCACCCCTCTGCCGAAGGAAAAAACAAACAAAAAATAACCGCAGGTGGGTTTGTTTCTTTGGATGCTTCGAGCCGTGTCTTCGATCTTGAGTTTGATATGCGTCGAACTTCCATTAAGTGTGGACCATCTCTCTCATTCCTCCTGCCCCCGCTAGAGACAATTGCCCTCACCTGTCACCGGATGATCTATTATGTCCTGAAAGTTACACTGTATCCGAAGAGAAAGAGAATGATTCCCGCCAACAAAGCCGGCCTAATCTGTCGCTAATCTCGTCCTTTGGTTAGATTCTTTAATTCACCCTCCGACAGACGGAGATCCAAAGCACCTGATAGTTCTCACATTAATGGAAGTGGAAAAACCCCGAGATTTGCATACTGCCAGATTTAGACACGTGTTGAGGTTAGATCGGGTTTATCGGACACTTCACCCAGGCATGAGCTACTGTCGAACCTGCGTTAATGATCATGGCATTGACGTCATGTGGGAAAAGAGTTATGACTGCGGCCTTGCTCCGATACGATTCTCTTTTCCTCGAGATGCCAGATTAAGGGATAAGACTTTTGTTTTATCCACTTCCGACGTGAAAAACAGCTCACGGTTGTTTTGGCCACCGCAGAAGTACCTGGAAGGCGATATCGTTAACCAGCCCGACGAATTGGTTTTCGATAGCCGTGAAGCGGAAATTCTAAGAGGACTAAGAAGAAGGAATTGAAAGTTCTGCTTCCCTTGCAAAAACGTTAAGAATGAATTATGTATGAATCAACAGGGAATTTCTATAAAGAGATATTTGGGTGGTGTAAAATTATAAATTAAACTGTTAAAATTAGAAGAACCCTGTATTATAAGAAAGCCCTGTTAACACCTACTCATAAATAAATGACACATTTTTCGGTACATAAGCCAAAGATGATTTGAAGTGTTGGAGAACTGCTAACTGAGAACTAAAGGCACTTAGTTAGGCGGAATGGAAAAAGTCTGAAAGGAGGCCATGGCCCTTTAAAGGTTTAGTGACAATGATGAGAGTCAGGAGGATGATTTGAGACAGGGATAAAGTATCTGTGTCATAATGTTAAAAAATATGTACAGTTTAATGTATGCAGAATTAAAAAATTGGAAGGTATTCTTTAGGCCCTCGTAATTTAGAGGCATTAGCCAGCAGGAGATGCCGAAGCTTGACTTACCACCTCTAAGGTAATATCGGTCAGAAACTTGGAGGACATTGTGACCTCGAACCTATTTTTTGTGCCGCGTTAATGAATGCGGCAGATCTTTGGCTGTCTCGAACTTCAATCTTGAAACCCTTCTATTAGGAGATCGACTCTGGCTACCTCGGCCTGAGCTACCCTGTTTGAATTTCTAATTGAAAAATTTTGTATCCGATACCTCTTTCCTACTTAACCATATGAGAAGTGGAATTAATGTTAAAGATCTCTTTCTTGCACAGTCTATTTAATCTGTGATGTCATGTTTCATCGACGCTGGCTACCTCAGCCTGAGCTATCGTGTTTGAATTTCTAATCGAAAAAATTTTGTATCCGATACCTCTTTCCTACTTAACCATATGAGAAGTGGAATTAATGTTAAAGATCTCTTTTTTGCACAGTCTATTTAATCTGTGATGCTATGTTTCATCGACGATGGCTACCTCGGCCTGAGCTACCCTGTTTGAATTTCTAATTGAAAAATTTCATATCCGATACCTCTTTTCTACTTAACCATATGAGAAGTGGAATGAATGTTAAAGATCTTTTGCAGTTTATTTAATCTGTGCATGCTATGTCGCATAGGTCAAGACAGTAGGCAAGGGGGGGATTTAGGGGGACTGGTCCCTCTCCGAATATCTAAAAATATCATTTCATGAAAAGAAAATGGACCATGCGTGTGGTTATGTCATCTGCCTAACTGTGCATATACAACAGTGTGTTTAGTGACCTTGAATAAAACAGAAGGTGTAAATTGTGTTCAACTTGTAAGAACAGACTGATAGCACTTTTAGCAACACATCACAATATTGATGCATAATCGGAAGAAATTCCGAAGATTTTTTGCAAACTTTCAAGACGATCATATTTTATAATATACAGATAAAATTGTTCATTGTCTTCCAAATTTATTCTTTTTTGTTGGTTTGCTCTATTTGTTGGTTATACTTCTGTTTCAAAAATTAGAATTGAATATCATTTATAATTTATAACGTTAATTTTACAATTCAATTGATTGTGTAGTTACTTCATTATTTATTCTAGACTTTAAATTTTCTCATTATATCATTTTTAAATCATAAAACTCCATTGTGCATGATACTTATTAGGGATACACATGCATAAGAAAACCTGTAATTTTACTGAAGTATCATTCAAACAAAAAACAATGTCTTTTACCTTGGTCCCACTCCGAATAGAATTTCTGGCTACGGTGCTGGCATCGGTAGATAACGTATTCGATAATTTTGAGATCTTTTATTTAACCCTTTGACAGTTTCATTTTTTTTCTAGAATTCGGTGTAAAAAATGTCACATTTTTTTACTGCATTTTTTTTGTTTATTTTACATTTTGAAGTAAAGATATGTTATTAAAATTAACATTTCTAATATTTTTAAGCATTTATTAAACTTTTTTTCTTTCTATGAAAGCATCGTAGAACTGAAGTTTACCTTTAGTCTCATCGATATTCAAGTTAATTTTTGGAATACCAGTGAAAGCAAATCTAGGAGGCGGATCCGAAGGATTATCACAATTAATTTTAAAAAATTGTCTTGCTTGACTAATTTCATCTGTACTACTATTAGAGTCACTACTATCCAGGTCATCTAGTAAACTTTCGCTACTATCATTCACAGATAATTCAGTTTCTGATTCCGAGTCACAGTTCGAATCACAAGAAATTAGCTCCATACACTCTGAATTATCCATTATTTAAAAGTAAAAATATATTATTCAACTCTTACATCAATGAAATTATCAGGCGGTTACTAAATTTTAACCAGAAAGCTATACACTGAATGATAACAGTTTGTCTTCTGATACAAAAGATGAGAAAAAACCCGCGCTTTTGAACCAATCAGAGTAGAAAATACAATAAACTGCAAACTATCACTTACTGGACATCTATACGAATCTATACGAATAATTTGTTACTGAAATTGGAAAAAGTACTGTCGAAACAGTGCAAGCGAAATAGAAATCAGATTGCCCTTACGCCGTACGGGAAAATCAGTAAAGGCCCGAAAGCTGTGCCCTTACGGTGTACGGGCAAAACAGGGAAGGGGTTAAATATGAACAGAAAATAAATATGCAATAGTAAGATATATATCCCTCTACTTCATTTATAAACGTCCAATAATTTTCAACCTGTTTCACACTAAGGAAAACATTGCACTATCTTTACCAAAAACCAACACCTTTATTTCCACACCCTAAATGTTATGATTAAGGATCATTAAAACAAACTTTCTTGATCTGATTTCGATAGAAATGCCTCTAAGGCCAAGCGTTTAAGGAAATGGCAAACCAAGCTGCATTTGCAATCGTAATTGAGTTCTTTCGAATAGAAAACAGCCATAGAAAATTGCACAATGCCTGAATAATGTTTTTGGGTTTTCAATGTTTTTTATTACGTTTTAATCCCTTTATGTTTATTCATAAGAGATTAAAGATAAGAGATTAAAGTTAATAAAAATATTTCTAATTTACTTTTTTAATAAGTCTGAGGTACTTGCTCATTAAACATTAGTCCACCCAACTCTGCAGAATTTTTTTTTACCATTTTATTAAGAGAGTATCATATAGGCTGTCAACGTTACTTCCTAGAACAACACAAACAGAGTGGGTCCTTGCAATCTAGAAGCAGAAACCAATCAAAAGTCCAGGATTGTTTCGCTACCAGCAGATGTATGAGGATATGGAGGACATTGCGACCACAAACTAATTTTATGTATCCCAGCCACCGTTCATGAACGCGATGGATCTTTGGCTAGTCCGAGGCTTGATCCCACAACACTCCAGTTCTAAATCTATGTCACAACGTTTGTGTTCTTCCTAAAAGAACACAAACAAATAAAGTTGGCACCTGTAATTTAAAAGCAGAAACCAATTAAAAGCCCCCGGCTTGGTTTGTCACCACCTATTGTATGAGGATATGGAGGACATTGCGACCACAAACTAATTTTATGTATCCCAGCCACTGTTCATGAACGCGATGGATCTTTGGCTAGTCCGAGGCTTGATCCCACAACACTCCAGTTCTAGATTATGTATTTGCCGACTAAGTTTCCGCAGTTCAATTTGTAATTGAAAAATTTTACATACAATTTTCAGTTCCTCCTTTATACATCACCTCATGGGAAATGAAACTGATCATATGCACGGTTTATTCTGGGCACACGATGTTCCTTATAAAGATAACTTCGCATACTGATAAGTACGCATTGCATATCTAGTCAACATAGATCATGAATACCTATATAAAATAGCTAACTTACATAGCAAGAGATTAAAGATAGAGATTAAAATTAATAAAAATATTTCTAATATATTTTTTTAATAATTCTGTTACACATGCTTCTTAAACACTAGCTGATACAACGATGCGAAAATTTTTTGCCCATTTTATTAGGTGAGTATCATACAGGTGGTCAACATTACAACCTAGAACAACACAAACAAATAAAGTCGGTCCTTGCAATTTAGAAGCAGAAACCAATCAAAAGTCCCAGACTGGTTTTGCCACCAGCAGACTAATTGTATGAGGATTTGGAGGACATTGTGACCGCAAACTAGTTTTAAGTTATCCCATCCGCCGTTCATAAACGCGACGGCTAGTTGGAGGCTGGATCTCACAACTCTCAAGTTCTACATCGATGCATTTGTCGACTAAGTTTCCGCAGTTCAATTTGTAATTGAAAAATTTTACATACAATTTTCAGTTCCTCCTTTCTACATGATCTCATGGGAAATGAAACTGATGTTATCATTTGCACAGTTTATTCTGGGCACACTATGTTCCTTATAAAGATAACTTGAATATTGATACGTACGCATTGCATATACTTTTTAGCCAAAATCCAATCCTTCAACAAGATTTTTTTAAAGCATAGTTTTCATAAATGAAGTGAAAACCTATCCAACCACCGCTGTGGCAATGAATATTTTTCACAACTGAAACAATGACTTTACCACCACAACTAGCCATGATTGCAAGCCTGTCGAACACTTTGTTTTACCACATATATATGTATTAATGGGACAGAAATCTCAAAATAAAATTTGAACCCGAAAGGGTTGAAAAATAGAAAGTTACATTTTCGCCAAAATCCAATCCTTCAACAAGATTTTTTTAAAGCATAGTTTTCATAAATGAAGTGAAAACCTATCCAACCACCGCTGTGGCAATGAATAGTTTTCACAACTGAAACAATGACTTTACCACCACAACTAGCCATGATTGCAAGCCTGTCGAACACTTTGTTCTACCACATATATGTATGTATTAATGTGACAAAAATTTCAAAACAAAATTTGAACCAAAAGGGTTGAAAAATAGAAAGTTAATTTTTCTCCAAAATCCAGTCCTACAACAAAATTTTTTAAAGAACAGTTTTCATAAATGAAGTGAAAACCCATCCAATCGCCACTGTGGGTAATGAATATTTTTCAAAACTAAAACAATGTCTTAACCATAACAACTAACTATGATTGCAAACCGGTTGAACACTTTGTTCTACCACATATATGTATGTATTAATGTGACAAAAACCACAAAACAAAATTTGAACCCAAAAGGGTTGAAAAATAGAAAGTTAATTTTTCTCCAAAATCCAGTCCTACAACAAGATTTTTTAAAGAACAGTTTTCATAAATGAAGTGAAAACCTATCCAACCACCGCTGTGGCAATGAATATTTTTCACAACTGAAACAATGACTTTACCACCACAACTAGCCATGATTGCAAGCCTGTCGAACACTTTGTTTTACCACATATATATGTATTAATGGGACAGAAATCTCAAAATAAAATTTGAACCCGAAAGGGTTGAAAAATAGAAAGTTACTTTTTCTCCAAAATCCAATCCTTCAACAAGATTTTTTAAAGCATAGTTTTCATAAATGAAGTGGAAACCTATCCAACCACCGCTGTGGCAATGAATATTTTTCACAACTGAAACAATGACTTTACCACCACAACTAGCCATGATTGCAAGCCTGTCGAACACTTTGTTTTACCACATATATATGTATTAATGGGACAGAAATCTCAAAATAAAATTTGAACCCGAAAGGGTTGAAAAATAGAAAGTTACTCCAGTCCCACAATAAGATATTTAAAGCATAGTTTTCCTCCAAAAAGTATAATTTATTGACTATTGCTTCTGAATGGAACAAGTGGCAAAGCAGGCACCTCCTTTGACAACAGCAGGGGTTGAAACTCTTCTGGAATACCAAAAACTACACAATCCATAATTACCTCCATTAACGTAATTTAACCAAAACAGCATTGCCGCAAAACATCGGACATTCCTCGAGAATTTTGTCGCTAATCATCTCCCAATTTATTTGTCAAAAGAAAAAAAATTCCTCAACTTACAGCAGCAAAAACGAGACATTCTTAAGGAGCTACATTTGTAGCATCGCTTACCACTAATGGATCTAATTATTATCTCATTTTGTTACAAAGAGGGGGGAGTTGAGTTGAGGGAAAGGAACTGTCATTAGTTTTGCAAATGACTGACCCTGTTTTCCTGCGGGTGGTCCAATTCAGCAGCATTTCTGAACGCAAGTTGTAACCGTTGGTATCTTTGGGAGCCTGTACTGGAGACAAAGAACGAGATACATTTCGCACAATTTACGGTAGCTAATGACCTCTGAGTACAGGTTAATTGGTGTTACAGATATTACTCAACACTCGTAAAGAAACTTCGCTACTTAGCGTAATATAGGTAGTAAATGAGTAGTAATGAGGGACTGTTTTGAGCGTTAGATGAAGGATTAAAAAGCTTACAATCACCAACGCATCTTTGTCATTTCGAAGTGAATTAAATTCATGAGTCTTTGGATATGATACAGGTACTTAGTGAAGTTAATTGGTTGGATTTAGTACAGGTTACTTGGTGTTACAGATATTACTCAACACCCGTTAACAACCTTCGCTACTTAGCGTAAGGTATGTAGTAAATGAGTAATAATAAGAGAATGTTTTGAGAATTAGATAAAGATATATAAGCTCAATCACCAACGTATCTCTTTCATTTTGAAATGCATCAGTTAGCTCCATGAATCGTTGGACATGATACAGGTACTTGGTATAAATCAGTTTTAATTAATTGGTGTTACAGATATTGCTCAACACTCGTTAAGAAACTTAGCGTAAGATAGGTAGTAAATGAGTAGTAATAAAGAGAAATTTTGAGCTTTTGATGAAGGATATAAAACCTCCTAATAACCTTCCTAATAACATGCATCTTTTTTCATTTCACAGAGCATCAGTTAGCTCCATGAGTCGCGAGATTTGATATAGGTTTCTTGATGCAAGTTAATTTTAGTGATTCCGTACAGGTTAATTGGTGTTACAGATATTGCTCAACAATCGTTAAGAAACTTAGCTACTTAGAATAAGATAGGTAGTAATAATAAGGGAATGTTTTGAGCGTTAGATGAAAGATATAAAAGCTCACAATCACTATTGCATCTTTTTTCATTTCGAAGAGTAACAGTTAGCTCCATGAGTCGGTGGATATGATGCAGGTACTTGGTGGGTTTCAGTGCAAGTTAATTGGTGTAACAGATATTGCTCAACACTCGTTAAGAAACCTCGCTACTTAGTGTAGGATAGGTAGTAAATGAGTAGTAATAAAAGGAAGTTTTGAGCTTTTGATGAAGGATATAAAACCTCCTAATAACCACAGTACCTTTTTTCATTTCACAGTGCATCAGTTGCGGGATATGATACAACTTTATTGATGCTGGTTAATTTGTGTGATTCAGTACAGGTTAATTGGTGATACAGATATTGCTGAACACCCGTTAAGAAACTTCGCTACATAGCATAAGATATGTAGTGAATGAGTAATAATAAGGGAATATTTTGAGCATTAGATGAAGGATATAAAAGCTCACAATCATCAACGTATCTTTTAATTTCGAAGTGGACCAGTCAGCTTCATGAGTCATTGGATATGATAAAGGTACTTTGTGAAAGCTAATTGGTTTGATTCCGTATAGGTTAATAGGTGTTACAGATATTGCTCAATACTCGTTAAGAAACTTCCCCACTTAGCGTAAGATATGTAGTAAATCAGTGATAATAAGAGAATGTTCTGAGCGTTAGATGAAAGATATAAAAGCTCACAATCACTATTGCATCTTTTTTCATTTCGAAGTGCATCAGTTAGCTCCATGATTCGTTGGATGTGATGCAGATATTTGGCGTGCGATAACTGGTGTTACAGATATTGCTCAAGACACAGACAGGTAGTAAATGAGTAGTAATAAAGGGAAGTTTTGAGCGTTAGATGAAGGATATAAAAGCTCACAATCATCAACGTATCTTTTTATGTCACAGTTTTTCAGTTAGCTCCATGAGTCGCGGGGTATGATACAAGTTTCTTGATGCAAGTTAACTGGAGCGATTCCATACAGGATAATTGGTGTTACAGATATTGCTCAACACTCGTTAAGAAACATAGCTACTTAGAGGAATATAGGTAGTAAATGAGTACTAATAGGGGAATGTTTTGAGCGTTAGATGAAAGATATAAAAGCTCACAATAAATATTGCATCTTTTTCATTTTGAAGTGCATCAGTTAGCTCCATGAGTCTCTGGATATGATACAGGTACTTGGTATAGATTAATTGGTATAATTCAGGGCAAGTTAATTGGCATTACAGATATTGCTCACCACTCGTTAAGAACCTTCGCTACTTAGCGTAATATAGGTAGTAAATGAGTAGTAATAAAGGGAATTTTTGAGCTTTTGATGAAGGATATAAAACCTCTCAATCACCAACGTATCTTTTTCATTTCATAGTGCATAGTTAGCTTTCTGAGTAGCGGGGTATGATACAGGTTTTTGATGGAGGTTAATTTGTATGATTTCGTACAGGTTAAT
Organism: Pardosa pseudoannulata; assembly: GCA_032207245.1. Lineage (NCBI taxonomy): Eukaryota > Metazoa > Arthropoda > Arachnida > Araneae > Lycosidae > Pardosa > Pardosa pseudoannulata. The sequence goes on from CM063499.1 coordinate 45,259,633, forward strand.
TGGTGTTACAGATATTACTCAACACTTGTTAAGAAACTTTGCTACTTATAGTAAGATAGGTAGTAAATGAGTAGTAATAAGATAATGTTTTGAACGTTAGATGAAGGTTTTAAAAGCTCACAATCACCAATGCATCTTTTTCATTAGCTCCATGAGTCTTTGGATATGATATTAAAGATTCCAATTCGAGATAGAACTTTTGTTGCATCATTTCGCAATTGTTGATATATCCGTATTTTGAATTTTGAAGTGCAATCATCAGTTTCTGTACTTATCTTCTTTAACAATCCATTTATTTATCTGTTAACTATTTAAACACCAATGGATATTTAGGTAAAACTTTTCAAATAACATTTATAAGAATAAAATGGATTATTTCTTTATGTACTATGTAACAGTGTATAAACAAATTTATCGTACTTAGAAATCTAAACATTTTAAGGCTACAGTAGGTGTTTAGCTGCGCAGAAATTGCCTTAAAATCGATATTTCATTATCTCGTTCAGTTGTGAAATGTAACTAAGAATAATAATCAAAGATGGTGTTGTAAAGTCAATCACTTTGTAATTAATATAATTATTACAGCTACAGAGCATTCAATTACTACTAATAACTACTCTTCTAACAGTTTTCAAAACAAAATTTTTTTAATATTTTGCATGCTTAAAACTCTCCAGGTGTATTTCTAATGTTATATACCTTTGAAATTTATCAACAATGTACCTTGCACAAAATAAAATTAATATTATTAGACAAAATTAATATATTTCAAACAGCAAATATCTATACTTTTTGAAACTCAAATAATTATTATATATTTGTTTATTGTACGAGGAAAAAGTATATGTTTGCCATCACTATTATTTTCAATCGTATATCCAGCTAATGCTAACAGTAACAACTAAGTTTTATTCTAAAGCCTTATAGGTAACCTATGAATAAATTTACCCTATTATATGTAAAAGGGATAAGCAGGGAATATTTTGAATAATTCTCTTTATAAAGTAATTAATAATTAATAATTTTTAAACTGTTAAATTTTCACTCTGAAGTTGTGAACATTTTCACACAAATATATTAATAATAATAAACATTAAACTTTGAAGCTGATTTGTCAAGAAGGAAAAAAATTGAACACCTACTATCTTCTTAACATAAAAAACAGATGCATTTGTAGATTCAAATTGAAGTCCGGACTTCAAAATTTTGGTTCCCGATTTGTTCTTTTTTAACATTTTATCAAAATTTTCTACTACATGTGGGCTAACGACACCCTATCTTCCATTGAAAGAAAAAATCGTTATGAGAAAATAAGGTCTCTATAATCTGTTGAATCAGTTCTATATAAGGGCGTAAAATCATTATTGGGTTGATAGTTGTATTCAGATTATTATATGCGTGTGATAGTTAATGCTGTTAAATAGAAGTTAATCGGGAGACAAAGAACTAATAAGATGCAATTCCTTAAAGTTTTAATAATATGTAAGATTTATAAGTTACTACTTTAATAATAATCTAATATTTGTTTTACTTTTAACATTAAATAATGTGAACTAATCAGATACAATTTCTAAAAGGTGAAATAAAGAGTAAGATTTATAAGTTACTACTTAAATAATAATTTAATGTTTGTTTTGTTGTTTACCTAAATAATGTGAACTAATCAGATGCAATTTCTTAAAGTTTTAATAATACATAAGATTTTATTAGTTACTACTTTAATAATAATCTAATATTTATTTTGTTGTTAACCCTAAATAATGTGAACTAATCAGATACAATTTCTTAAAGTTTTAATATTATGTAAGACAAGATACTACTTTAATAATAATCTAATATTTGTTTTGTTGTTTACCCTAAATAAAATGAGCTAATCAGATGCAATTTCCTAAAGTTTTAATACTATGTAAGATAAGATACTACTTTAATAATAATCTAATATTTGTTTTGTTATTAACCCCAAATAATGTGAGCTAATCAGATGCAATTTCTTAAAGTTTTAATAATACATAAGATTTAAGTTACTACTTTAATAATAATCAAATATTGGTTTTGTTGTTTACCCCAAATAATGTGAACTAATCAGATGCAATTTCTTAAAGTTTTAATATTATGTAAGATAAGATACTACTTTAATAATAATCTAATATTTGTTTTGTTGTTAACCCTAAATAATGTGAACTAATCAGATACAATTTCTTAATATTATGTAAGATAAGATACTACTTTAATAATAATCTTATATTTGTTTTGTTGTTAACCCTAAATAATGTGAACTAATCATATACAGTTTCTTAATACTTTGTAAGATAAAATACTACTTTAATAATAATCTAATATTTGTTTTGTTGTTAACCCTAAATAATGTGAACTAATCAGATGCAATTTCTTAAAGTTTTAATAATATGTAAGATTTATAAGTTACTAATTTAATAATAATCTAATATTTTTGTTGTTAACCCTAAATAATGCAAACTACAGATACAAAATTAAAAACTCAATTTTTTCAGTTTTTTCTTTTTTCCTTGCATTTAAGGTTTTAGAAAACTCCCAACTGGACAATTTGCGACCCTAAATTGTTTATATCCTGACAAATTTCAGCTTGTATCTCCGCTTAAGAGAAATTGAAAGCACTTTGAAACTCAAATTTCTAATTTTACATCGATGTTCGAGTCACTGATTGTTCAGCAACGGAAGAAAACTTTCATGCCGAAGTTTCGTTCAACCAGCAGGGTCATCTACAAACACAAGTTGTGCAAGTACGATTGGATGTTGAGTCAACGACAACTGAAAGCTGCGACCGCACCATCTGTCATTCATGCAAACAAACCGTATCCCACCGACACGCCTCTATAATCTCAAAACCTCCCCAAAACCTCGATGATTATACCTGTCCGTACTCCTGAAGAAAACGTTCTCTGGCCCACCACAGAACCCAATAACAGGGAGCTGGGCATAGAGGAAACGTTCCAAGACCATCAACCAATCGACTACGAATAGAATGTGCTCCCTTCTATTTTCGGAGCCACTACCAACGGTAGCCTAACTAAAGATCTCTATCTAATGCACAATAATTAATATTTTCTGCATACCGCAAACGTGAGTTTCCGGTACCAATAGGGGGATGGAGGAGTGAATTCCCATGGAACTTAAAGGGGACGACCGAGGCCCCGGTTATCGTCTGCTGCTGATGGTTCGATCTAATGGTGTGGAGTAATTGCTCATGACGGGTTTTCGTCCATTTGTTATTTCTTAAGGGGTGGTGCGGAGATTTTTTTTCCTCTGCGTGATAGTATCGAAGCAGAAACAAGAGGGGATGAGTAGGCATATTGATCGTTCGAAAATGGGCAGACGATTATTTTCTGCATAATTTGCTTATCGTGCCCGCATCGGATCGGGGTTGCTAGGTTATAGAAGGGGGTAGAAATTTAGGATTTGATGATAGATTCCAGAGGTGGTTGGAGGTGGATGGAGGGAAAATTTGAGGAATTCCAGGTTCCAAACTCACATTATGAAACACGAGCAAACATATCATCAGTGATGATTGTTTTCACAATGGAAAAGTTGCTTAAATCCAAATTCATACCATTCAGACTTCCCATTCTGCACAGCTGAGTGTGACTTATGGAGTTACGGTTAGCGAAAAAGCTGTAAACAAATCGTATAGCAAAATTTTATATTCATTTAGTAATCGCTGACAGCAAAAGTCATTTACAAATTCTTGAACCTTAAATAAGAAATCAGCTGTTTGAAATTTCATCATGAGACACAAACAAACATGCCGTAAATGATGATTTATTTCATGATGGAAATGTTGCCTGAATCTGAATTCCTACCATTTCGTTTTCCCATTTTGCATAGCTAAGTGTGACTTATGCTTAGTGCAGTTAGGGTTAGCGAAAAAGCTGTAAACAAATAATATAGAGCTTTTTCATTCTTTTAGTAATCACAGAAAGCAAAAGTCATTTATAAATTCTTGAACCTTGAATGAAAAATTAGTTGTTTGAAATTTCATCATAAGAGACAAACAAACATGTCACCAGTGATGACTATTTTCACGATGGAAATGTTGCTGTTTCTAAGTTTCATCCAAATTTAATATTAAATTCTGAAATATGTTATTATGAGGTAAAATTTTTTATTTTCTCTCTTTGTTAATTTTGAAGTAATGGGTTCCCTTAAATGTCTAACAATTTTCTACTCTTTGGTCCCTTGGAAAACTACTAGACCAATAAGAAAAGTGTCTCTTGAGACGTAATCGTCCAACACACATTTTAACCCGAGAAATAAAACTAAAGCTAAGCAGAGAGTGGAAGGACAAAGGATCACCAACATAGTGAACCATGTTATTATCAGGTCAAAATATTTATTAATTATCTTTGTTAATTTTGAAGTAATGTGTTCCCTTAAATGTCTCTTTAACAAATTTTTACTCTTTGGTCCCTTGGAAAACTACTAGACCAATAAGAAAAGTGTCTCTTGAGATTTAATCGTCCAACATACAAACTAAAGCTAAGCAGAGAGTGGAAGGACAAAGATTTACCAACATTACCAACATAGTGAACCATGTTATTATGAGGTGAAAATAATTATTAATTATCTTTGTTAATTTTGAAGAAATGTCTTCCCTTAAACGTCTCTTTAACAAATTTCTACTCTTTGCTCCCTTGGAAAACTACGAGACCAGTAAGAAAAGTATCTCTTGAGACTTAATCGCCCAACATACATTTACCCTATCCCGAGAAATAAAACTAAAGCTAAGCAGAAAGGACAAAAGATCACCAACATAGTGAACCATTTAATTATGAATTCAAAATGTTTATTAATTATCTTTTAATTTTGAAGTAATATGTCTCCTTAAAAGTCTCTTTAACATATGTCTACTCTTTGGTACCTTAGAAATCTACTTGACCAATAACAAAAGTCTCTTGAGATGTAATGGTCGAACATACATTTAC
>CM063499.1:45269590-45274590 GCA_032207245.1 Pardosa pseudoannulata
TGCAAGCATACATGTATCCGGACGCGGCATAATGGCCTTAGTAAAATACAGGTATGTTGACACAATTCAGAATTATAGTGTGTGTGTGTGTGTAAACTAGTCCCTACCATTCTTCGACATTTGGTGAAATATAAAACCTAGTTTTTATTACAAATTAAATATTATTATAATTAGATTTATATTTATTCGAAAGTTATGACATCAATATAACCTTGATTTCTAGTATTTAGTAGCAGTGAATGGCATGCAAGCATACATGTATCCGGACGCGGCATAATGGCCTTAGTAAAATACAGGTATGTTGACACAATTCAGAATTATAGTGTGTGTGTGTGTGTGTGTGTGTGTGTGTGTGTGTGTGTGTTTGCAAACTAGTCCCTACCATTTTTCGACATTTTGTAAAATATGCAACATAATTTTTATTACAAATTAAATATTATTATAATTAGATTTATATTTATTCGAAAGTTATGACATCAATATAACATTGATTTCTAGTATTTGGAGACAGTGAATGGCATGCAAGCATACATGTATCCGGACGCGACACAAAGGTCTTAGTAAAATACAGGCATGTTGACAAAATTCAGAATTATAGTGTGTTTGTAAACTAGTCTCTACCATTCTTCGACATTTTGTAAAATATACAACATAAATTTTATTACAATTTAAGAAATTATTATAATTATATTTATCTTTATTCGAAAGTTATGACATAAATATAACCTTGATTTCTAGTATTTCGTGGCAGTGAATGGCATGCAAGCATACATGTATCCGGAGGCGGCATAATGGTCTTTGTAAAATACATGTATGTTGACAAAATTCAGAATTATAGTGTGTGTGTGTGTTTGTAAACTAGTCCCTACCATTCTTCGACATTTTGTAAAATATACAACATAGTATTTATTACAAGTTAAAAAACTTATAATTATATTTATGTTTATTCGAAAGCTATGGCATCAATATAACCTTGATTTCTAGTATTTCGTGGCAGTGAATGGCATACAAGCATACATGTAGCCGGACACGACACAAAGGTCTTAGTAAAATACAGGTTTGTAGACATAATGCAGAATTATAGTGTGTGTGTGTGTTTGTAAACTAGTCCCTACCATTGTTCGACATTTGGTGAAATATAAAACCTAGTTTTTATTACAAATTAAATATTATTATAATTAGATTTAGATTTATTCGAAAGTTATGACATCAATATAACATTGATTTCTAGTATTTGGAGTCAGTGAATGGTATGCAAGCATACATGTAGACGGACACGACACAAAGGTCTTAGTAAAATACAGGTATGTTGACATAATTCAGAATTGTAGTGTGTGTGTGTGTGTGTGTGTGTGTGTGTTTGTAAACTAGTCCCTACCATTCTTCGACATTTGGTGAAATATAAAACCTAGTTTTTATTACAAGCTAAATATTATTATAATTATATTTATATTTATTCGAAAGTTATGACATCAATGTAACCTTGATTTCTAGTATTTCGATTCAGTGAATGGCATGCAAGCATACATGTAGCCGGACACCACACAAAGGTCTTAGTATAATACAGGTATGTTGACACAATTCAGAATTATAGCCCAACGGCGATTGGAAGGCTAAATTTTTGATACTGTGCCAGGAGAGAGGAAAAACTTTTGCCTTGTATTTCCGGGCAAAATCCACACCCTTTTTCTCTAGAGGGCGGGGGTTCCGAAAGAAAGTGACCAAATCGGGCTTCCTGGTGCAAAGTCCGGCCGGTTTTCTGCACTCCCCGAGCGGCAATTAAGGCTGGACGGCTCCGGAATATTTGATCGAATTCCTTTTGGCCTTTATGAGGTGCGTTAATGTTCTCGAGCAATCATTAAGGTGAACACGGTTTGTGTACAGAAAGAACCCTCACGTGTTTATTGAAAAAGGGAAAAAACACTCCTTGAATATTTCGCCATATGTTGATGATCATGAAGGAGTAGGGAATTCCCTGTTTTAGCTATTTCCCAAAGGGAATTTTTTTTATTTTCGTTGCCTTAATGGTTAAAAATATGTCGTTAGCGTTCCGGAGCGGCAATGGTACTGAATTTCTTAAATTCATTAACTTTCCGCAGGGTGAGAACGTGCTGTTGTTAGCGTGTTAGATTTAAATCATTTGTAAATTAAATCAAGCGTGATTTAAAAATCACTAACTAGGTGCACGTATGATAATGCTTGGGTTATTTTTGGGTTTGTAATTTCACCAAGCTACATGCATTTTGAATTAACAAGGATTCCCAATGGGCCAACTTGATTATTCATACTTTATTTTATGACAAAGTTGACGGGTTTGCCAAACTTGAAACAGACATTGAAGTTTAGAGATTCAGTAGAGAATACTACATAATTTTTATGTGATAAAAAGCACTTCTACAAAGTTTATGCGAGATCTTTAGAAGGAATGCAATCAGCCTCGTACCCAGAAATTAATTTTGGTTTGCAGTAATTGACATGAAATAAGCAACTTTTTAGAATTTTACTTTGTAAGAAATACGCTTTACCAGTTGTATTTCTTCTACTTAAAACTGTGCATCGATTGGTATAATTTTTACCCAGTTAAAAAAAGTTGTAAAGATCATATAACTCCTAAACATACAAATAAAAAGATATTTCATGTGCCTAAAAATACTATTTAATCCGGATCAACCCACTTCTATATGCATGATTAGAAAGAAAGCATTTTATTTTGGAATTTGCATTATTATGTAACATTTTTCAACAAAGAACCCACATCAGCTAGGGATCATTCAGCAACCCTTTCTCAAGACGCTCTCTCGCAATCCTTATATGTTAAGTGCTTTTATCATAAGATTTAAAGATTCATGCGCTTGCAGTAAAAGAGTGCACTGCGTTTTCTGCTCTCAAACCCCTAAATTATTAAGTTTTCAACCTGACATACATATTCGAAAGTGTGTGTGTGTGTGTGTGTGTGTGTGTGTGTGTAAACTAGTCCCTACCATTCTTCGACATTTAGCGAAAAATAAAACCTAGTTTTAATTATAAGTTAAATATTATTATAATTATATTTATATTTATTCGAAAGTTATGACATCAATATAACCTTGATTTCTAGTATTTCGTGGCAGTGAATGGCATGCAAGCATACATGTAGCCGTACACGGCACAAAAGTCTTAGTGAAATACAGGTATGTGGACAAAATTAAGAATTATAGCATGTGTGTGTGTGTCTTTGTAAACTAGTCCCTACCATTCTTCGACATTTTGTAAAATATACAATATAGTTTTTATTACAATTTAAAAAATTATAATTATATTTATGTTTATTCGAACAATAATTAAGTAATTTCATAATATTCTTAGCATATCCATATATTTCATAGTAATTAAATAATTAAATAAACTTAAATAAATAATTAAGTGATAGTGTAAAATACACTCCAAAAGCCAAAACATTATGACCACCTGTCAATAACGAGTTGACCCACCTTTGGCAAGCAACACAGCTTCAACCCGCCTTGGCATGCATGCCACAAGTCCTTGGTAGATGACCGGAGATAGATTGTACCAGATGTTTAAGCAACGGTTACGCAAATACGAGATATTGCGAATTGGTGGTCTTTGAACTCTGAGCTGATGTTCCCATGACATCCCAAATGTGTTCTATCGGATTGAGATCCGGTGAGTTAGGCGGACAGGACATTAACTGGAATTCAGCATCATGTTCCTGGAACCACTCCAACACAATTTTAGCCTTGTAACATGGGACATTGTTCTGTTGGAACATTCCATTTCCAGCTGGAAAAACAGAGGCCATGTAAGGGTGCAACTGGTCCGCAGTGATGTTCAGATACCCTGTAGAGTTCATGTTCTGCTCTACCACAACCTGGGGTTCCAGAGACGCCCAAGAGAACATCCCCCAAAGAATAATACCACCACCACTGGACTGTGTATGACCTACTGTACATGTAGGGGTTGTCATAAAGTTTTGGCTCTTAAATGTAAACTAGTATATCTATAAAGCGGAAAACATCTCAAAGCATTTTTGAATAGGTAGAGGAACTGATATGTCTTACACTTCTATATTGTTTTTGCTTCATATAATATTTTTCAGGACACATAACACTTTTAATATTCTAACTAACCTCTTCACGACACAATTTTGAATAAAACTGTCATAAAGAGCCCAATTTTTATTCAAGATAATTATATAAAACTATGTGTATTATACTACATGCATTCATTATTAACTTTTGGGTTCATTTATATTTTACAGCTAGTAGAAAAAAATTAAAAATTGTATGTTTTTATACCTTAAAAAGACACCAGAGACACCCAAGAGAACGCCCCCCAAACCATAATACCGCCTTCACCTTCCTGTGTATGACCTACTGTACATGTAGAGTGTCATAATGTTTTGGCTCTTAAATGTAAACTAGTATATCTATAAAGCGGGAAACATCTCAAAGCATTTTTGAATAGGTAGAGGAACTGATATGTCTTACACTTCAATCTTGTTTTGCTTCATATAATATTTTTAAGGACACATAACACGTTGAATATTCTAATTAATACCTTCATGACATAATTTTGAGGAAAACTGTCATAAAGAGCCCAATTTTTATTCAAGATAATTATATAAAACTATGCGTATTATACTATATCCATTCATTTTTAACTTTTGTATTCCTTTAGGTTTTCTAGATAGTAGAAAAAAATTAAAAAATGCATGTTTTAATCATTAAAGCGAATTGTATTACACTTATGTATAATATAAATAAATATTAGTAGCTTTTTCTTGTGTGATAAATTTCAAAGCACGAGATGCATAGTCTAATACCACAATCTGGACGGTAGCATCGGTTGGTTTGGTTTGGTTTGGAGCTCTACAGTCTACTGTTTTGCACATGAGGATCAATGAGACCGGGACCTACTGCTTAAAGCCGATTCCGAACTGCTACGAACATCCATGCCATTGTGGAATTCAAACCCATGAACTCCGGTACCGACGATCAGCG
>CM063499.1:45282090-45309590 GCA_032207245.1 Pardosa pseudoannulata
ACGTATAAAACTACCCGATTAATGAATGTGGAGCCTAAGAGCCTAAGCATTTTTAGCAGCTAGAATCTTTTGCAATAAAATAAGATATTTAAACTTTATTTATTAATTAACTTTCACTATTTAAACTTTCGATTTATTTCTTATTAGATTTTAACATGCGAGGTTATATAACAATTTTAGAAACTGTATCCCTTCATTTCATTTTATTCTGTTTTGGCAGATAAAATTTCCAAGGAATTATTGAAATAATAAAGGAATTACAATTTAATATACTTTTAGTATATTTTAGGAGAAATTGCAATTTTATTTCTTATTAGATTTTAGCATAAGAGGTTATATGACAGCTGTACAAACAACAAAATTTCGTTTAATTTTATTCTGTTTTGACAGGTAAAACTGCAAAGGAAGTTGAGAAATAATAAAGGAATTACAATACTTTTAAAGGATTTAATATACTTCTAGTAGATTTTAGGAGAAATTGCAATATTATTTCTTATTAGATTTTACCGTACGAGGTTATATGACAATTTTAGAAGCTGTATGACTTCATTTTATTTTATTCTGTATTAACAGATAAAATTGCCAAAAAATTATTGAAATAATAAAGGAATTGCGATTTAATATACTTCATGTAGATTTTAGCAGAAAATTCAATTTTATTTCTCATTAGATTTTACCATACGAGTTTATATGACTATTTTAGAAACTGTATAACTTCATTTCATTTTATTCTGTTTGACAGATAAAACTGCCAAGAAGTTATTAAAATAATAAAGGAATTATAATTTAATATACTTTTAGTAGATTTTAGAAGAAATTGCAATTTTATTTCTTATTAGATTTTAGCATACGAGGTTATATGACAGCTATACAAACAACAAAATTTCGTTTAATTTTATTCTTTTTTTGGCAATTAAAACTGCAAAGGAAGTTGAGAAATAATAAAGGAATTACAATACTGTTAAAGGATTTAACTTTTAGTAGATTTTAGGAGAAATTGCAATTTTATTCCTTGTTAGATTTTAGCATACGAGATTATATGACAGTTATGCAAACACAATTTCATTTTATTTTGTTGTGTTTTGACAGATAAAATAGCCAAGAAATTATTGAAATAATAAAGGAATTACAATACTTTTAAAGGATTTAATATACTTTTAGTAGATTTTAGCAGAAATTGCAATTTTATTTCTTATTAGATTTTAGCATACGAGGTTATATGACAATTATACAAAAACATAATTTCATTTTATTTTGTTGTGTTTTTACAGATAGAATTGCCAATAAATTATTGAAATAATAAAGGACTTACAATACTTTTAAAGGATTTGATACAATTTTAGAAGGTTTTAGGAGAAATTACAATTTTATTTTTATTAGATTTTAGCATACGAGGTCGCATCACGATTACTGAAACAATATAATTTCATTTCATTTTATTCTATGTGACAGATAAAATTGCAAAGAAAGTTTAAAAAACAGTAAAGTAATTATGATTTATTATACTTTTAGTAGATTTTAGGAAATGAAATAAGAAAGCATAGATATTATACAATATTGTAACAATTGTAAATAAATTGAAAATTAAGAAGGAGTTTATAAAAGCAGCATAAAAGTTAAAAATCAAAGCGCAATTTTATTTTCTTTATTATAGTTTTAGAAACTGAATTTGGATTGATGCTTTCAAAATCGGAATTATGACGTAATAAATTAAACATCATTTGTTTTTAGTACGTTTAACAGAATATATTATAAATGATGCTGCATAATATTACCAGAAGATTTTAGAAAATGAAATATAAGGCATTTTAGGAAATGAATATTATACGATATTGTAATGAATGTAAATAAATTAAAAATTAAGAATGTGTTTATAAAAGCAGTATAAAAGTTAAAATCAAAGTGCAATTTTATTTTCTTTATTGAAGTTTTAGAAACTGAAATTGGATAATTGCTTTCAAAATCGGAATTATGACGTAACAAATTAAATATGATTTGTTTTTAGTATTTTAACAGAATATATTATAAATGATGCTGCATAATATTACAAGAAGATTTTAGGAAATGAAATATAAGGTATTTTAGGAAATGAATATTATACGATATTGTAATGAATGTAAATAAATTAAAAATTAAGAATGTGTTTATAAAAGCAGTATAAAAGTTAAAATCAAAGTGCAATTTTATTTTCTTTATTGAAGTTTTAGAAACTGAAATTGGATAATTGATTTCAAAATCGGAATTATGACGTAACAAATTAAATATAATTTGTTTTTAGTACTTTTAACAGAATATATTATAAATGATGCTGCATAATATTACAAGAAGCTTTTAGGAAATGAAATATAAAGCATTTTAGTACATGAATATTATACGATATTGTAATGAATGTAAATAAATTAAAAATTAAGAATGTGTTTATAAAAGCAGTATAAAAGTTAAAATCAAAATGCAATTTTTTATTTTCTTTATTGAAATTTTAGAAACTGAATTTGGATTGATGCTTTAAAAATCGAAATTATGACTAACAAATTAGACATAATTTGTTTTTAGCACTTTTAACAGAATATATTATAAATGATACTCCATAATACTACAAAAAATGCAAATTCAATTTCTTTTATGCGTTTTTAATAAAAGAGATTATAAACAAAGAATAGAACTAACAAAAAAAATAACAACAATTTCTTTTAACTTTAGTCATTTATAATTTTATAATCTTGAATTCCTTTATTCAAACGCAACAATAATTATACTATTGACAATATTACATATTAAACAGCGAAACTGTTAATCGAATGAATCAGCACTATCTGTTTACAAAATTAAATAATAATTATTTATAATTGCTCTAAATTTTTCACTTGTCAGTAGAAAAATTTTTACTAGAAAGAAACCTTACATTAATTGTATCACAACTAATTTTTTTTTTGTATTAGTAGTTTAAAAGATAATTTTATCAGGAAAGAGTAGCAACAAAATGTATACTACAATTTCATTTTCTTTTAGTCAACTTTAGAAAATTAGATTATATAAGAATTATACAAATAACAAAATAACTTCATTCGTTTCAGTGCATTTAACAGAAGAGATTATAAATGATATTGCATAATATTGCAAGCAAGGCAAATTCATTTTCTTTTATTTGTTTTAACAAAAGAGATTATAAAAACAAATTAAATTAACAAGGAAATTACAATTTCATTTAACTTTAGTCATTTTTAACAGAAGAAATTATATTTAAAGCATAAAAATCGTTATCAAATTATATTTTTAATCTCCTTTTAGTTAACTGTTACAGTTAAGGTTTAAAACTTAACTGTTAAATTATCAATAAAGAGTCTTTAAAAGTTTTATTGAAGAAAGTATAATTAATTAGAATTTCTATAACTGTTTAAATTGATCTCGAAATTTTTCCAAAGAGTAAATCTCAATTGCAAAAGAGTTAGGGGAAAAATTGAAAATGTATAGACAATCTATATTTAAATTTCTTTTTTTAAATGTAGCCTCTGTTAAATTTTTAGGCATTCATTAGAAAAATAAAAGGCATAAAAACCATAACAAGTAAAATTTTCGATTCAATGAATGATTTGAAAAGATTATATCATAAAGAAAGTGTAAACATCACAATTTTTATTTATTTAAGTGAATTTAAAAGTACGATATTGTAAAAACAAAAGCATAGAAATTGCTAAAATTAAAATTTCAATTTTTTTCTAGGTATGTTATCAGGCAATATTTTAACGACAGAATTTTTTTAAAAAAAGAATAAATATTACTACAACAACAGACAAGACTATAAAGAGAGTTTAAAACAACAAGTAAATCACGACTTTTCTTTTGCTGGAAAGTAACATTGCCAGTGTAAAATCATAATTAAATTCTAACAGAATTATATTGCTCAAACACAGCAGTGTAAAAAAGTAAACAGGTAATTTGTTAGTAATATCAGTGATTACTATTTCATTTAATTATAGATGACACAATGATGAATTAAATTTGCTATAAATTGAGTAATTCAAATTTTTCTTCGATCTCCACAGAATAAAAGCAGGCTTCAGTTGAAGAAGTACTAGAAGAAATAGCAATGAGTACAAAATATGTAGCTTAATTTTTTTCCTCGTACATCTGGCTCTTTCAAAACATTTTCGTAGATAAATTCAGATCATATCAATTGAGATGTTCATGAAAAATACGTCATAATGTCGTATCATCATTTCACGCTAGACCTCCAAAGTTTGGCAGTAATTTGAACATTATGTAGTATAAAGATAGAGGAAAACAGCGCGAAATATTCTACCCTCTTAAAATGCAACAGAAAATGACTTTATACAGGTATACATAATTTATGGTCGTTTTACATTACCCAAAGCTACACCTCAAAGCATTGGCAAACCATTAGAGTCCCGACCTAGAATAAAAAAACGGCCAAACACAACGCTTAACGTCCGGCCGTTCATTTCTTTATGAATATACAACAGTCAACATACATCGTGGAATCTATCGACTGAATATTCAAAGCGAAGTGAAAAACAGCAAAGGCGGGGAATACCACAACGCGAGTGGCATAAAACCGTGCAATTTTTTTCCCTCTATTCCACAGAACATTAAACGGAACATTCGTAATTCCTCCAAGGGGTTCTTTAATTGAGCTGGATTTACGTCTCGAGGCATGTGCCGGTTACGCATCCGACTGCTAAAAAACCGCTATTAGTGACGAAAAACGAGACTCTTGTGGAAGCTTTGCACAAGGGGGTCTTATCAGCCCGTCGTATCGTGGTAATTGTTGGGGAGGTACTATGGCAGAACATTAATTGCCCGGGCCTTAGTTATACATCATAATTGGGCAAAATGGTAGAGCAGGGGGGGGGAATAGGAGATTTCCCACGTCGCATTACTATCTGCCCGGAGCACCCCTCCTCCCTTGTTTTATAAATTGGTCTGCGGTAATGGATCCGCCCAGCTTGTAATCGTCGATTCATCGCATGTGAGAGGGGGAAGGAAGAGTCAGTTGGAAACTGTCATGTCTATTGTTGTGTTCAGTGTGATAGAAGGGGGGGAGGTTGGGACGAAGGAAAGAACCCAGTCCGGGGTCACAGTGCAATGAGGAACGATTCCAATTAATATTCCGATAACAGACCGTAGAGGAATTAATGCTTTCACCGGAGATGTTGCTTAATCAAGTAGGTGGCTTCGTCTCTCCGACGCGCGGCAGCCTGGGTGGCAACGCGCTTCCGAGAATTCTCAAGGATTCCGGACTGACGTTGCACCTGGATATTTCGGACGGATATTTATTTGATGACATTAAATATCGGGGTGGTGATGGTGAATCCCGCGACGGATTGGGGTTACGCCGCTCGGAACGGGAGAGGCTTTAGGCATGTGCAGGGAAAAGCGGAAATATATCGTGTCGGATTTGTTAAGTTGCTGGGTGTAGCAGGATGTCTCCAAGTTTAGAACAAGATGCTTGTATTTATAATGGTACAAGGGGGCCTTCAGTCTCATTTTAAAATCATAAAACATGTTCTTAACACTAGAACCTCGAAGGGGATTATTTTGACCTATAAGCTACTTTGTGTCTAATTTTTTTCAAAAAGATACTAACGAAATTACAATTCCCCAAACAACCAAAGTACATAGCATTTTAAAAGACTGTACCTAGTTTAAAAGCGATCTATTTAATTAAACATCGTAAAGAAATTTGAATCAAAATTGGGGAAAAATGGTTTGAAAGATTTTGAAGACAAATAAGGATAGATGATAATTTCGAAATATTTTTAAGATAAATATGGAAAGATAATAATTCTGGATCATTTTGAAGATAACAATGGATAGATTATAAATCTGGAATATTTTAAAGATAAACATGGATAGCTGATAAATCTGGATCATTTTGAATAATAAGCATGGATAGATGATAAATCTGGAATATTTTGAAGATAAATATAGATAGATGATAAATCTGGAATATTTTGAAGATAAATATGGATAGATGATAAATCTGGATCATTTTGAAGAATAAGCATGGATAGATGATTAATCTGGAATATTCTGAAGATAAATATAAATATATGATAAATCTGGAATATTTTGAAGATAAATATAGATAGATGATAAATCTGGAATATTTTGAAGATTAATATGGATAGATGATAAATCTGGAATATTTTGAAGATAAATATGTATAGATAATAATTCTATAAGATTTTGAAGATAAATATAGATAGATGATAAATCTGGAATATTTTGAAGATAAATATGGATAGATGATAAATCTGGAAGATTTTGAAGATAAATATGGATAGGTTGTAAATCTGGAATATTTTGAATATAAACACGGATACATGATAAACTTGGAATATTTTGAAGATAAATATATAGATAGATGATAAATCTGGATTATTTTGAAGATAAATATGGACAGATGGTAATTCTATAAGATTTTGAAGATACACATGGATAGATGATAATTCTGGATCATTTTGAAGATAAACATGGATAGATGATAAACATGGATTATTTTGAAGATAAATATGAATAGATGATAAATCTGGAAGATTTTGAAGATAAATATGGATAATGATAAATCTGGAAGATTTTCAAGGCGCATAAGATAAAATCAGCAAACTCTAACACAATTTGTGTAGTCATTAGGAACTAGCTTTAAAATACAAACAGTCCATAAAGGATTTATAGCAAAAACGGTCAAAATTTATTAATAAAAATTATTATTTTATACGAGATATAGTAATGAAGGGAATAATTACCGTAAAATATGTCGCAACAGAACGTAGGGGGACTGACATTCTGACAAAAGGATTTCCAGATCAGAAACGTAAAAAATGTATGTATATTATTGACATTTGTTAAAAGTATTTTGTTCTTGATTTGTAGAATAGGTTCTCATTGAGGGGAGAACCAATTTGATTCCATTACACCTTCTCCCCCCCCTTCTGTTAATGTGGATTCCCCCGCAAGCCGTCATGCTCTTTTCTCTGTACACAAAGTAAAAGTTTAGTATCATTGTCAGTTTTTCTATGTTATCCAACCCTAATTTGTTTTCGTTCGTTAAGTACTTACACTGTTCTAGACAACTCGGCAGACGTTGTCCTGTTTTCACTCTGTAAATCTAAAAATTGTAAAATGTTTTTAAATAAATTATAAATTGGACTGTTTTGATAGAAAAGTAAGTAAAAAAAATATTAGACACTTGACGCCACCATCCGTACAGCCATCGCTGATTAATAAGCCATCGCTCCTAATTAAATTCAATTAAAATTCCCACATCACCTGCACGGGGATTCGATCCTGGAACATCTCGTACTGAAGCCCGTCGTGCTGACCACTGCGCCATAAATACGTTGGCAGCGAAGAGTTTCAAGCGGCATTATAATAATCTAAAAAAATGCACAATTCTGGTTTTTAATAAAAAAAACATTTTCCATGTGATCAAGTTGTGAATCTAAACCAATTTTCTAAATCAACTTCTAAATCAACTTAATTACACACAATTTCATCAAAATCAGTCCGCCGTTTAGGAGGAGTTCTATTACAAACACACGGACAGAAGAGTTTTTTATATATAGCTACGTATCTATACAGATACATAAATAAATACATGTATATATATATATATTATATATATATATATATATATATATATATATTATATATATATATATATATATATATATATATATATATATATTATATATATATATTATATATATATATATATATATATATATATATAATATATATATATATATATATATATATATATATATATATATATATATATATATATATATATATATATATATATATGGGGGGATGTGTGTAGAAAGAGAGAGAGTTTGGATCGGCACTTTATGATCTTTTGAACAGTGCACATAAATGTACTTTTTCGGCAGGTACATAGAATGAAAACATGGACATTTTCTTTGTCTACTATAAAACTTTGTTTTACAGAACTTATATTTTACATGTAACACCATATAAATCTCCTTTCACGAAGTCTTTCCTTTTTCGTAAATGGCATTCCCTGGTGATTAAGACGATAGCTGATCACTAACGTGACGTGCTGTAGAATTTAAAATTGTTTAAACTTCATATATATATTATTCTGTGCAGTCCATAACTTAGACTTTAGGTAAGCATCTATATGTAATCGGTTGAAATGACTCAGGCATTAAAGAGTTCATTATTAGCTAGTAACTGAAGGAAGAGTAAAAGACTAAACACCGAATTGCAAATATTGTATATTGAGACACTGATAAGCTAAGATACTACTCTATTACGGTTTGTAACTCTGAATCTCATATTTTCTGTACTCCAGCATTCGTCAGATATCTGTTGTTTGGCAGGAAAAAAACTTTTATTTTAAAAAAAACATCTATATGTAACCAGTAGAAATGATTTAGGCATTAAAGAGTTCATTATTAGCTAGTAACTGAAGGAAGAGTAAAAGACTAAACAACGAATTGAAAATATTGTATATTGAGACACTGATAAGTTAAGAAACTACTCTATTACGGTTTGTAACTCTGAATCATATATTTTCTGTACTGCAGCATTAGTCAGATATCTGTTGTTTGTCAGGAAAAAACTTATTTTTTAGATAAGCATCTATATGAAATCGGTAGAAATGACTCAGGCATTAAAGAGTTCATTATTAGCTAATAACTGAAGGAAGAGTAAAAGATTAAACAAGGAATGACAAATATTATATATTGAGATACTGATAAGCTAAGAAACTAAACTATTACGGATTGTAACTCTGAATCTCATAATTTCTGTACTACAGCATTCGTCAGATATCTGTTGTTTGGAAAGAAAAATAATTTAGATTTTAGATAAGCATCTATATGAAATCGGTAGAAATGACTCAGGCATTAAAGAGTTCATTATTAGCTAGTATCTGAAGGAAGAGTAAAAGACTAAAAACAAATTGCTAATATTGTACATTGAGATACTGCTAAGCTAAGAAACTAATCTATTACGGATTGTAACTCTGAATCTCATAATTTCTGTACTGCAGCATTCGTCAGATATGTGTTGTTTGGCAGGAAAAAAAACTTTTATTTTAAATAAACATATATATGTTATCGGTAAAAATGACTCAGGCATTAAAGAGTTCATTATTATCTAGTAACCGAAGGAAGAGTAAAAGACTGAACAACGAATTGCCACTATTGTATATTGAGACACTGATAAGCTAAGAAACTACTCTATTACGGTTTGTAACTCTAAATCTCATATTTTCTGTACTGCAGCATTCGTCAGATATCTGTTGTTTGGCAGGAAAAAACTTAGATTTTAGATATACATCTATTTGTAATCGGTAGAAATGACTCAGGCATTAAAGAGTTCATTATTAACTAGTAACCGAAGGAAGAGTAAAAGACTAAACAACAAATTGCAAATATTGAGATACTGATAAGCTAAGAAACTATTATATTACGGATTGTAACTCTGAATTTCATATTTTCTGTACTGCAGCATTCGTCAGATGTCTGTTGTTTGGCAGGAAAAAAAACATATTGTACGCTTATGAACTGCAAACCAGTTGTTGTTCACATGACAAACCGGCGTAGCCAAAAGATGAATTGGCGTGTTGAAAACACAAGTGTTGAGTCTCTTGACTAAATTGAACTGATAAAGAAAGGGCACTCTGAAACAATAGCTGTCACTTGATTAGTATGCGACGGATATATGCGATTGAGTGATAGATAACTAACGGCCTCTCTTTTATTTGTTGCTGGAAAACCAAAAATACAATATACTAGATGCCATAAAAGAGCTTTGTCCGACGACTTTTGCATTTTACTTTATTCAAATATTTATGAATATAAAAATAAATAAATATATAAATAAATAAAATCCTTGAATTTTATGAAACTAATACTTGCAATGACAAAATATTGTAATTACTTAGTTTCGTTAGCATAATTTATTGAATTATGTCTCGAATCAATTAGACATTTTCAAAAATGTGTCAGAAGATTAGTCGTTGTTTCTGTAGGTGATTATTTTTCCGAATTACTTTCTGCTTTATGTTATGAATAAATAATAATTTATTTTAACAAAAACATGTTTTTTTTCTAGTAAGAGCCGTTTTTTAATTAATAAGAAAAAAGTGTACTTTTTTATCAGATTTTTACTTGGAAACCTGTATTTATGTTTACCTTTTAACCCTTACATTAGTATCAAGTCACTTGTATTGGTCAGATTTTAAGTTCCTCATAGATATCTGTCTAGAGTAATGCTTAAATGTTTAGATTTTTCCCTTTCTAGCAGCTTTTTTTTTATCTCTAGTGTGTTTTGAAGTCACCATATGTGTCATTCACGGTATTGTGACACAACACTTAAATTTTCTTACTTTTCTCTTGATTTTATTTTGACAAAAACATGTTTTTTTTAAGTAAGAGCCGTTTTGTAATTAAAAAGGAAACAAACGTACTTTTTTATCAGCTTTATTTTTACATGCAAACCTGTACTTATGTTTACTTTTTAACACTTACACTGGTATCAAGTTACTTGTATTGGCCGTATTTTAAATTCCTTCCTCATTGTAATCTTTCGTCTAGAGTAAAGTTTAAATGCTTGGTTTTTGCCTTTCTAGCAGCTTTTTCTTTAATCTTTTAGTATGTTTTGAAGTCACCAGATGTGTCATTCACGTTATTGTGACACAACACTTAAAATTTCTTATTTTTGTCTTATTTTATTTTGATAAAAACCTGTATTTTTTAAGTATTAGCCGTTTTTTAATTAATAAGAAAAAAAGTGTAGTTTTTATCAGCATTATTTTTACATGGAAATATGTACTTATGTTTAGTTTTTAGCACTTAAACTAGTATCAAGTATTGGTCAGATTTTAAATTCCTCTCTCATAGAAATCTGTCTAGAGTAAGGGTTAAATTTTCAGATTTTGTCGTTTCTAGTAGATTTTTTTAATCTCTAGTGTGTTTTGAAGTCACCAGATGTGTCATTTACGTTATTGTGACACATCACTTAAATTTTCTTACTTTTGTCTTGATTTTATTTTGACAAAAATATGTTTTTTTTTTTCAAGTAAATAAAGTTTTTTTAATTAATAAGAAAACAAGTGTACTTTTTATCAGAGTTATTTTTACATGGAAACCTGTACTTATATTTATTTTTAACATTTTCCCTAGTATCAAGTCCTTCCTCACAAAAATCTTCCTTTTAAGAAAGGGTTAATTGTTTGGACTTTTGCCTTTCTAGCAGCTTTTTTTTCTGTAGTGTGTTCTGAAGTCACGAGATGTGTCATTCACATTATTGTGACACAATACTTAATTTTTTTTACTTTTGTCTTCATTTTATTTTGAAATAAACATGTTTTTTTTCAAGTAAGTAAAGTTTTTTTAATTAATAAGAAAACAAGTGTACTTTTTATCAAATTTATTTTTGCATGGAAAACTGTGCTTATATTTACTTTTTAACATTTACACTAGTATCAAGTCACT
The DNA here is from genome assembly GCA_032207245.1 of Pardosa pseudoannulata. Classification (NCBI taxonomy): domain Eukaryota; kingdom Metazoa; phylum Arthropoda; class Arachnida; order Araneae; family Lycosidae; genus Pardosa; species Pardosa pseudoannulata. The sequence goes on from CM063499.1 coordinate 45,293,580, forward strand.
TGTATTGGCCAAATTTTAAATTCCTTCCTCATAGAAATCTTCCGTCTAAGTAAGGGTTAACTGTTTGGATTTTTGTCTTTCTACCAATTTTTTTTTATCTCTAAGTCACCAGATGTGTCATTCACACTATTGTGACACAACACTTAAATTATCTTATTTTTGTCTTCATTTTATTTTGACAAAAACATGTATCTTTTTTTTTAAGTAATAGACGTTTTTTAATTAATAAGAAAAAAAGTGTAGTTTTATCAGCATTATTTTTGCATGGAAATATGTACTTATGTTTACTTTTTAGCACTTACACTAGTATCAAATCACTTGTATTGGTCAGATTTTAAGTTCCTCATAGAAATCTGTCTAGAGTAATGCTTAAATGTTTAGATTTTTGCCTTTCTAGCAGCTTTTTTTTTATCTCTAGTGTGTTCTAAAGTCACTATATGTGTCATTCACGGTATTGTGACACAACACTTAAATTATCTTATTTTTGTCTTGATTTTATTTTGACAAAAACAACGTTTTTAAGTAAGAGCCGTTTTGTAATTAAAAAGAAAACAAGTGTACTTTTTATCAGAGTTATTTTTACATGGAAACCTGTACTTATATTTACTTTTTAACACTTACACTAGTATCAAGTATATATATATGTGTGTATATATACATATATATATATACACACATATATATATACATATATATACATATATATGTATATATATATATATACATATATATAAATAATATATATATATATACATATATATATATATACATATATATATACATATATATATACATATATACATATATATATATATACATATATATATATATACATATATATATACATATATATATATATATATATATATATATATATATATATATATATATATATATATATATATATATATATATACATATATATATATATATATATATATATACATATATATACATATATATATACATATATATATATATATATATATATATATATATATATATATATATATATATATATATATATATACATATATATACATATATATTTATATTTATATATATATATATATATATATATATATAGGATCTGCATAAGCTCTCCTGTATCCTGTCTTCCCCTAGGTTATTTTCTATATACTGTAAAGAAAGTTTATAATCAACTATGTCACTAAGGGCAGAGGATTTACTAGTAAAAAAGGTAATGGTAAACTCTCATTAAACATTTTCATAACATAATTTTCCTAGTGCAGATCATCCTAAAAATGACATAGTCATTAATATAAAAGTTATAGCACTATAGATATAACTTTTCTACTTTACTTGTGAAACATTTTGCTTCGTAACGACCCTTCAGTTCTTGTCAAAGTTCACTTGAATAATTCTTTCAATTACACTAAACAGGAGCTAAAAGTATTCACCATTGAATTGATTCCAACTAATTTTCTTTTATCATTCATAAAACTCATTAATTTCCTATTCCTTCTGACAGCTTCCCTTTTTGAAGCATATATCGTCACTTTGTGTCTGTGTTCAGCCGCGAGCTAAATTGAATTTATGCAAAGATCCTTTATCTTAATTTCGGCATTTAGAGAAGAATACTAATGAAATATTGGTCATTGTTCCGCAGGCAGTGTAGACTGAGACTTTTCTAGGCTATTTGGCCATTAGCTGATTATCTCGAACACTTCTGGTGTAATGTCTATTTGTTTCAAATGGAAGCTTCTGTCAATCAAGTGTTATTCGTCTGATCTTTGTCAAGTTCGTTGTGTAATGATAATTAAAGTTCACATGTAGAATTTGACACATGATATCTTTCAGCATACGTCAATATAAAGTTGAGTAGAAATTTATATAATTTTGCTTCAATATGCTAGATTCGTTGTGGTATTAAAATCTTATTTTCGATTATTACCAATTAAATATTGGTGATCTTTCTGCTGGCAGTGTAGACTGAGACTTTTCTAGGCAATTTGATCATTAACTGGTTATCTCGAACTTTTCTTGTGTAATGTCTATATATTTCAAATCGAAGCTTCTGTCAATCAAGTGTTACTCGTCTATTCTTTGTCAAGTTCGTTGTGTAATGTTAATTAAAGTTCACATGTAGAAATTTAAACGTGATATCTGTTCTCATACATCAATACAAAAATTAGTAGACAGATTTAGTAGTACAGATTCCTATCAATATGCTAGATTCGTTGTGGTATCATAGTTTTATTATCGATGACTACCAATTAAAGATTGGTCATCGCTCTCCTGCCAGTGTAAATTGAGACTTTTCGAGATAATTTCGTCATTAGCTGATTATCTCGAAAACTTCTAGTGTAATGCCTATTTGTTTCAAATCGAAGCATCTGTAAATCAAGTGTTACTCTTATGATCTTTGTCAAGTTTATTGTGTAATGTTAATTAAAGTTCAGATGTAGAAATTTACATGTGATATCTTTCCTCATACATTAATATAAAGATTAGTAAAAATTTATACAGTTTCATATCAATATGCTAGATTTGTTGTGGTATGACAGTTATATTATCGATGATTACCAATTAAATATTAGCCATTGTTCTTCTGAAAGTGTAGACTAAGTCTTTACTAGGCTATTTGGCCATTAGCTGATTATTTCGAACACTTCTGGTGTAATGTCCATTTGTTTCAAATCGAAGCATCTGTCAGTCAAGTGTTACTCGTATGATCTTTGTCAAGTTCGTTGTGTAATGTTAATTAAAGTTCACATGTAGAAATTTACCCGTGATATCTTTCCTCATACATCAATATAAAGATCAGAAAAAACTTTCATATCAATATGCTAGATTCGCTGTGGTATCAAAGTTTTATTTTCGATGATTACCAATTAAATATTAGTGATCGTTCTGCTGTCAGTGTAGACAAAGACTTTTCTAGGCAATTTGGTCATTAGCTGATTATCTCGGACACTTCTGGATAACAATCAATAATGTCCATTTGTTTCAAATCGAAGCATCCGTCAATCAAGTGTTACTCGTTTGATCTTTGTCCAGTTCATTGTGTAATGATAATTAAAGTTCACATGTAGAAATTTACCGGATATCTTTTCTCATACATCAATATAAAAGTCAGTAGAAATTTATATAGTTTTATATCAATATGCTAAATTTGTTGTGGTTTCAAATTCTTAATTTCGAGGATAACATTTATATATTTGTAATCTTTCTACTGGCAGTATAGACTAAGACTCTTCTAGGCAGTTTGGTCATTAGCTGACTATCTCGAACACTACTGGTGTAATGTCTATTTGTTTCAAATCGAAGCATCTGTCAGTCAAGTGTTACTCGTATGATCTTTGTCAAGTTTGTTGTGTAATGTTAATTAAAGTTCACATGTAGAAATTTGCACGTGATATCTTTCCTCATACATCAATATAAAGATCAGTAAAAACTTATATGGTTTCATATCAATATGCTAGATTCGCTGTGGTATCACAGTTTTATTTTCGATGGTTACCAATTAAATATTAGCCATTGTTCTGCTGAAAGTGTAGACTGTGACTTTTCTAGGCAATTTGGTCATTAGCTGATTATCTCGAACACTTCTGTTGAAATATCTATTTGTTTCAAATCGAAGCTTCTGTCAGTCAAGTGTTTCTCGTTTGATCTATGTCAAATTCGCTGTGTAATCTTAATTAAAGTTCACATGTAGAAATTTACACGAGATATCTTTCCTTATACATCAATATAAAGATCAGTATAAATTTATATAGTTTTATATCAATATGCTAGATTTGTTGTGGTTTCAAAGTCTTAATTTCGATGATAACCTTTATATATTTGTAATCTTTCTACTGGCAGTGTATACTGAGACTCTTCTAGGCAGTTTAGTCATTAGCTGATTATCCCGAATACTTTTGGTGTGATGTCTATTTGCTTCAAATTCAAGCTTCTGTCAATCAAGTGTTACTCGTCTGATCTTTGTCAAGCTCGTTGTGTAATGTTAATTAAAGTTCACGTGTAGAAGTTTATGCCTGATATCTTTCCTCATACATCAATATAAAGATCAGTAGAAATTTATATAGTTTCAAATTAATATGCTAAATTAGTTGTGGTATCAAAATTTTATTTTCGATGATTACCAATTAGATATTGGTCATCGTTCTGCTGCCAGTGTATATTAAGACTTCTAGGCAATTTGGCCATTAGTTGATTATCTCAAACACTTCTGGTGTTATGTCTATTTGTTTCAAATCGAAGCATCTGTCAATCAAGTGTTGCTCGTATGATCTTTGTCAAGTTCATTGTGTAATGTTAATTAAAGTTCACATGTAGAAATTAACAAGTGATATCTTTCATCATACATCAATATAAAGTTGAGTAGAAATTTATATAGTTTTATATCAATATGCTAGATTCGTTGTGGTATTAAAGTCTTATTTTCGATTATTGCCAATTGAATATTGGTGATCGTTCTGTTGGCAGTGTAGATTGAGACTCTTCTAGGCAATTTGGTCATTACCTGATTATCTCGAACACTTTTGGTGTAATGTCTATTTGTTTTAAATAGAAGCTTCTGTCAATCAAGTGTTGCTAGTCTGATCTTTGTCAAGTTCGTTGTGTAATGTTAATTAAAGTTCACATGTAGAAATTTACACGGGATATCTCTCCTCATGCATCAAATTAAAGATCAGTAGAAATTTATATAGTTTCATATAAATATGCTAGATTCGTTGGTGTATTTAAGTTTTATTTTTGATGATTACCAATTAAATATTGGTTATCGTTTTGCTGGCAGTGTAGACTAAGACTTTTCTAGGCAATTCGGTCATTAGTTGACAATCTCGAACACTTCTGGTATAATGTCCATTTTTTTTCAAATCGAATCATCTGTCAATCAAGTGTTACTTGTAAGATCTTTGTCAAGTTCATTGTGTAATGTTAATTAAAGTTCACATGTAGAAATTTACATGAGATATCTCTCCTCATACATCAATATAAAGATCCATAGAAATTGCTATAGTTTCATATCAATATGCTAGATTCTTTGGGGTATTAAAGTTTTATTTTTGATGATTACCCATTAAATATTGGTGATGGTTTTGCTGGTTGTGTAGACTAAGACATTTCTAGGCAATTTGGTCATTTGTTGATTGTCTCGAACACTTCTTGTATAATATCTGTTTCGATTGGAAGCATCTATCAATCAAGTATTACTTGTCTAATCTTTCTGAAGTTCGTTGTGCAATGTTAGTTAAAAGTTCACATATAGAAACTGACATGTGTATATTTTACCATACATCAGTATAAAAGTCAGTAGAAACTTATAATAGTTTCCTATCAATATGGTCGTTTCACATAGTTTTCAATGTGTTATTTTCGATGATTACCAATTAAAATTGTTGATTATTTTAGTAGCATTGTAACTGAACTTTTAAAGGTAATTCTTTCCTTCATTAGCTATTTATATCGAACACTTCTGGTGTAATGTCCATTTGTTTCATCTGGAAGCATCTGTCCAGTGATACTGTCTAAATATTTGTCAAATGATTAATGGAATCTCAATTAATCTTTGCATGAAGAAATTGATACGTGGATCGTCAATTGAAATTCAGATGTAAAAACTACATGTGGTAACTTTTCATCATAGTACATCAATATAAAAATCAGTAGAAATTTATATTTTTTCATATTAATATTGTCTTTTCACAGAGTTTTTATTCTTTTTTTAGAGAATACTAGTTATAATTCGTCATTTACACCACAGATAAAAATATTTCTTTTGAATTAACTCTTTGATTTATCAACAAAATAATTCCCGATTATGTTCAAATTAAATATATTTTAAGTAATAATGAGGGACAAATTGAAAATTAATCTGCATTTTAATCATAAAAATATTCTAAAAATTAACAAAACATTTCGAAAAATAAAATTTAAGTTTAATTAAGTATTAAAGCATTTTTAAATAGAGTTTGTTTAGTTATACTTCAATGTATATGTGTACAAAATTTCAAAAAAGTTTTCTAGCGTCCACAATCCCTTTAAACCCAAAAGCAAAGAACATTTTAAAAGCCTTTTTACAAATTCCTTTTATTTAGGATCCTACAAAAGGCCAGTCATGTCTAAGGGACAAAATCTCTAACTACGCAGAAAGACGTGTCAGAGCAAATAAGGTAATAGTCGAATTGCCAGAAGCTGGCAATCCGACGTGCTAACAATGGCCAGACGTTCATTAGCATTCAGTTCTAAAAACAGTCTCGATGATAAGGGATCAGACCTTCCCGATGTTCAGCAAATTTAATTTAACACAAAAGCAATTAAGTGCCACAGAGGCAGGGATGAAGAATGACAGGCGGTTTCTGTCAACAATCAGCGTGAGAGAAAGTTGCCAATTGTGGTCGAATAAATAAGGGATTTTCAGAGAATTAATTTGAATAGATTTCGTGGCAGAACACTTTTTTGCACCTGGTAAAATATTTTATAAGTAACCACAGATATGAAATTTATACTGGATAAGATATGTTCATTAGATATGAGAATTTCTTTACTCATAAAGAGCTTTCAGTGTATGAATTGAAGAATCGTATGTCATGTAAATAAAAGAAGTTCAGATGAAGTGTACTAAAAATGTGTGTAATTTAATTTGCATAGTAGGAAGTCATATTATATAAAAATATATTTTTTTTTGCTTTGTTTTGCAAATTGAAAATCATTAGATAAAACCAAAAATATTTATTAAAATTTCTAATTAAACGAATTTAACTTAGTGCAAAAGCAATAAAGAGCCACAGAAGCAAGGGTGAAAAATGACAGGTGTTGTCTGTCGACAATTAGTGTTAGAGAATTCCATTTGCAGCCGAATAAATAAGGTAATGACAGAAAAGGTTATATGAATAAAGATCGTACTTTTGTTTACATCTGGTAAAATATCTTATAAGTTACTAATTATAAGAATTTTATAATGTATAAAATATGTAAATTAGAAATGATATTTTTTCCGATCTCTTTCACTGACCACTTTATTATAAAATGGATAATCTTAACTAATATTCAAATAAAATAAATTTAAATGCAATCTGTATAAGTGACATAGTAGTAATTCATATTGTATACATTAGCTTTGTTTTGTTTGCTTTTGTAAATTTATAGTTATTAGAAAAAGCTAAAAAATATTTAATAAAATTGTTAGTAAAACACAGTTAATTTAGTGCAGAAGCAATCAAGTGCCACAAAAACCACAAATATGTACTAAAATTGCTAGTAAAACACAGTTAATTTAGTGCAGAAGCAATCAAGTGCCACAAACACCAAAAATATGTACTAAAATTGCTAGTAAAACACAGTTAATTTAGTGCAGAAGCAATCAAGTGCCACAAAAACCAAAAATGTGTACTAAAATTGCTAGTAAAACACAGTTGATTTAGTGCAGAAGCAATCAAGTGCCACAAAAACCAAAAATATGTACTAAAATTGTTAGTAAAACACAGTTAATTTAGTGCAGAAGCAATCAAGTGCCCCAAAATCCAAACATGTGTACAAAATTATTAGCAACACACAATTAATTTAGTGCAGAAACAATCAAGTGCCACAAAAACAAAAAATGTGTACTAAAATTGCTAGTAAAACACAGTTAATTTAATGCAGAAGCAATCAAGTGTCCCAAAATCCAAAAATGTGTACTAAAATTGCTAGTAAAACACAGTTAATTTAGTACAGAAACAATCAAGTGTCCCAAAATCCAAAAATGTGTACTAAAATTGTTAGTAAAACACAGTTAATTTAATGCAGAAGCAATCAAGTGCCCCAAAATTCAAACATGTATACAAAATTATTAGCAACACACAATTAATTTAGTGCAGAAACAATCAAGTGCCACAAAATCCAAAAATGTGTGCTAAAATTCCTAGTAAAACACAGTTAATTTAGGGAAGAAGCAATCAAGTGGCAAAAGAACCAAAAATGTGTACTAAAATTGCTAGTAAAACACAGTTAATTTAGTGCAGAAGCAATGAAGTGCCACATAGGAAGGGTTAAAGACCAACAGGCCATTTCTGTCGACAGCCACCGTATAAAAAAGCTGCCAGTTGTTACCGAGTAAATAGGAGAATGCCGTAGAAAATAATTTGGATAGAAAACTTTTTTTACACTTGATAAATGTTTTGTAAGTAACCACACATATGAATCTTAGTGGCTAATATATGTTCATTATAAATAAGAATCTGTTTTCTCTTACTGAGCATTCAATATCCACTTCATTGTGAATTGAAAGATACAAATAAAATAAATTAAAATGAAGTACACTAAAAGTGTGTGTAATTAAATAAATATAATAATAAGGCATATTATGCACAAAGGATATTTTATTTTGTCTTGTGAATTAATAATCATTAGATGAAACCAAAATTATTCAGTAAAATTTCTAACAAAATAAATTCAATTTAGTGCAAAATCAATTAAGTGACAGAGAAACAGGGGTGTAGAATGGCAGGTGGTTTCTGTCGACTCTCAGCGGGAGAGAAGGTTGTCAGTTGTAATCGAATAAATAAGGGAAGGTCAAAGAAGGTAATTTGAATATATATCGTAGGCAGAACATTTTTTTTATACCTGGAAAATTGGTTTATACGTAACCACAGATAAGAAATGTATAATATATAAAATATGTGCATTAGAAATGACAATTCTTTTTCCAATCTCTTTTCATTGTCCACTATATTATTGCAAAAATGTTACGGTGACCTAGTATTTGAGAAAGAAGAAGTTAAAACTCATTAAAAAAACATGGATAAAAATGTCTTGATTAAACGATTTTATACAATTAAATAAATGTCTAATTAATACAAGAATCAACTTATCATTTGTAGATATCGAAGACTGCTCTCGAGTCAGCGTTGGACCTAAATTATAAGTTACCACAGATAAGAAATTTATAAATAATAAAATGTATTCATTAAAAATGAGAATTTTTTACACATCTCTCTTCATTTCTCACTTTATTATGAATTGGAGAATCGTATCTCATATTCAAATAAAATAAATTTAAATGAAGTGCAGTAAAAAATGTTCATAAATCAATATGCATAATAAGAGGTCAAGCTTTATATACACGTTTTATAGTCACGTTTTTTATAGATTAATAACCGTTAACAATTTGAATTGAAAATTTTCATTAAAATTTTTAATGAAACAAATTTTATTTCACACAGAAGCAATAAACTGCCACGAAAGCAAGGATGTAGATTAACAGACAGTTTCCATCGGTAATCTGAGTTAAGCAAGGATGTCACTTGTAGCTGAATAAATAAGGGAATGTCACAGAATAAAATTAATAAAGATCGTAGGCAGAATTCTTTTCTTACACCTGGTTTTATATAAGTAACCACAGATGTGAAATCTACAGTTGATAAAATATGTTCATTAAAATGAGACTTTATTTTATATCAATCTGTACTCATTTTCCACTTGAGTATGAATTCTAGTATCCTATCTTACGCAAATAAATGAAGGGCATCAAATACTTGCATAATTTAATACGCATAGAAGAAAATCATATTTTAAACATCAGATTTTTTGGTTTTGTTTTGTGTGTTAATAATAATTAGATAAAATTTTAACAAAGCAAATTTAATTTAGCACAGAAGTAATAAAGTGCCCAAAATCACGGATGTAGATTAATAACAAGTTTCCATTGATATTCTGAATAAAAGAAGGATGCCAGTTGTAGTTCAATAAATAAGGGAATGTCACAGAATAAAATTAATAAAGATCGTAGGCAGAATTCTTTTCTTACACCTGGTTTTATATAAGTAACCACAGATGTGAAATCTACAGTTGATAAAATATGTTCATTAAAATGAGACTTTATTTTATATCAATCTGTACTCATTTTCCACTTGAGTATGAATTCTAGTATCCTATCTCATGCAAATAAATTAAAATGAAGATCAGCAAAAAATTGCATAATTTAATATGCATAGAAAAAAATCAAATTTTAAACATAAGATTTCTTGGTCACGTTTTTTTGTAGATTAATAATTAATAAAAAAAAAATTTTTAATAAAACAAATTTTAGATTTAGCACAGCAAGCAATAAAAATGCCCAAAAGCTGGGATGTAGATTAATAGAAGTTTCCATTGATATTTAGCGTAAGAAGGATGTCACTTGTAGCTGAATAAATAAGGGAATGTCACAGAATAAAATTAATAAAGATCGTAGGCAGAATTCTTTTCTTACACCTGGTTTTATATAAGTAACCACAGATGTGAAATCTACAGTTGATAAAATATGTTCATTAAAATGAGACTTTATTTTATATCAATCTGTACTCATTTTCCACTTGAGTATGAATTCTAGTATCCTATCTTACGCAAATAAATTTAAATGAAGTGCAGTAATTATTTCCATAATTTTGCAAAAAGAATCATGTTTTAAACATCAGATTTTTTTGTGGATCAATAATAATTTAGATTTAATTTTTAATAAAACCATTTTAATTTAGCGCAGAAGCAATAAATTGCCACGAAAGCAGGGATATAGAATAACGGACAGTTTCCATCGTTAATCAGCCTAAGGGAAGGACGCGAGTTGTCGCTGAATAAATAAGGGAATGTCATACAATAGAATGAATAAGGATCGTAGGCAGAATTCTTTTCTAACACCTGGTTTTATGTAAGTAATCACAGATGTGACATTTACAGTTGATAAAATATGTCTATTATACATGAGAATTTATTGTCTAAGAATCACTTTAGTAAATTTTTAATAAAACTAATTTAATTTAGCACAGACGCAATAAATTTGTTTTTGTTTGTCACTTGGTCGAACCAAGCACGATTGAGCCATAACCTACTCGTATTAACCCCTTAATGCACAGTTTTTAAAAAAAAGACCGGCCATACAAAATCCATTTTTTTAATGTAAAAGAAAAATTAGAAAGTTTTCTTGCCAAAAAAATTACAAAAATTCAAAAATAATCAAAATTTTTATTGCAATTTTGGATTTTGATAACATTGCAGAAAGTAGTCAAATATTGTACTATTACATAATTTGCTTTCACATTGTTATTTTCAATTCTCGATTGCATTCGAGAGTGAAAAATTATAGCAACATAAAGTGCAATGCCGCTCGAATTATCTCGAGTGTGCACAGTGTGGCCAGTTTAGCGCGCTCGAGTTAACTCGAGCGTGCACGTTAAGGGGTTAAGGCAAAGGTTTGCTCCTTTCATTTTAACTAGTACCTCGAGTGTGAAAGTACGTTTTATACTCAAGTGGATCCTCGTAATTTTGAAGAGGGACAGAGCAGAACACCTACAGACTTGGCCTACCACCCACAGATGTACTGATTGAGAACTTGGAGGACATTGTGACCACGAACTTATTCTATGTACCACAACCATCTTCAACGAATGTGGTGGATCTTTGGTCGGCTCAGGCTCCAACCCTGCAAGCTTACAGTTGCAAGATAGATGCTTTTGACAACTGAGCTACCGCGGATCAGCAATAAAGTACCCCGAAAAAAGTAATAAAGAATGATAGCTAGTTCCTATCGACAATCAGCATTTGAGAAGGTTACCAATTGTAGTTAAATAAATAAGAACATGCCAAAGAAAGTAATAAATAGAAATAATGGGCAAGATCCTGGAAAATATTTTATAAGTGACCACAGATGTAAAATTTTTAGTTAATAAAATTAGTTCATTTAATAGGAGAATTTATTATCGATCAATAACAAATCACCATTTAATGGATACTTTTTATTAAGTTTGTGATAATCAAAATAACCTTACGCTGTAAAAGATACATTCATTCTATATTCTTCAGATAATCAATACGTGGACATGGTATTTATTAAAATACATTATGTGGGAATTATACCAAATTTGCTTAAACTATACATAAATTAAGGGTGTATAGTCTTTTGTGAGCCGTAAATTCTTTATTAAAACATATTTTTATTCAATATAAATAAAAAACTATACTCTGAGATATTGAGAATAAAAATTTTCAAAATCATTAATGAAAGTCTGACTATATAATAGTCATATAGTCTTGATATATGGAACAATAAATTTTAAAAAAAACCTGAAATATATACACCAAATTAAAAAATTAGAAATATGACTATCAGCTAAGTTACTTTTGAAATTTATAAATTAGGAACTAAATTTTTGTTCCAAATAGAAACTAATTATCTGTTTCATTCTGTGAATCTCAGTTGTATTAACACGAGCAATGTATTTTATTTTATAGCATGATAAAAGCAATTTTTTTTTAATTTTCAATTACGAATGTTTTCCGATACCTCTAATACCTTAATTTGCAAAATAAAGGATATATTGTGCTCTAAACTAATATAGATATTTTTTTCTAATAAACGCATTTCAAAAGTTATCTAGCGGGTAAGTAGATTACTTTTAAAATTTGTATATTAGAAAATAAATTTTTATGTAAAATAGAAGCTAATTATCTTCTTCATTCTGTGAATCTGAATTGTATTGACACAAGCAATATATATCATTTTATAGCATGATAAAGTCAAATTTTTAAAATTTTCAATTTCGTAAGTTTTTATATACCTCTTATTAAATGGTCTCTTATTACCTTAATTTACATAATAAAAGATATATTGTTCTCTAAAATGGTATAAATATTTTATTTCTAATAAACGCATTTCAAAAATTATCTTGTAAATTACTTTTGAAATTTGTAAATTAGAAAATAAGCTTTTATGTCAAATAGAAGCTAATTATCTTCTTCATTATGTGAACCTCAATTGTATTGACACGAGCAATGTATTTTATTTTATAGCATGATAAAGCAAAATTTTTTTATTTTTAATTTCGTAAGTTTTTAGATACCTCTAATACATTAATTTACAAAATAAAAGATATATTGTGGTCTAAACTTCAATGAATATTTTATTTCTAATAAAAGCATTTCAAAAATTATCTTGTGGATAAGTAAATTACTATTGAAATTTGTAAATTAGAAACTAATTTTTTTTTGCCAGATAGAAGCTAATTACCTTTTTCATTCTGTGAACCTGAATTGTATTGACACGAGCAATGTATTTCATTTTATAGCATGACAAACGCAAAATTTTTAATTTTAATTTCGTAAGTTTTTAGATACCTCTAACACCTTAATTTACAAAATAAAAGATATATTGTGCTCTAAACTGATATAAATATTTTGTTACTAAACGCATTTCAAAAATTATCTTGCGGATAAGTAAATTCCATTGTTTTTTTTATTTTGTGCACATATATATATATATATATATATAATATATATATAATATATTATATATAATATATAAAATAATAAATATTTATTTATTGATAATAAAAAATATATATTTTATATATATATTTTTAAAAATTTTATATATATTATTATATATATATATTTATATTTTAATCTAATTATAAAATTATTAATTATATATATATTTTTAAAATTATATTTATTTATAAAATATATTTCATATATATATATATATATAATATTTATTATATATATATATTTATAATATATATATATTATATATATATATATATATTATATATATATATTATATATATATATATATATATTTAAAAAAATACTACTTGAAATGACAAAAATATAATATTTTTAAAGATAGACGAGTTATTAAAGAATTTAAAAAAATATTTTAAAACGAGCAGAACATTTTGTTTTATGGTAAATTTAACAGAGGCTTTTATAATGTCGATTTTAAGTCTCTAAATGTACTATGTTCCTTTAGGCAGGGCTTCTATTTAGTTACTGTTATTGCGACTTTTCAAAGGTAATTACGTAAAAGGTGGGTTACGTTGCCTTTCGAGCTAAAAAGTTTTCATTTCAACTTATTTCAGATTTAACATAAAATAAAAAGTTCTGTACTGTTTAGGGTATAACTTTTCTTATATTATTAATAAGGGTTCAAATTTACAAAAATTGTTATTATTTAGATATTGCATAAGCAATATATTTGAAAAGTAAAATATATACAAGTGATGAAAGAAATTTATTTACTTGCAACATAACTTCTAAAATATGTATATAAGAAACAGATTATTTTTTTATGTAAAATGAAAGCTAATATTTTTTTTTATTTTATAAACCTCAATTATGTTTTAAATATGACAGATTTATTATACATTATATAATACCATAATGAAATCCAATTTTTTTAATTTTCAAATTGCTATTAGTTTTTTAATTATAATTTAATTTTTTTAATTTAATTTTAATGTCTAGTCCCTTTAAAGTTTTAATTTATCGAATGTAAATGTTTTTTTGCTTCAATTTCAATTAAAAATTTGTGTTCTGATGTGTATATTTCTAAAGTTATCTTGTAGGTAAGTGAATTTCGATTTTTTTATTTGTTGTACATCTTTACCCATTTTTTTTTAATTGAATTTACCTTAGTTTCTTTTTAGTATTAACATGTCAAGTGCCTTTAATGTTTTAATTTCCAGAACATAAAAAATATTTATTTCAATTTCAAATAAAAATTTGCTTTCCTTTTATTTACGATTCAAAAGTTACCTTGCAAGTAAGGTAATTTCAGTATTTTTTGTTTGTTGTATATCTTTATATTAATTTTTAATAATATGCTTATTCAAATGTCAAAACTGTCAAGTTATTTAAGAGTTAGAGCATATAATTTTTAAATAAAATGATACTTGGAAATTGCAAAATAAATAATTGTTTTAAAGTTAAAGCGTTATTAACGAAATTGTAAAAGTTTCTTTGTAAAAAATTAGAACATTTTATTTTATGATGATTCATGTAAAAGAATGTTATGAATATTTTATAGCCTTTAAATAAAACCAGATTTTCTTTTAGTAATTCTCTGAAACCGTTAATAAAGAAAATTTGCTACCTGAAATGGCAAAATTAAATAATTGTTTTAAAGTTAGAGCGTTATTACAGATGTTGTAAAAATTTCCTTCTAAAAAATTAAAATATTTTATTTTATGATGATTCATGTAAAAGAATGTTATGTATATTTTATAGCCTCTAAAGAAAACCAGATATTTTTTTTGGTAATTATCTGAGACCGTTAATAAAGAAAATTTACTACTTGAAAAATGCTACTTGATATGGCAAAATTAAATAATTGTTTTAAAGTTAGAGCGTTATTAAAGAAGTTGTAAAAATTTCCTTCTAAAAAATTAGAACATTTTATTTTATGATGATTCATGTAAAAATATGTTATGTATATTTTATAGCCTCTAAATAAAACCAGTTTTTTTTTCTGGTAGTTCTCGGGAACCTTTAATAAAGAAAATTTAATTTAGCTCCAAAAAATTAAGTGCCAAAGAGGCTGGGATGAAGAATGACAAACTGTACCTGTCGACAATCAACGTTGAAGATAACAGTTAAAGTCGAATAAATGAGAGCTTGTTAAAGAAGGTTGTAGGCAGAAGGCTTTTTGTTTACTCTAGGTAAAAATATTGGATTGGAGTTTCTAGTGGATAAAAAAAGTTTATTAGGTATGGGAATTGATTTTCGATCAATCTATATTCAGTCGTCCATTACTGGCAAATTTTTATTAAGATAGTAACGATCGACCTAAGCCTTATCTAGTATAATGAAAATTTATTCCATATTTTTCAGATAACCAATACGTAGATAAAATGTTGAATAAAAATGTATTAGATTGTATTAATACTGAACTGTTTGAATAATATATAAATTAATCTTTCAAAACATTCAACGTAATTCAAAGCCGAGAAGGGTTTGGTTTGGTTTGGTTGGGAGTGCTACGGTCTACTTTTTGCAACACGAGGGCTAATGAGACCGGGACCTACAGCTTAAAGCCGATTCCGAACGGCTACGAACATCCATGCCACAGTGGGATTCGAACCCAGGAACTCCGTACCGAAGGCCAGCACCCTAACCAATCGGCCATCGTTCAAGCCGAGAAGGGATACTGCACATTAAAATTACGATTAAAAAATATTCTCAAGCAATTGATTTTCTTCAAAATCAGTACTTCGATGATTAATACCTTAAAGCACAGGTTTTTTTTTT
>CM063499.1:45314590-45324590 GCA_032207245.1 Pardosa pseudoannulata
TTCCACATTCCCAATTATAAAGTAAATATGAAGATACAATGAGTGATTTCTTTTCTCCATCTAACTTGTATCTCTTTAACCACATGTATTGCTCTATCTTTTTCTGAAGCATTAGAACACTCATCTTATAGTCAGCTAAATTGCCAGATCTAAATAAAATGTATCCTGTTTCGACTGCTCTGGAAAGCCCTATGTACGGGTAATCCCATGACTTTAACGCCTTCTGTCTGAGAAAAAAGGGATTCGTTGCCATGTACTGTAATTATCAACACAATTTAGAATTCATCGAGTGACTTAGAGAGCTATAGAGGGTTTCTACATTCCCAATTATAAAGCAAATCTGAAGTTGCGATGTGTCATTTCTTTTCTCAACCTAATTTGAATCTCTTTAACAACATATGTTGATCTATATTTTTCTGAAGCACGAGAACATTCTTCTTATAGTCAGCTAAATTGTCAGATCTAAATGAAATGCATCAAGATTCGACTGCTGTGGAAAGCCCTATGTAAAAATCTACCACGGAATCCCATGCCTATAAAGCCTTCCGTCTGAGAAAAAAAGGATTTGTTGCCACAAGCTGTAATTATCAACACAATTTAGAGCGAAAAAATTCATCAAGTGAATTAAAGAGCTAAAAAAGATTTCCACATTCTCAATTATAAAAGAAATCTGAAGATAAGATGCATCATCTCTTTTCTCCATCTAACTTGTATCTCTTTAACCAACTGTATTGCTCTATCTTTTTGGATGCAAGAGCACTCTCTGTATTAAATTTTACTGAAAAATAAACAATTGTCTCCTGAAAATCCCCAAATTTTATTTAAATTATCCATTTTATACACCGCTGTGACTGAAATTCAAAAACACTTAGCTGATTCTTTTACCATATAAAGCAGAGGTGGGCAATCCGGCCCGCGTGCCGGATCCAGCCCTTTTGCTTACTTTATCCGGCCCGTTGAAATTCTTGCAAGCAATTTTTTTAATCTCTTACAGGCGGATTTGTTGAAATCAACAGTATTTTGATGCGTAGTGTACATATAAATAATGAAATTTGTTTCGTTCAGATATAAATAAATATCCAAAAAAAGTCTTTCCTTAACTGATTTATTTAACCCTTTCCAGTAAAATGACGAGTCTAGATCGTCATTTTAACAGATTGCCGGATGCTATTAACAGATTGCCGGACAGTAGGAACAAGTGCACTTCGAAAATTAAGATTGTATGTTTTTGTAACTTTTAAAATGTTAGAAGTATGGTTTACCTCTTTCTGCTTAAATTAACTTAAATTTGTTTAATTCCTCACCTTTAACCCGTTCCGGTAAAATGACGAGTCTAGCTCGTCATTAGTTTTTCATTCCATACCGCATAATGACGAGCTACACTCGTCATGCGATTAAAGTTACTGTTAAATATGATAATTAATTTAGTTTAAAATTTCTAATGTACTGAATTTGGCAACACTTTTATCACTTGTGAAAATCACAAGTCACTATTGCATATTGTTTACTTAGAATTTCTTGGTACAAGTCATTGCCAAATTAATGAGTCAGAATAAAAGAAAACCTACTAAGAAATGCCGTGTGTGTTACAAGAATCAAATTAAAAGTGAGACTACTTGGCGGTGTAAACAATTAAGAATTCCTTTGCACTTTGTTTTGAAAAGTACCACTAGCTTGAAGACTATTATCTGTATACCTTATTAATGTTTTGCTTTGATATTTTCTTAATTTTACTGTTTCTGATATTATTTAACACTACGTAAAAAGTGGATTTTAATTAATAATATGTAAGAATTGTAAAATGAAACAAGTTCTTTAAATAAAAATTAAATGGTTATTTCATGCACAGGCTTTCATTATTAAATCATACCGGAAGGGGTTAATGACCATTAATTTAATATAATGGATCACATTTCTTTAAAAATTACGTGACATATTTTACTGGGCACAAATTGTTCACATATACACCTAAGTAAGAAAATTTGTTATTACAATTATCTTTTATTAACTGTCAAATTATTTATTAACTGTCCAAATGCTTTAAAATGATACTTATAGTGTTTTTGTCAAAAAAAAAATTTCTTGGGCAGGGAAGACATTTTGAAAATATCATTTTGGGCCACGCTTAAAATTATTTGCCCACCTTTGATATAAAGGGTGGGACATTTATTGAACTGATTCTGAAATAAAAGGCTTCTCAAGACACCAAAATGCTTATTTTAAAATTTTGATATTGGTTATGTAAAGAGTAATACAGTTTAATGAACGGAAAGAGTTATTAAAGAAATGAATTTATATTTTCACTCTTTATTTAACAGTCACTGAACAAATCATGACCAATATATAATTTCCTTGACCACGGCAAAATGATCTTGAATTCTTTGTAACATAATAATTGGGAAAACTTTGACGTACAAAGGGTGGTTCAGAATTATCGACGATGCAATTAGTTAAAATTTTCAGTCTGCTTGCAGAATTTCTTTAAAAAATTAAAACTTTAATAATTGACTTTGGTTATTCTCATAGAAACTGATCTTACGATTTCAGATAGCTGTTTCTCTGTTTTTTTTTTCCTACAATTTTTTTTCGTCGAAACTGATTTCTAACTACCTGTTCAACTAGGGAAGGTCTAAATGAACACGAATTCGTGATTCCACTACAGCTCGTGTCCATTAACACCCGTACGAGATCAGATAAAGCTTATAGAACAAACGAATGTGGGGCAATGTTGCCTTAGTGTAAGGCAATAAAAGAGGGGTAAGAACTGATTGCTTCTCTAACTTCTATGGTAATTGGGAAACCAATTACGATTATGGAACTTGTTGTAAATATTCTAAAATGACACTAGTTATTCTTTTCTCTTTGCTTTATGTACCTTGAGAATATTAATGACATAAAACTAGAAAGGATGCATCAAAATCTAGTCTTCAATTGAGTTGCCTAAATAACTAGTTAACCCCTTCCCTGTTTTGCCCGTACGCCGTACGGGCACAGCTTTCGGGCCTTTACTGACTTGCCCGTACGGTGTACGGGTAATCTGATTTCTATTTCGCTAGCACTGTTTCGGCAGTATTTTTTCCAATTTTAGTAACAAATTATTCATATAGATCCAGTAAATGATACTTTGCAGTTTAGTGTATTTTCTACTCTGATTGGTTCAAAAGCTCGGGTTTTTTCGCATGTTTTGTATCAGAAGACGAATTTTTATCTTTCAGTGTATAGATGTCTGGCAATATTCTACTAACCGCCTGATAATTTTATTGATGTAAGAGTTAAATAATATATTTTTACTTTTAAATAATGGATAATTCAGAGATTAAGGAGCTAATTTCTTGTGATTCGAACTGTGACTCGGAATCAGAAACTGAATTATCTGTAAATGATAATAGCGAAAGTTTATTGGATGATTTGGATAGTAGTGACTCTGATAGTAGTACAGATGGAATAAGTCAAGCACGACAATTCTTTAAATTAATTGTGATAATACTTCTGATCCGCCTCCTAGATTTGCTTTCACTGGAATTCCAAAAATTAACTTGGATATCGATGAGACTAAAGGTAAACCTCAATTCTATGAGGCTTTCATAGAAAGAAAGAAAGTTTTATCTTTCAGTGTATAGATTTCTGGCAATATTCTACTAACCGCCTGATAATTTTATTGAAGAGTTGCATAATATATTTTTACTTTTAAATAATGGATAATTCAGAGGGTATGGAGCTAATTTCTTGTGATTCGAACTGTGACTCGGAATCAGAAACTGAATTATCTGTAAATGATAGTAGCGAAAGTTTACTGGATGACCTGGATAGTAGTGGCTCTGATAGTAGTACAGATGGAATCAGTCAAGCAAGACAATTTTTAAATTAATTGGGATAATCTTTCGGATCCGCCTCCTAGATTTGCTTTCACTGAAATTCCAAAAATTAACTTGGATATCGATGAGACTAAAAGTAAACTTCAGTTCTATGATGCTTTCATAGAAAGAAAAAAAGTTGTAATAAATGCTTAAAAATATTAGAAATGTTAATTTTAATAACATATCTTTACTTAAAAATGTAAAATGAACAAAAAAAATGCAATAAAAAATGTGACATTTTTTTGACCGAATTCTGGAAAAAAATTAAATTGTCAAAAGGTTAAAGCTTAACCTTTAAAAATTAACTAACATTCTAAACTATCATATAGCCCGTCATTAGTAAAATTTCTAATTTTCCAGAATTGTAAAGTACCTTATGGGGAAGACAAAAAAAAATGGTTTGTTTGTTGGCTGAAAATTATCTGGTACAAGCTAAATAATTTGTTATTTAATGTATCAAACTTATTGTACAGATTCCTGTCTATGTTAATTTATTTTGTTTTATAAGATTGAAGCATTTATTTCTTCGATCTAGCTAAACATTTATGGAGCTCTAAGGTCAATTGTTTTATTACAACAATATTAATGTTACTGTATTATACAGTAACATACCACTCTACGACTTTTCAGACCGCTATAGATTTAGTAACAAAGTTTTTCTCTGTATAATGTACTTATATCCGAAACCAAATAGAAGATGTCAAAACTTCTTAGTTTCTGAAAACCATGTTTGTTATTATATAACTAGCATATAGCCCGTCATATGACGGTATCAGTAAAATTTCTAATTTTCCAGAATTGTAAAGTACCCTATAAGGCAGGTAAAAAAATAGTTTGTGTTTTGGCTGAGAATTATCTTGTACACGGTCAATAATTTGTTTATCTTCATACTTCTCTAAAGTCTCCCAAAACTGTGAATGCAGTTTAGAACCACGTTGAATTCATTTAGTTAAACCGTGTGTTTATGTATAAAAATCAAACACACAAACTTCTTAATTTTCAAAGATATATAACTTAAAAGCTAGATATCTATTAGACCGTGAAATAGAATCCTAGATTTTTATGAAAAGAATTTTTTGTTGATAAAGACGATAAAATTTTCATTGCAACAAAAATTAATTGATGATTGAATTTAAAACTATCTGATATGTACGTAATCTATTATTTAAGCCAAATATAAAAGAAAATTGTTTACGTAATATCGAAGTTCAGTGATAAAACGTTTTAATATTGACAGTGATTATTTTACGGTATATATGAATGATGTCCAAAATTTGGCAAATCGATTGCAAATTGTGAGGGTATGTATAAAAATCAAACACACAAACAAACCAACTTCTTAGATAATATAACTTAAAAGCTAGATATTTATTAGCCCTTAAAAGAGACTCCGAAACTTCTATGAAAAGAATTTGTTGTTAATACCGTTGATAAAATTTTGATTCGAACAAAAAATAATCGATGATTAAATTTAAAATTATCTCATATGTATCTAATCTATTATTTAAGCCAAATATAAAAGAAAATTGTTTACGTAATATCTAAGTTCAGTGATAAAACGTATGAAAATAATGCAGACGATATTTAAATAATTTAAAATAAGAAATGATTAAATGAGATGATTAAAGGAAAGACGTCATAATGCTAGAAAAAATTGTTATTTTTGCATATTTATTATGTGATAAATTGATAATTTTAATCACCTGCTCTTAATCGGGTAAAATAGGGTTTCAAATAATGGCATTAAAACGCTCGAAAAGGAGGGAAGGGGTGGATTTCGAAAGTTTTAAAGACTTGCAATGAAGTTTACTAAGCCTAATTTATCAAGAATCCAGTATGGATACCCCTATCCATTCCAGATCCAACCACTTAATAAATTCATGGACAGACGGACAGATAACTTAGGCTATTATTATATAGGGGATCTTATAATGAACAATCAGTTTTGTAATAGATACTTTTTACAACAGTTTTTGTTACATTCAGTTTCAATGGGCACGACTACAAAAATCAACCAAATAGTAAAAATTAAAAGTTAAGTTGTGTGGGAAGCATAAAAAGAGTTGAGTAGTACAATCTGTTTGTAAAACATAGACAGGATGTATATCTCTGTTCCTGCAATTCTATCAATTTATCTAAGTAATTAGGATTTTAAATTTGTAAAATTCTACTTTATTCCAGTTTAGGTTTATTCTGATATCTTGTATTATATCGATTTAATATTTTGTTTTTGATATTTAATAGTAATTACACTATTTTGTATTGTAAATAACTAATTTCATAATTGTGAGATTCAATCTTATCTATACTTGTAAATGTAATTATGAATATTGAAGTATTTGCAAGGACTAAAAGTTGAAATTATTTTGAGTATTATTTTAAATGTCTGCTGTACATTTCGGATAATTCTCATATAAAACGATTCTAGATTGATCAAAATCGGTGCTTAACGATAATTGCCTAACTAAATTTTAAAAATATTTCAATTGAGTTGCCTAAATTGCCTTCAGTTGAGTTGCCTAAATAGATGTATTTGTTATTAGTTAAAATTTAACCTTTAAAAATTAACTTACATTCTAAAACTTATAGTGAGCATTCAGTTTTGTAATATAAACTTTTTACAATAGTTTTAGTTACATTCAATTTCAATGGGCACGCCTACAAAAATCAACGAAAAAAATGTTGAGTTGTGTGAAAAACATAAAAAGAGTTGAGTGGTACAATCTGTTTGAAAAACATAGACAGGGTGTATATCTCTGTTCCTGCAATTCTATCAAATTATCTAAGTAATTTGAATCTTAAATTTGTAAAATCCTACTTCATTCCTGTTTTGGTTGGTTTGGTTTGGTTTGATTTTGGAGCGCTACGGTCTACTTTTTGCAACGCGAGCCAGTTTTGGTTGATTCCAATATCTTGTATTATATTATGATCTTGAAACTCATAATTTTATGCTTTGGATCTCCACCTCTTATAGCACCATGACATACTCAAACCTCCAGTTTTGTGAGTTGCTAAGTTTAAATATACTGTCTAATTTTATAACAATAATTTTTTTTTCTGTACAACAGCCTTTAAAAACATTAAGCTATAATTTCTTGCTTTATTTACAGATCTTCGATAATATATCGGTTTGGTTTTTAGTCCTACGGTCTACTGTTTCTTTCAATGAAACTGGGACCTACTGCTTAAAACCGATTCAGAAGGGCTACGAACATGCCAGCAACGAGATTCGAACCCACGAATCCTGTACCAAAGAGTATCTCTCTACAATTCGGCCATATCTCGGAGCCTAAAATATTTTGGGCTTTCCCTTTAACCCTTTGAGGGGCACCCACAGAAGCTCTTTGGTTTTCAATGAAATTAGCTTATAAATGTTATCTATAGACCTTTTAAGTATGAAGTATATGAAAAATAAATTATATTACTAGAGGAATAAGCAAGGAGTAATTTGATTGCGTAATCACCTACCTTGGAACAAAATGAAAATGACACATTTTTTAATAATATTAAAAAAATAAGTAATAATTTTTATTAAAAGGGTGTATAAATCAAATAGATAAGAAATTTGTATGTGAAGTTTAAATAGGTACTTTTATTTTAAAGTCTTAACTTTGAAAAATCGATAATTTTTGCTTTTAGGATCGGGTTTGGATAGAGCTTGATTCTAAAAGAAGACTTTGACAGGAATAATTAAAAAAAAAAGGAAAAAATTAAGTGTCGGTGGTTTGATGAAAAATTGAAAATAAAAGCTTTTTTTTTTCTATATAAATCAGAGGGAAAAAAATTAACAACCGGTATATTATATATACCATTGCCCTTCAAAGGGTTAAAAGCAGCGAAATTTGAATTATTAAAACTGTTGTGTATTTACCATCAACAAATAATTCAAAGCCACTTTAAATTTACCCCAAAGTACAACTGTACTCTTCATGATCTTCTCTCTTCAAGAAACTTCATTCCAAAAGAGAGCATGCTCCAGAACAAAGCGCTTTTCTCATGATTACCTATTCAGTGCTGGGACGGAACAAAGTGGACTTTAGTTCCGATCATCCACATGTAAACAAAGGGTATTCAGCATGATTGTTGCCCATCGAACAATGGACTTGCAAATCTGCGTTTTACCCAACTATGCTCCTGAGATTTGGGTAACATATTGATTCTTCGTTTGGTTGCACAAATACAGTTTGGCATCCATTTACCCTGCTGCTCTTAGAGTATTATATTCGATACGGCTTCATTTCCTCATTTTGGGGTCAATATTTTTCAATTGCCGATAGGATAAGTAATAAATACTTCATGTAATAGAGCGTTTCACTAAGAAGGCGATATAAATACCCTAGGTACAGTAAAACTAAATTTGAGGAACCTGCTTATAAATATATGTACTATATTAATAATCTTATTTATGATTAAATTCCCAATTCCTTTTTTTTGGGGAGGGGGCATAAATTAAAACAACATTTTACATAGATTACACACGATTTCCCTTTTTATGATTCATGGTACCATTTTGTCCGAGTTAGCAATTTCACTGGTTCAAGGACACTTTCTACACTGTCTACCAATAAGTATTTGGACACCTATGCAAATGACGATATCTGTGGTCCTGAGTTACGTCACGTCCTCCGCAGGTATACATCGTGTAGGAAACAGCATCGGCAGTAGTCGTATGCAAGATGTCGGAGCTCTCTGATTTCGAGAAAGGTATAATTATCGGGTATCACAAATGTGGCCGATCCTTAAGGGACATATCTAGCGATCTGAAGTACCCAAAATCAACAGTGGCCTATGTGATTAAGAAGTGGAAGGTGAGCGGTGATTGTCGGAATGTGCCCAGAGTACACAGACCAACGAAACTGGGAGATAGAGACCAACGAGTGCTGTTCAGAGAAATTCGGAAGAACCGCACCCAACCGATGGCCCTCATCCGCGAGGAGTTTCAACAGGCATCCGGGAGTATTGTTTCAATGAATACCATCCGTAAGGAAGCACATCTGCTTGTTTTTCATGGTCGTGCTGCTGCTCAGACCTGAACCCTATCGAGAACCTCTGGGACGAGTTGGATCGCCGAATTAAGGAATGTACTACCAGTCCAAAATCAGTGAAGGAACTTGTATGTCTACTCCAAGCCGAGTGGAAGACAATACCACTAGCTGTAATACAAAGACTTGTGGAAAGTATGCCCCGGAGGGTTCACGCTGTAATTGCCTCTCGTGGAGGCTCTACCAACTATTGATTTTGAATAAAGTCGGTTTTTCTTTTCTATCACAGGTGTCTAAATACTTATTGGTAGACAGTGTAATCTATCAAATCTTCATCATTAACTAGTAAAAGCAACAATTTCTGTACCATCTATGAAAGAGCTATATTTTTTCTTCATTTGAAGCTTTTGAAAATAATATATTTTCATTTTACGAATATTTTGGAAAGGTACTCTATAGTTTTCCGGGAGAACTATGACGATAAGGAGTTACTCTTGGTTTAATGAAGGTCTTGAGCATGAAAATGTTGTAGCTTTCCCAACCAGCCAACAACAAAAATGGAATATAAAACTTAAAACACTAGGGGTTGGTGAGGACTATAAAATGAAGCAATAAGTTTTCATTTTGAAGACATTTTAGAAATGTATCATGAAGGGTACCTTGAAAAGTAAGAGGGTAAATCGTTAACTCAATCTAATCACAGTTTTGAGGAGAAACCTTTTATCTGAGCTCTTCAACCAAACAATGAACTTGCTAAGGCCCACTCTCACCAAAGTCGTTTAACGGATAACCGCGATTAACCAATGGTAGACCCTAATTCTTCGTTTAAACAGAGATTAATCGCGGTTAACCGTTAAATGACTTTGGTGAGATCGGTCCTAAGAGAGATAAAATTATACAATTTTACATTGACTCTGTAAAAGGGTTCTGAACCCTTTGAGAGTTTCATTTTTTTTTCCAGAATTCGGTCAAAAAAAAGTCACATTTTTTTACTGCATTTTTTTGTTCATTTTACATTTCTGTAAAGATATGTTATTAAAATTAACATTTCTAATATTTTTAAGCATTTATTACAACTTTTCTTTGAAAGCATCATAGAACTGAAGTTTACCTTTAGTCTCATCGATATCCAAGTTAATTTTTGGAATTCCAGTGAAAGAA
>CM063499.1:45329590-45342090 GCA_032207245.1 Pardosa pseudoannulata
TAAATATAGCATACTTCTTTCAACTTTAACCGGAGGATTAATATAGGGACATATATTTTTACGAAAACTCAAATAATTCAATATCTATAGATAAGAATAAACTTATTAAACCTTTTCATAAATTCAATTTGTCTAGAAGAATTAATTCTAATCCTTTCAGCAACATACTACTTTACAAATCATGGATTCAAAAGTTAAAATGGAATTATAAACTGAACGTGTTGTTTTTTGAACTAATACAGGTTGATGAGTGATAAGGCTTTAAAATCGTATAAATATAGATTACTTCTTTCAACTTTAACCTGAGGATTAATATAGCTACTAATATTGTTACAAAAACTAAAATAATTCAATGTTTATACATAAGAATAAGCTTTTCATAAATTATATTTGGCCTAGGAGGATTAATTCTAATTCTTTTAGCAAGATACTAATTTACAAATCGTGGATTCAAAAGTTAAAATGGAATTATAAACATAACTCCTTGGTTTTTTAACGCATACAGATAGATGAGTGATAAAGGTTTAAAATCGTATAAATATAGTATACTTCTTTCAACTTTAACAGGAGGATTAATATAGTGACTTATATTGTCGTTAAAACTAAAATCATTCAATGTCTATAGGTAAAAATAAACTTTGCGAAGCTTTTTATAAATTCAATTTGCCTAGAAGGATTAGTTCTAATCCATTTAGCAACATACTAATTTATAAATCATGGATTCAAAAGTTAAAATAAAATTATAAACTGAACCCTTTGGTTTTTTAACGCATACATGTTGATGAATGATAAAACTTTAAAATCTTACAAATATAGCATACTTCTTTCAACTTAAACCGGAGGATTAATATAACGACTTATATTGTTAAGAAAACTAAAATAATTCAATGTTTATAGGTAAGTATAAGCTTTTCATAAATTCAATTTACCTAGAAAGATTAATTGTAATCCTTTTAGCAACATACTAATTTACAAATCATGGATTAAAAAGTTAAAATGGAATTATAAACTGAACCCATTGTTTTTTGAACGAATACAGGTCGATGAGTGATAAGGTTTTAAAATCGTATAAATATAGCATTCTTCTTATAACTTTTGGCGGAGGATGCGGAGGATGAATATAGGGACATATATTGTTACGGAAAAAAAAATAATTTAATGTCTATACATAAGAATAAATTTTTTAAATCTTTTCATAAATTCAATTTGCCTAGAAGTGTTAATTCTATTCCTTTTAGCAACATGCTAGTTTACAAATCATTAATTCAAAAGTTAAAATGGAATTATAAACTGAACCTGTTGTTTTTTGAACGAATACAGGTTGACGAGTGATAAGGCTTTAACATCATATAAATATAGCATACTTCTTTCAACTTTAACCGGAGGATTAACATAGTGACTAATATTGTTAAGAAAACTAAAATAATTCAATGTTTATAGATAAGAATAAGCTTTTCATACATCCAATTTAACTAGAAGGATTAGTTCTAATCCTTTTAGCAACATACTAATTTATAAATCATGGATTCAAAAGTTAAAATGAAGTTATAAACTGAACCTGTTGGTTTTTTAACGCATACAGGTTGATGAGTGATAACACTTTAAAATCGTACAAATATAGCATACTTTTTTCAACTTTAACCGGAAGATTAATATCGCGACTAACATTGTTACGAAAACTAAAATAATTCAAAGTCTAAAGATAAGAATAATCTTTTCATAAATTCAATTTGCCAAAAAGCTTAATTGTAATATTTTCAGCAACATACTAATTTACAAATCATAGATTCAAATGTTAAAATGGAATTATAAACTGAACCAGTTCTTTTTTGAACGAATACAGGTTGATGAGTGATAACGCTTTAAAATAGTATAAATATAGATAACTTCTTTCAATTTTAACCGGAAGATTAATATAGCGACTAATATTGTTATGAAAACTAAAATAATTCAATGATTATAGATAAGAATAACCTTTTCATAAATTCAATTTGACTAGAAGGAATAATTCTAATCCTTTCAGCAACATACTAATTTTTAAATCATGAATTCCAAAGTTAAAAAGGAACTATAAACTGAACCCGTTGTTTTCTGAATAAATACAGACTGATGAGTGATAAGGCTGTAAAATCGTATAAATATAGCATAATTCTTACAACTTTAACCGGAGGATTAATATAGCGACTAATATTGTTAAGAAATCTAAAATAATTCAATGTTTATAGATAAGAATAAGCTTTTCATAAATTCAATTTGCCTAGAATATTTAATTGTAATTCTTTCAGCAGCATACTAATTTACAAATGAGGGATTCAAAAGTAAAAATAGAATTATAAACTGAACCCATTGTTTTTTTTTAACGAATACAGGTTGTTGAGTGATAAGGCTTTAAAACCGTATAAATGTAGCCTATTTCTTACAACTTTAGCAAGAAGATTAATATAGCGACTAATATTGTTACGAAAACTAAAATAATTCAATGTTTATAGATAAGAATAAATTTTTCAAAGCTGTCCATAAATTCAATTTGCCTAGAAGGATTAATACTAATCCTTTCAGCAACAACTAATTTACAAATCATGGATTCAAAAGTTAAAATGGAATTATAAACTGAACACGTTGGTTTTATAACGCATACATGTTGATGAGTGATAAAACTTTAAAATCGTGCAAATATAGCATACTTCTTTCAACTTAAACCGCAGGATTAATATAGCGACTTATATTGTTACGATAACTAAAATAATTCAATGTTTATAGATAAGAAAAAGCTTTTCATAAATTCAATTTACTTAGAAGGATTAATTCCAATCCTTTTAGCAACATGCTAATTTACAAATCTTGGATTCAAAAGTTAAAATGGAATTATAAACTGAACCTGTTGTTTTTTTAACGAATACAGTTTGATGAGTGATAAGGCTTTAAAATAGTATAAATATAGACAACTTCTTTCAATTTTAACCCGAGGATTAATATAGCGACTAATATTGTTACGAAAACTAAAATAATTTATTGTCTATGGACAAGAATAAGCTTTTCAAAGCTTTTCATAAATTCAATTTGCCTAGAATATTTAATTGTAATCCTTTCAGCAACATACTAATTTAGAAATCAGGGATTCAAAAGTTAAAATAGAATTATAAACTGAACCCATTGATTGTTTAAAACCGTCTACCTCCGAGTAACGAATAAAATTTTATGGGATTAATTTTTTTTCATTTTTTATGTTATTAATTTTATGTTATTAATTTTTTGTTATTAATTTTTTTAATTTTTTTTTCATTTTTTACTGTCATTTTTTATCACGTACCACACATAAGGAAACGCCACTACAATAAAAAAATATAGGATTCCGTCTTTGTACCTCCCTCGACAATTTCATCGGAAAACGACAACAAAAACTTAAATGCTCATCAAAGAATAAAGGAAAACTAGGTTCGTAAAACTTTTCAAAAGTAGAGAAAAATACCCTGGTTATATTGGATGCATCGGAATTACGTGGAATGGTATAACTTTTCAACTATTTCCGTAAGAAGATAAGAAAAAAGGGGAAACTTTGAAATAAATAAATGAGTAACTTCTTCTGTTGCCAATAACCATTAAATAAAAAATAAAAAAAAATCCTGAAAAAGAAAAACAAGGATAAAAATGGTAAAAAAATAACTTTGAAATAAATAAATGAATAACTTCTTCTGTTGCCAATAACAATTAAATAAAAAATAAAAAAGAATCCTGAAAAGGAAAAATAAGGAGAAAAATGGTCTGATTACATTGGATACATCGGAATTAAGTGGTGGGGTATAAATTTTCGACTATTGCCATAAGAAGAAATGAAAAAAAATGAATGAAAACTTTAAAATAAATAAATGAGTAACTTCTTCTGTTGCCAATAACTATTAAATAAAAAATAAAGAAGAATTCTAAAAATACACAAGGAGAAAAATGGTCCTGTTACATTGGATACATCGCAATTACTTGGAGTGGTATAACTTTTAAACTATTGCCATAAGAAAAAAAGAAAGAAAAATGAATGAAAACTTTAAAATAAATAAATGAGTAACTTTTTTGTAGCCAATAACAATTAAATAAAAAAAATAAAAAAGAATCCTGAAAAGACACAAGGGGGAAAATGGTCCGGTTGCATTGGATATATCGGAATTACGTGAAGTGGTATAATTTTTCAATTATTGCCATAAGAAGAAATGAAAAAATGAATGAAAACTTAAAAATAAATAAATAGTTACTTATTCTGTTGCCAATAACTATTAAATAAAAAATAAAAAGAATTCTAAAAATACACAAGGAGATAAATGGTCCTGTTATATTGGATACATCGTAATTAAGTGAAGTGGTATAACTTTTCAACTATTGCCATGAGAAGAAAAGAAAACCAATGAATGAAAACTTAAAATAAATAAATGAATAACTTCTTCTGTTGCCAATAACCATTAAATAAAAAATAAAGAAGAATCCAGAAAAAGAAAAACAAAGAGAAAAATGGCCCGGTTACATTGGATACATCGGAATTACGTGGAGTGGTATAAATTTTCAACTATTGCCATAAGAAGAAAAGAAAACACAAATGAAAACTTTAAAGTAAATAATTGAGTAACTTATTCTGTTGCCAATAACCATTAAATAAAATTAAATAAGAGTCCAGAAAAAGAAAAACAAGGAGAAAAATGGTCCAGTTATATTGGATACATCGTAATTACGTTGAGTGGTTAAATTTTTCAACTATTACCATAAAAAGAAAAGAAAACAAAACAAATGAAAACTTTGTAGTAAATAAATGAATAACTTCTTCCGTTGCCAATAACCATTAAATAAAAAATAAAGAAGAATCCAGAAAAAGAAAAACGACGAGAAAAATGGTCCTGTTATATTGGATACATCGGAATTACGTGGAGTGGTAAAAGTTTACAACTGTTGCCATAAGAAGAAAAGAAAACCAATGAATGAAAACTTAACATAAATTAATGAGTAACTTCTTCTGTTGCCAATAACCATTAAATAAAAAATATAAAAGAATCCTGAAAAGACACAAGGGGAAAATGGTTCGGTTACATTGGATAAATCGGAATTACATAGAGTGGTATAACTTTTAAACTATTGCCATAAGAAAAAAAGAAAGAAAAATGAATGAAAACTTTAAAATAAATAAATGAGTAACTTCTTTTTTCTATAACCATTAAAGAAAAATTAAAGAAGAATCCAGAAAAAGAAAAACAAGGAGAAAAACTGTCCAGTTATATTGGATACATCGTAATTACGTTGAGTGGTTTAATTTTTCAACTATTGCCATAAGAAGAAAAGAAAACAAAACAAATGAAAACTTTGTAGTAAATAAATGAGTAACTTCTTCCGTTGCCAATAACCATTAAATAAAAAATAAAGGAAAATCCTGAAAAGAAAAACAGGAGAAAAATGGTCTGGTTACATTGAATAGATCGGAATTACGTGGAGTGATAACGTTATCATCTAACAAATTTTGCCAACACGTGTGGTTAGTTAGACGGAAAGGGAAGCGGGGGGGGGGCAGAAAAGCAGCAGAAATTGCCTCCTGTGGAAAAGCTGTCAGCTATCAGATTGGAATCGTCGATTTATCTGCGAGTGCGCTGTATTTGCGAGGAAACGGCATAATGAAAATCGCGAGAGAGTCACACACAAAAAAATAAATAGCGTAATGAGTCATAAATCAAAATAATTAAGTTGTTATCAATCACGGATTTCAGGGAGGAAAAAAAAATGGGTATCTAAAATGAGTCATTAAGGTTCTCAGCGACGCAAGACAGAAGATAAAAAAAAAAAATTGTATTTAAATCCACCAACCTTGAGACTAAACATTTGTCGGAACTCCCCAGGGGTGAAAAACAGAAGTGACTTATCACTGGGAATTGTTCTTAATGCCCCATTATGTTGGGAAAGTAATATTTGATATTTTGGGGGTGGCAGGCCATGCGTATTATGTTATTAAAATACCGTATTTCCTAAAGATTCTCTTTCATCCATCCATAATATTTAAACGTATATGCGGCTATATTCACAAACACACATACACACACACATACATACACACACACATATATATATATATATATATATATATATATTTACATACATACATTTATAGATATATGGATATATATGTGTGTGTGTGTAGATACGTGTCTATACATACATATATATTCAGAAAAACAGACACACAAGTCCAGTTCTGGGCTATTAGCCTCCTGCGAGCAAAACATTATTTGGTTGCCCTCTATTGCTAAGTGCAAAATAACATTCGGCCACCCTCTATCCATGCGAATACTTAGTACCTATACATATATATGTATATATATATGAATATATATATATATATGTATATATATGTATATGTATATATATATACATACAAACAAACAAATATGTACATATATATATATATATATATATATATATATATATTATATAGGTATAATATAAAGTATACATATAACATAAGTATATATAATAACATATACGTATACATATAACATATAGTATAAGTATATATATTAACATAAAGTATGCAGACAACATAAAATATATAATAACATATAAATGTAACATAAAGTTATATGTTAGTACACTGATTTGTATACTTGTAACTAGCTGCTATGTAAATTATTAACTTACTAAATTAACTCTATATATTACGTAACTCTAAGTTAATAATTTATAAACAAGGTTTGTAATATGCACCGTAACCTAAATGTTTTTGATTTTTTCATTTGAAAAACACCAAAAATAACTCTTTTGTCTCAAAATTTCGTTTCCTGATCTGAGCCAGTGTTGCATCTCATGAAAGATAATACGCGTTTTATGCCTACACTTCTTTATTAAGCAACTTAGTTTTTAGAAATATTTAATGATGAATTTACCTCTACTTTATAATTAGTTACCCTTACTGCATAATGAATACTTGAATTAGCATTCTTACTACGCGTTTCCTTTCTAAAATATATTTAATTAAAAGCAGGGGAGTCCAATTTTTCATGGGTTCTTGTGAAATTTTAATATGCATCTTATTCAAGGCTCTAACATCCGTTATGAAAATTTTGTGTTATGAATTTAAACGTTTACCCACCAATGTTCAAAAAATTTTGAACATACTGTTTTACTAAAGATTGTCCTTAGAAATGTTACTTAAAACATTGAGCGTTTATCACGATACATTAAATATGATGTGAAGTATGCTGGATTTTAAAATAAATATATATGTGTGCTTTTAATATTTCCAAATTGTTTTTTTAATTTACAGATATTTTAAATATTAGCGTTTTCATAGAAAGAGCTGCCAAAAGTTGATGTTTTAGAAATCGTTACAATATTCTTCATATAAACATTGCACGGGGAAAGTAATTTAAAAGTAAAACATTCATTATTAAAAATAAATGTTCAAAACATTTAAAAATAAAAATAAGAAAAAACGTTAAAAAATAAATGTTAGTAAAACTCCAAAGATAGAATTTAACAAAATGTCATAGAAAAAAAATGATTTATGAAATTTAAAATTTTACTGTTTTAATATACAAAATCAAAAAAAAAATAGATGATGCAATTTATAATAATTAATTCATGGTATAAACAATTAAAATAAAATTTAGATTTTATTGTAATGATTCCACTGATAATGTTTTCATTAATATAAAATTAAAATAACCCCTTCCGGTAAAATGACGAGTCTAGCTCGTCATTGGTTTTTCATTCCATACCGCATAATGACGAGCTACACTCGTCATGCGACTAAAGTTACTGATAAATATGATAATTAATTTAGTTTAAAATTTCTAGTGTACTGAATTTAGCAACACTTTTGTTACTTGTGGAAATCCCAGGTCACTATTACATATTGTTTATTTAAAGTTTCTTGGTACAAGTCACTGCCAAATTGATGAGTCAGAATAAAAGAAAACCTACTAAGAAATGCCGTGTGTGTTAAAAGAGTCAAATTAGAAATGAGACTCCCTGGCGATGTAAACAATTCAGAATTCCTTTGCACTTTGTTTTGAAAAGTACCACTAGCTTGAAGACTATTATCTTAATTTTACCGTTTCTGATACTTAACACTATGTAAAAAGTGGATTTTAATTAAGAATATGTAAGAATTGTAAAATAAAACAAGTTTTTTAAATAGAAAATAAATGGTTATTTCACGCACAGTTTTTCATTATTTAATCGTACCGGAAGGGGTTAAATATGGTGTGAAGTATGCTG
This sequence comes from Pardosa pseudoannulata, assembly GCA_032207245.1. NCBI lineage: Eukaryota > Metazoa > Arthropoda > Arachnida > Araneae > Lycosidae > Pardosa > Pardosa pseudoannulata. The sequence goes on from CM063499.1 coordinate 45,337,832, forward strand.
GATTTTACAATAAATTTATATGTGTGCTTTTAATATTTCCAAATTGGTTTTTTAAAATTTACAGCTATTTTAAATATTCGCATTTTCATAGAAAGAACTACCAAAAGTTTATATTTTAGAAATCGTTACAATATTCTTCATACATATAAACATTGCACGGGGAAAGTAATTTAAAAGTAAAACATTCATTATTAAAAATAAATGTTCTAAACAGTTAAAAATAAAAATAAGAAAAAAAGTTAAAAAATGAATGTTAGTAAAACTCCAAAGATAGAACTTAACAAAACTTCATAGGAAAAAAAATTTAAGAAATTTAAAATTTTACTATTTTAATATACTAATTCCAAAAAAAATAGATGATGCAATTTATAATCCATAATTCGAGGTATAAACAATTAAAATAAAATTTAGATTTTATTGTAATGATTGCACTGATAATGTTTTCTTTAATATAAAATGTAATGACTACATACTAATACTGAATATAAAAATAGCATTTTTATATGTAATTTAATTTATTGTTGATATTAAGCACTTTAAGCAGTATTCCTCTACTGTCACTAATTTTTTCCATGATGCTGAAACGTTTATATTTTATTAAAAAAATTATAAACCTATTAATTATATGTGATTATATGTGAAATCATATAGGGGTGATTAAAAATCTACCGCTACTATCATAAAAAAGTATTTGTTTCCTACAAGAAAAACGAATACCTTTTTTTATTATATTTTTAGAATACGAAACTTAAAGGCATAGAGAATTTACAAGATATTTTTTTAAGATATATCTTTAATCTCGACTGACAATATAATTATCCGAAATTTAACTATATCTACATTTCAATTGGTAAATATTTAATAAAAGGGAATTTATAATAGAGTTTGAAACTTATTCATAAAATTTAACGAATTTTTATCGAAACTAAACTCTAGAAAGAAATACCGTAACATAATTTCTGATAGTACGCTTCTGTTTCAATAAATGCATACTCTTTCCAACTGCAAATCAAATATTCATCGTAAAGATCGTTAAAATATTTTAAAACTCTTTTCGTAACGGACCGTTTGATTTTCATAGAATCAACGATTGTTATTTTATTTTTGTGTGTGTGTGTGAAATTTTAGAATAGTCGAGATAATAAACCTTATTTGCACAAAATCTGCAATATTAATAATGCACAGGTTCATTGCTACGCTTCCCTGTGTGATGAAAATTACATATTCCTAAGAATTGATGCAAAGTGGGAACTAGAATATAATATCTAAACGAAAAAGTTCTCTTTAAAGTAGTTCTAGCGTATTTAACTGTGTAAGAGTTTAATATTTGTTTTTAAAGTACTAAATGCGCATATTATTTTTTTAATGAATTTTCTTACGAAAGCTTTGAAATAAATTGAAATGACTCTAATGAACAAAGATTCTTTGAAAAAGGAAATTGAATTTTGAAAATCCATAGGGTGCTTGAATAACGATTAAGGGCTTCAGTTGTTATTATTTTTTTTAGTTTTGTAAAACATACAAGAAAGCCTTGAAATTTTCATTGCAGCAAAACATAATCAATGGTTCAATTTAAAATTGTCACATATGTACCTAATCTACTATTTAAGGCAAATATAAAAGAAAATTAATTACGTAATATCTAAGTTCAGTGATAAAACGTACGAAAATAATGCAGACGATGTTTAAATAATTTAAAATATGAAATGATTAAATGAGATGGATAAAAAAATGACATCATAATGCTAAATAAAATGTTGTGATGAGTTAAATTTTTAGTTTTCCAGAATTGTTAAGTACATTTATGATTCAGGTAAAAAATGGTTTGTTTTTTGGCTGAGAATTATCTGGTACATGCTCAATAATTTATCTTCATTCTCCTCAAAAGTGTCCCGATACTGTAAATTCAGTTTAAAAACTCGTTGAATTCATTTAAAAAGATATTTCAAAGTCTTCTTTGCTACGTAGAAATTATCGTTAATTTCTTCCTAAAATTTTTAACTCAGTAATTAAGGTAAGTAAAGGAATTAAACTATCACTTCCACTACACCCTGGAGGATGATAGAATTTGTTGTTAATGCCGGTGATAAAATTTTCATTGCAGCATAAAATAATCGATGATTCAATTTAAAATTGTCACATATGTACGTAATCTATTATTAAAACCAAATATAAAAGAAAATTAATTATGTAATATCTAAGTTCAGTGATAAAACATACGGAAATAATGCAGACGATATTTAAATAATTTAAAATATGAAATGATCAAATGAGATAATTAGAGGAATGACTTCATAATGCTAGAAAAAAAATGTTATTTTCATCTACTTATAATGTGATAAATTAAAAAATTTAAATGCTTGCTCTTAACAGGAGAAAATAGGGCTCGAAATAATGACATTAATTGCTCGAAAAGGGGGGAAGAGGTGGATTTCGAACTTTTTAAATACTGGTTTTGAATTTTGCAAACCCTAACTCATCAAGAATCGAATACTGATCCCCTTATCCATTCCAGGTCAAACACTTTCATAAATTCGAAGACAGACGGACAGATAACTTAGGCTATTATTATATAGGGGATATTAAAGAACTATTGTTACTATCATAAAAAAGTATTTGTTTCCTACATTAAAAAGAATACTTTTATTATTATATTTTTAGAATACGAAATCTAAAGTTATAGAGAATTTACAAAATATTTTTTTAAGATATATCTTTAATCTCGACTGACATTATAAACTACTATTACCCGAAATGTAACTATATCCACATTTTAGTCCTTAAATATTTAATAAAAGGGAATTTATAATAGAGTTTGAAATTTATTCATGAAATTTAATGAATTTTTATCGAAACTAAACTCTAGAAAGAATTACCGTAGCATAATTTGCGATAGTATATTTCTGTTTCAATAAATGCGTACTCTTTCCAACTGCAAATCAAATATTCATCGTAAAGATCGTTAAAATATTTTAAAACTCTTTTCGTAACGGACTGTTTAATTTTCATAGAATCAACGATTTTTTTTTTTTTTTTTTTTTTTTTTTTGTGTGTGTGTGTGAAATTTTATAATAGTCCAGATAATAAACCTTATTTGCGCAAAATCTGCAATATTAATAGTGCACAGGTTCATTGCTACGCTTCCCTGTGTGATGAAAATTACATATTTCTAAGAATTGATGCAAATTGGGAACTAGAATATAATATCTAAACGAAAAAGTTCTCTTTAACGTAGTTCTTAAGTATTTAACTGTGTAAGAGTTTAATATTTGATTTTAAAGTACTAGGTGAGCATATTTTTTAATGACTTTTCATGGGAAAGCTTTGAATTAAGTGAAAGTGACTCTAATGAACAAAGATTCTTTGAAAAAGGAAATTGAATTTTGAAAATCCATAGGGTGCTCGAATAACGATTAAGTTGTTCAGTTAATTATTATTATTATTTAGTTTTGTAGAACATATAAGAAAGCTCTAAAATTTTCATTGCAGCAACAAATAATCGATTATTAACGTTTAAAATTGTCACATATGTACCTAATCCTATTATTTAAGGCAAATATAAAAGAAAATTAATTACGTAATATCTAAGTTCAGTGATAAAACGTACGAAAATACTGCAGACGATGTTTAAATAATTTTAAAATATTTGATTAAATGAAATGGTTAAAGGAATGATGTCATAATGCTAGAAAAAAATGTTATTTTTTTTAAAATTCATTATGTGATAAATGACTGCTCTTCACTGGGATAAATGGATTGAAATTTTTAATGGCATTAAACGATAAAAAAGGGCTGAATTTCGAACTTTTCAAAGACTCGCTTTGAATTTTGCTAATTCTAACTCATCAGAAACCAATACCTATCCATTTCAGATCTAACACATTCATATATATTCGAAGACAGACGGACAGATAACTTAGGCTATTATTAATAGGGGATATTAAAGAACTATTGTTACTATCATAAAAAAGTATTTGTTTCCTACTTCAAAATCAAATACTAAATTCTAAGGCACTTCAATGCGTTTTTGCAAGAAAACATTTTTTCTTAAATTTTACTCTTAAATTTTATGGCTTTCTTGTCCATTCTACAGAATTAAAAAATATCAATACTAACTGAAGAACCCAATCGTTATTCGAGCACCCTATGGATTTTCAAAATTCAATTTCCTTTTTCAAAGAATCTTTGTTCATTAGAGTCACTTTCACTTAATTCAAAGCTTTCCCATGGAATGTCATTAAAAAAATATGCTCACCTAG